>CM077174.1:21833900-22433900 GCA_039654105.1 Coreius guichenoti
TTCCAAAGCAACTAAGAGACTGGTTTGAAAGTTTCAAAGGTCACTATGACATTTACTGTAGTAAGTTATAAGCAGCCCCAGAAAGAATCTGCAGACAATTTTCACATGCTGACTTTGGAGGAAAATCTGTGAAATTCTGTGATATGGATTTAAATATGGTTAAATTGAGCCTTTATTGGTAGTTGACATGCGGTGTGAAATGCTAAACTACCTCTAAAACTCTATAAATTTTAATTTCAAGCCAACTTTAAAAACAGCATTTTGCCAATTATTATATAATTATATAAAAAAATTGTGAGCAGTCAGGTCAGATAGAAGACTTTATATTAAAAAAAATATTAAATATTAAATGAAATTTTTTGTTCTAACCACAGATGGTGATAGTGAGGCATCTTTAGAAGTGCATCTTTAGAAAAAATGGTGACCAGTCACAGCACCTAAAATAAACACATTCTCTTATTCATTAATATATATTTTAACCTTAATGGACATGTTATTTATCAACTACCCATAAATGTCAGAAAATGTGACCCAAAAATTGTATACATAAGGGGCGAGGCATGTGCAGAATTGTACGAATGACTGGCATTTCAATTCTACAGAAATCTGTGGGCACATATTCCATGTGGGCTTGGTTATAAAACTTAATAGATCATAAATAAAAAAAAGTAGATTATGGACTGAGATATTGTATAAACAGATAAAAAAAATAATCTAAAAACCTTCACAAACAGCATTGACTACCAACCCGTTAAGTTTGGCTTCTGATTTCTGAGAGTCTTAATGCATGTGAAGTAAGGATAGTTGCACATGTGCCATAAATCGCATACCTAATATTGGCTTACTCTATAAAAAAACATCACTGATACACATCGCTTGCCTCGCTTGACATTTCTATTCTACAGATGGAAAAATCATTTCTGTGGTGTACTGCTGATAGATGAGCTGGCACACGGAGACATGATTTAAGATGCTTCTTTCCTTTTGCCCTCCACTTTTGCTTACGCCATTAGTTTAATACGGGACTCTTTGCTTGCATTTGTCTTTTTTTTTTTACCACCCCCCCTCCTCATGGACCACAACACAAGCCAATTTAAGAGGCACTGTAAATGTCTTTTTCTTAAAAGCTGGTGCGCTCACATTGATCCCTGATGTTTACAAGATCACGTTCAGCCGGTTGTCTCTTCAACAAGCCGTTGCTTGCGTGCGCTCCTCTCCTCCTGATTTATCTGACCCTGATCTCGCAGTGGGCCGGCTGTAATTTTTTCTCGCAAACTATGAATAATGTACTTCAATCTCCATTATGGTCAATCAATTATGGGTTATGATTGAGGGGTGTGGTGACCTCCTGTCTGGTAGATGATCCTGCCATTATCTCATGAACAATGAACCCCTTCCAGCCATCCATACGCATACACACACACATACACACACAAACCATTTCACCTTTTCACTTCATCCCTCCATTTCCTCATCCTGGCTTTTTTTCCACATGATCAGGTGGCATTTACTGTTCTGCCCTGTGCAAAATGACAGGAGTATTTCTGTCTCTCTACGCCAACCGCATACTCTGTCAAAGCCCAGTTACCCGAGCTTTGAAATTCAATTTGTAATATGATGAACGGACATCATAATATTATTCAGAACAACAAAAAAGCAAAGCAAGAGTTGGCAAACATCTTCGTAGGACTATGTGAGCATCATTTGGGAGCCCAACCAAATACAGAATAAAACCACAGGCACTTCTATGCATAATCAAAAACTAAATTTAAATAAACAAAAATTTACTTTTAGATTTCCATTTCTTTTGACTTGTCTATATCAATGACTATAACTGTCTAATTAGGACTTGAAGGAATAGTTCGCATAAATTAAAACTGTCATCATTTACTCACTCTCAATTCTTTAATCGTTCCAAACCTGTATGATTTTTCCTTCTGTGAACGTAAAAGAAGTAGGGCTGGGTATTGACACAAATTTCACAATTAGATTCGATTTCGATTCACAACTTGTGATTTGATTCGATTGTGATTATTTTGGATATATTAGGTACAGTACATAGCAAATTTTCTCAAAGAAAAAAAATCTCAACTAATGCTGTAAACTAGTTGGTACTACATTACTATAATATTGAAGGTTAAAATTAAGTGATTTGTATACAAACACTTAAATTACACACAAGGAAGTTTTTATAATAATAAAGTTGTAATACTAACATTATAACTCTATAATTATGTTTCTACTCCAATTAATTTTTTGAAATATAAACATGTAAATGGTGGCTTTTGTAAAAACTTGACGTATTTATTTAAACATTAAATATTGAAGAACAGTAAAAATATAATGAATATGTACCTAATATGGTGCATACATTTAGCAAAATGATCATAGATCAAAACGAGTTTATGGTCACTGAATGGCTTTTCTAATGTAAATGTAACATTACGTGTTTTCAAGTTGTTTTACTGACGTCTACGCGAGACATAAGGATTTCGGTAAGTTTTATTTTTTAACATACCTTCTAATGTTCATTCATGTTTATTTAATGCTGTAACCAGTAGTAAAGCGAAACAGATGATCAGTTCACATGCTCTTCGCGTCACACCACATTAAAAAGCGCCAAAACGGTACTGTTTGAATTTCGTAATAAAATTTACAGAATTTGAAATCCGAGACTTTGTTTCATAACAAAAGTAATAAAGCACAAAGCTTATTGCGATTTATTGGATGGGAGCCGCGCTACAATTCCGTTCATTTATCAACTGAAAACAGCATAGACTAAATTTAAGAATCGATATCGGCTCATAAAAATGAGAATCGATTAGAATCGAGAAATCAATATTTTTTACCCATCCCTAAAAAACTGCTTTTGTCCATACAATGAAAGAAATGGGGTCAAGAAAAACAACATGGGATGCCACTGACTTTCGTTGTATGAACAAAACAAAAAAAACGTATTTTGTGTTCCACAGAAAAAAAAAAATAAAGAAATGTTGAAAATTTTAATCTGTGGGTGAACTATCCCTTTAATAATTTGAAATGCTACATGAAATCATTCATTTACAAATATGGAAAACATGAGTTGAAAACTATGTCCACAAATATTACTATTAACTGGCTATCACTATCCAAGATATTCACATCTTTTAATCTAGACTTCAGTGACGAGATCGTTTACAAAAGCTTACTTCACAGCTCTTTAAGAAAGCCTAAGAGCATTATTTTAAACAAAACCACTCTATAAACAAAGCACACTTTAACATAATGTGAGTGGGTAGTCCAGTTTGTGGGTTACATGTCACTGTGAGCTTAAGCAAGCTGTTCCTCCCAAAATGCAAACATTTGGGACTTTTTTAAACCAGAACAAACAGAGTAAAGTCTGATGTAAGAAGAGAACCACCTCTGCGGTTTTGATTTAGTCATGCTTGACACAAAAATAAAAATCAACACAACTGCCTAAATACAGTGCATTATGTGCTTAAAAAAAGAGACAATGTCCCTACAAATCATAATATACAGTAGGTTTCATTATTCAGTTCAGCTGAGCTAATGACAACACCATACTCATTCAATACTGTCTAATATCATAAGGCATATTCATACTAAAAAATGAGTCAGCACACTGAACATTTCATACTTCAGGTCATGTTGTTATCCACAGCTCCACACTGATTTGAGAAATGCAACAAAAGCCAGAGGCCTAAATATATAACAAATAAAGGTGCACTCAGTAATTTTATACTGACACCTACTGGCCTGGAGGCATGTAGTATCATGGAGTTCATGCTGGTACGCAGCTGACAGACTGTTGCGATTTCTTTCCATGGAACAGTGGCTTATTGAAATATTGCATATTGTAGTGTTTTTCTTTTGTTTATACTTTGTAAACCACCTACTTTTTAAAAGTGCAATCTACATAGATATGCAATTGACCCAGTTGGTCATGTGATATCAACATGTGCACCCATAAGGTGGACCACCTCCACCTCCAGAATTAAAATAATAAAGATGGCTGGAGTGTCATATTAGTGTACATAATTGTAATGCTATTTCTCAAAAGTGCTGTTATATATATATATATATATATATATATATATATATATATATATATATATATATATATAAATAAATGTATGTGTGTGTATGTATACAACTTCCCACATGCTCAAAAAATGAATATGAATAATGTGATGTTCTTCTTACAAATCTCATAAACTACTGTCTGCAACACTGAACTAAACACAATATTATTTTTAGGAAGCATAAAAACTGAATTTCAGGATAAAAATCTATAGCGAGTGAGATAATTTATTGTTTCTCAATGCAAGATCTTGGAGCACTTTTTAAAAAATTCACACAAGCACTTAGTCTCGGTTAGACTAAACAAACTATGAGGCAAGCAAGGTGCCAGAGTCATCCTCTTATCACAACCACAGTAACAATGTATCTAGTGCTTTAACTGAGCTCGGCTACTATTAGCACAACAACACTCTTTTATATCACATTTCACGTGCTTGCCCGGTGCACCCACTATAAATGTACATGACATGTGTAACTTATATTCTGATATAGGATGCGTATATTCCTTGTCGTTTTCATGTAATCGTTTGATCACAGGCATTTACCGCACACATTATACGTGCATGCCTGCATGTAAACATTCAATGAAATAAACGAAGACTCAAAATGGAAACGTCAGCTCCTACCACCATATACCCCTGCTTGTATTATAGCTATACGCACAAGCCATTAAAATACATAGCGGATTCTGGTTTTGCTGCTAATGCATTGATACAACAAACGAATAAATAAACCAGAAATCTTATTTTCACACCCAGCCTTACCTGTTCGGATGAAGAGAATCCACTTGAAAATTATGCTGCATTTAGGGAATAGTCGGAGACACGAATATGATATTTCTCTCTACGAACAATTCAGATGTAAAAACGGAAAGACGACTAGGGCTGACAGCGTCTACTCCCCACATGCGCGGTTTTCTAGTGCTCTTGAGTCCTGCAGTCAGTCGCTTGACTGAATTGTTTATTCAAGGTATCCCCGGCACTCTGCAATGCCATGTTCACTCCTCCTACCCTCATGGACGCTAGTGAGATCCGATTCGAGAGCGAATCATACTTGCAATGATTCAGCCGAACCGATTCGCAAGGCGTTTGTAAATCACCCGAAAAATATATAGCCTATATAATTATAATAAGAAAACACTATTATGGTAAACACAGTTCTACCAAAACACCCTAATTACAACACTAATTGTCACTAACAATATAATAAATTATCTCAGCATAGCTAATTTTTAAAGATCGCAAGACCAGCAGGGCCAGCTAAAAACTGGAAAAGCCAGAAACAAGCAAAAGAATAGGACTACAAGTTTAAACTGGATTTAACAGCCAAGATGGGATCCTCCTCAATGCTGTAGGCCTAGCTAAGTTGTCAGAATTTGTCTTTTTTGCATTTTTGATAACAGATGGTTGCTGACACCAATTTAACTTAACTTTATTGAAAGTAACAATTGTGGCCTGTTGGGGAAAAAAATTTTTTCCATGTGATCACCATGGAAAAATCTGTGGGCGGGTGACATGTTAACACAATAAACATTTAATACATTAAATAGGCTATAATTAATCAGAAATCTGGCTATAAACCGTTTTTACCCGTATTTAACTGTATTTTACATCAATAACAAAACAAAGAAGTGTAAAATGACTTCTGAGAAGACTTTTGAGTAATGATTCAAATGAATCACTGAATCATTTTAATCGACTCACTAAAAAACGAACCTCCAGCGCGAAACGAATCGCTTAGATGAATCAGACTTCCCAATGCTGATGGACGCCACCCTTAAAGCCACAGCTTAAATATCTGTCCTCTTCCTAACCCTGGGCTTTAAATCAGATCATGACTTGTATGACCAGATGTAACCAGCACATGACTCAGATTCAACTCTCAGATACTGTAAACTCATGTGAAAGGTCTTTCCCTCTCATTTTATTTGCAATAAAGCAAAAGTTATCTATCTATCTATCTATCTATCTATCTATCTATCTATCTATCTATCTATCTATCTATCTATCTATCTATCTAAATATCTATCTATCTATCTATCTATCTATCTATCTATCATAAATATGTCAGAACATGTAACTTTGCTATTTAGATTTTTTATGATTTTTAATTTATACATTCATGCATATATGCCTTTTCTACATACATTGGTAATGTCATTATAATAAGAAGAAATATCTAATTTTGTTTGCTGTTGTAAAAAGGAATGCAAAACTATTAAACTTCGACTTGCCTGTGTTCAGCCTTTCTGTGCCTTAAGAAGTCTCAGTTCTTACACCAAGTTCACACCTTTTGGGACCCCATATGACCAGTCAACAGTTCTGGCTGGAGTAAACATGCCCCACTGAGGTTACAGATGGGCTATATCCTGATGGGACATAGTATCAGCCATCAAGTTTTTCACAGCTTTCTCTTGCATACAAAGAGATGTTAACATCCCAGCTGCCCCTCCTTACTACAGTAGATTCCCTCTCTCTCCCAAGATAGTCACATGTTTCACTACTGTGTGACAAGCTGTGAGAAAAACCTTTTGCTCGTGTGTGATGTTTACACATTTCACATTTTTTCAGGGCTCTGACTAGATATGGTTAAAGACAGGTTTAAAGTGAAATGTTCAGTTACCACTCAAATCATGTCAAGTCAAATGTATTTATATATCGCTTTTCACAATGCACATTGTTTCAATGTTTTATAGAAAATCATGATGTTAATAATAATAATATCTTAATATATTCATAGTCACTTTTAGCAGATTAGCTGGCTGATAATAATATTGATTATATTTTGCAATGATTCAAGCAATAAAGAAGTTGAGATATGCAATATAAAGTTGGATATCTAACTTCATATAAAGACCTGGCTGATAATATTACAATGAAATAAAAATCTGGCAGCTGAGATTTGCTATATAGTATATATATTGCTTTACATGAAGGTAAGAAGGATGCACGATATATCCAATTTTTAATATATTGGAGGGTGATAATATAGTTTGCATTTTTCAATGAAAAAATTGTAAAATACTCTTGTATACTAATGTGTAAAACCCATATAGTAGTATTATTGGTTTAGAAAACATTAAATGAGATACTCAATGCACAACCCCCAAATTTGCAGGAATATTATTTTTTTTAATATTTATGTATTTCAATGAATAGTAAAATTTCATCAAATTGAATTGAATAATCCTTACATATTATTCATATTATGAATTAAGAATTATAAATGAATAAAAAAAATAATAATTTATGAATACGAATCACATAAACTAAATAGTCCATTCCCTTGTTCCATTAATATTTATACAAAATGTTTTATTAAGCTCTATTTTTTTACTCATTTTAAATTCTTAATTCATAATATGAATAAGGATTATTCAATTCAATTTGATGGAATTTTACTACTAGTTGAAATGCGTAAATCTTGAAAAAGTGTATTTGAAAAACAATTGGTTTTACTTCTGTTGTGTATTTATAGAATAATGCACCAGCACTCAGATATTCAAAAACAAATCAATTTTTTTTTTTTTATCACAGCGAAATCAAAGTCAAGCAATAGGTTTAAATAACATATTTTTTCCTCTTTGTACCTCTAGAAACGGATATCAGTTCAAACACCGATCCCAGATCAGAGAGCAGAGGCAAAAACAAAGGGACTTTGGCCTCGGCATGTGACGGTCACAAAGGAAAGCATTAGGTCTGCCAGGAGACAATGACCTTTGATTCCACTGATTTCCCTTGAACCTTCAATGACCAGGAAGAGCAAAGGCTCTCTGGGCAGGCAGGTGCAAACAAGGATATGGGGAGAGAAGCGCAAACTGTCATCTCCCCTTTGGACTCAAATACAAAGGTTGCTGGTCTTGCCAAAGAGGCCACCGTAGAGAGGAAAATTACTGTTTAACACAATATTGACACAGTCACTGAAAATAGGCATTGTGAAGTCAAAGCAAGATGAATGCTGACTACATATGTAGCTGCATTAATATATATATATGTATATATATTGTAGTAGCTGACAAAATAACGTAATTTACCAGTAATACAGTGTGTGCATAGTTATTAGGCAAGTCGATATTCTGATTATATTATTTTCCAAGCACATTTGACCAATTCCAAACCACATAAATCTTAAAAACTACTATTAATTTTGTATATAATCTTTTCTAAGTGATATATAATTGTTAAAGGGATAGTTTACCCAAAAATGAAAAATTTATCATCAGTTACTCACCCTCAAGTTGTTCCAAACATGTATGAATTTAACCCAAAAATGGTGAAACCTGTATGAATTTCTTTCTTCTGTTGAACACAAAGGAAGATATTTTGAAGAATGTTGGTAACCAGACAGTTGATGGCACCCATTGACTTCCGTAGTATTTTTTTTCCTACTATATGGAAGTCAATGGGTGCCGTCAGCTGTCTGGTTACCAACATTCTTTAAAATATCTTCTTTTGTGTTGAACAGAAGAAAGATACTCATACAGGTTTCACCATTTGTGGGTGAACTATCCCTTTAACAAGGGCTGGAGTGAAAAAATGCCTTATATTCAGATGTGCATAATTATTAAGCAGGTTTTCTTTTACAGATTAAAATGGGCCAAAAAAGAGAAATTTAGCTCACACTGAAAAGTCAAAAATTATTAAATTCCCATGAGAAGGATGCAAAATTAAGGTGTGACCATTGGATAAGAAATGCTCATTGGAGCAGCAGGGTCACAAAAAAAGAAAAGAAAAATAGAAGAAAATATATTGTCTGCAAAAGACTTTAAGAATTAAGGTGAAGAATTAGGTGTGAAACCATCAGAAAAGGTTTAGTCTCCAGTGCCACCATTTTCCAGAACTACAAACCCGGAGTCTACAGACATACAAGGTGTGTCAGGTCCTCAGAGACTTTGCCACTTAATAAGAATCACAAGCTGAAGTGTCATGAAGACTTTTTTTAAAGGCTTTATAGAAAGATAAGTTGAAAGTGGCTCTTGAGGGACCAGCACTACTTCCTCTTGTTTGAAGAATTTTTATTCAGAATTTGCATTTCACTGTTTTTAATTCATTTTAAGGAATAATGAATCTTTTATTTGTGCAAGTGAGATGACTAAACGTATACTCGCATTTAGTCTAGAACTACAATAAGCATCATGTTTACGCAGCGCACACAATGCCTCTGCACCTCACTCCCAATTTCTCTCAATATGGGGACAGGAGAGATGTCAGTCAATAAAAAAGTAACATGCAATGCTTATTTGAAAAAGTAACTCAGATATTTTTGGTAAATTTAAAAGAAATGCATTACTTGTTACTTAAAAAAATTAATCTGATTACGTAACTCACATTACATGAAATTCGTTACCCCCAGTACTGCATATAAATGATATGCAAAATTAGTTATTAAGGTTGGTGTGGTTTGAAATTGGTTAAAGGGCACCTATTATGCAAAATTCACTTTTACATGGTGTTTGAACATAAATGTGTGTTGGCAGTGTGTGTACACAACCACCCTATAATGGTAAAAATCCACCCACTCCTTTTTTTTTAATCCCCATAAATCATAAGCAGTGTCTCAGAACAAGCTGTTTGCAGATTACTGGCAAAGTGACGTCACATTTCACAGGCCCCGCCCACGAGTGTTGATGGACACTGCCGTATTAGCAAAGACCCCGCCCTCAGAGAGTTGTACAAAGTCCGCCATGTTTATCTCCTTGCCAGAGAATTTAACAGCAGCATTCAAGTAAGAAATGTGTTCTACTAAAGTTCATTCAGTCAAGAGCAGTGAGTGATTTTCTGTTCATCTTTTGTTGTTTGATTCATATTAACAGCAGATATAGCAGTAGGTACTGTATATTACACTGCTTTCACTTTAGTACACAGATCTAATATACACACAGGATTTCTGTACTGGCTGCATACGTGCACAGACATAACCAACTGTTTTCATGTGAACTTTGTATGTTTCTGACTTAACCTTGTGTGCATTTGACAGTTTATTCGCAATAACACATGAAAGAGAACTAGTCTAGTTTAATAGCATACTCACGGACGCACCGACATCCAGCTCTATGTGCGCATGCGACGGGTGTGTGTGCTCAAGTTGAGAGCATAGACTGTAAGGTTGAGAGTGATATGGCTTTAAAACGCATGCAGATGATAATATTTCATGATGATGAATGATTTTTTTTCTTAAAATAGTACATTAAATGATCTTTTAGGAATTGTGTTCCTGAAACTTCACAGACACTCTGGGGACACCTGAGACTTATATTACATCTTGTAAAAAGGGGCATAATAGGTGCCCTTTAAATGTGCTTGGGGAAAAAATATGATCAAATTTTGACTTGCCTAATAACTATTCACACACTGTATTGTTAACATAGCACAGCACTACCACATGATAACTTGCGTTAATTGATGCCCAGAACCAAGCTGTGAGTCTAGAGTTGTGTTGAACTCCTGATGATGAGGTGTTGTCACTTTATGTTGTCACTTAAAGGTCTCAGAGCATAACTGTGAAAAACAATTCAGTAAAGCTGTCAAAAATGTATTCAGCAACCTGTTACTGTCTGTCACAAATGTTTTGCCATGCTAAGCTTTTTTAATGAACTATAACTGGGTCAAACAAAGGCTATAGTTTGAGACTGGGGCTAGTTGTCACAATGTCAGTAACTATAAAGATATGAGTAAAAAATTACAATTACACAAATCTTTGTCTTCTAGTAGTGGTTTTTAGACATTTAAATTGTCTTAAAGGTTCAGTGTGTAGTATTTATGAGGATCTGTTGACAGAAACGCAATATAATATACATAACCATGTTTTCAGTGGAGTATAAAGACCTTACATAATGAACCGTTATGTTTTTATTACCTTAGAATGAGCCATTTCCATACACCGCGTGTCCCCTTACAGTGAAATCGCCATTTTGCGTCGTCATGGTTCTACAGTAGCCCTAAATGGACAAACTTCTCTACAGAACGCTAGTCACTCTCTGCTCTCTCAGACGACGACATTTTTGTCCTGTGTCAGCCCCCGTAGCTTCGCTATGCGCTCCGAAAGGGAGGGGTGAGCGGTGGGTGATGCAATTCACAACCTCACCACTAGATGCCGAAGCTAAAATTCACACACTGCACCTTTAAATAATTTTGGTAACACTTTATTTTGATGGTCCACTTTAGACATTCTCTTGACTATAAGTAACGCTGCACCTGCATGTCTACTAACTCTCAGTATTAGTAGAATGTTATGGGTAGGATAAGGGTTAGGGTTAGTAGATTAAGTTTGCTAGTAGATTAAGACGTGTGCTTGCAAAATTACTTATAGTCAGTAGAATGTCTGTTGGGGGAGCATCAAAAATAAAGAGTTAGCAGATATTAGGCAGACATTCTATGCAAGTTAATAGACATGTAGGTGCAACATACAGAATGTTCAAAGGGGACCATCAAAATAAAGTGTTACCATAATTTTTTTGTGAATCCTGTCCTAAAATTCCAATATCATCAAAATTCCAATATCATCATGGGCCAGATTTACTAAACAGGGCAAATTAGTGTGAGAGCACAATTCCAAAAAAGCGCAGATGGGAGTGGAAAGTTGTGCACGTGATCTACTGATGATGCGCAAATTAAAGAACAGACGCAGCCGGATCATTTCCATAATGACCAACGCAATCTACTAGTTAGCGTCTGGTTTAAGACATGCTTTTTTGGGTGGTAAATAATGGCACAAACATCAGAAAATTGACGAGCGCAAACCTTAGTAAATCACCTCGCATGATTCATTTAAACACTCTCCCATAAATTTTGCGTCTGAAAGGGAAACTCCTACAAATGCATATGCAATAAGGTCAGCTGCAAAAATAACTCTGTCCACGCCTTTTCAGAGCTAATTTATCACTGCGTGTCTTTAGTAAATCCTGACAGTAGTTTTATAATGCCAAAAGAGGGTTTGTGCTGGCGCAAGCTGTTAGTAAATCTGGCCCCATATTTTTTATTAGCTTTTGGGTAAACAAATTAACACAATAAAACCATTTGCCAGAACAATGTGCTACCTTTTATATTTTTGCTGTTTCAATAATTTTGTGTTTCATAATTATTTTACTGTTTAAATTATTTCTGAATGTCTATAGGGTGTTTAATGGCAGTTTGACAACTTACTTCATATAGTAGTACACCATGCCTGGCTACTGATCAACATGTTTGAAATTCATTTTTCTTGGGCAATAACGATGGAAATGTTCAATAACCTTATTGTAGCCAACACTTTAAGGTTTGTGCCTAAATTTTACTTGCTTGTAAAACTAAACCTACCTTAAGAAATATTCAGTGGAGTAAAAGGTGTGACAATTTGCCCATGTCTCCCCTATATCTTGTTGTGTACTTTTAAAGTGAGAGGATGTTGAACTTAAACTAACTTGGCAAAGCATTCAGATTGCCCAGAGGGGTTAATTGCTTGTTTTGGCCTGTGGTTGGCATTCTTTTATACTGGAGCGTTTCCTGTCCATTAATGTGTAAATTTGTTCTTTTTGTTTAGAGTATGTCAATATCCTCACTGATTGGTTAATGGGACATAATACTTAGTCCGTGGCTTTTAGTTGGTTTCTCCATCTTTGGTGGGGGACGCGCTGTGCCTTTTGAATGGATGCTTGTTTGAGGTGAGACACTCTGTGGATTTAGGTCTTGTATCATAATGTAACCCTCGTTATTTCCCTGAGCGATGCAGATCAATAACTGCTGTTTATGCATGCAGCCCGCATATACGGCACTACATTTCAGAGAAAGTAATGTTGCTATAATGGCTGCTTAAGATCTGGCATGGTTTCAGTGTCCAAAGAAGCAGCACTGAAAATAAAAGACAAACGTCATACCAAAAAGGTCTCAGTGGACAGGAAACCATTATGTTGTTTCTTCTTTGTGCAAAAGACAACTTATCAAATAATAGTTCAAATAAAACTATTTATTATTCATAACAAAGAACCATAATCAGATGTTTACAAGACCTCATAGATGCATCATGACTAGAAAACGGCTAGATGCGGCAGAAGTTACAGTAGCTGCATTCGGGGACTGGCAATGTGGTTAAATATCTAAGGCATCTCAACAGAGCAAATGAGAGGGAAGTAGAGGAGAAAGAGACACAGAAAAAAAGGAAATAACCCCATGAGTGTATTATGTGCAGGGTTGTGACACATTGTGGCTTTCTGCACTTGTGTGGCAGAGCGGAGAGCGGGGGCGTAAGACTTGGCGTTTTACAGAGGAAAGGCCTCACTGTGTGCACATTGTGCAGCCATGTGTGGCATCACCACAGTTCACATCTTACATGTACAGTCTCCCAAATTTTCCCAAAGGGACTTCCAATTCTCATTGGCCTTGTTCCCTTTTTATCCGAATGCTTAAACATGGAAAATCACTGACCTAGCTTCAGGGAATCTAAAGGTTTAGGGATGTATGAGCTGTGCCTAAACTGCTTTATAGTTTATCCAATGCACTGAATAGTCAAACTATGAAATCCAAAACGTTGATGTTGAATATATTAATCAGTATTCCATTCCACTTAGAAAAGATGCTTTGACTCCTCCTAGCAATAAAATGTCATTTGAGTAAATCTCCCTTGAATCTCGGTGGCATAAATGGTTAATATTTCTCCTTTGTACCGAGGAAGGCATGTGATAATCTTACATTTGAATGGGGTAACCCTATCAAAAGCTGGACTCTTCCATGACAAATTGCTTATGTTAATCTCTACATGAGCATACCTCTTATCAATGTGCTGAGGTCCCACATTTATTTTGCCTTCGGTGACTGTCTCCTCCATGTGAAGGATCTCACATTATAATCCACAGATCACATTGAATGGGGCAAGTATATCATTGTGCACTCCTTCCATTTAGGGTACATGCTAAAGGAAAGCTGACCGAATGAGGCTTTGAGTTGAATAGGACCGCGGTGTGAGGCACTCAGAGCCAGGGCTAAGTCATCAGGTGGAGGGTCATCTTAGCCCTTTGTGTGATTTAACGCTGGGTAAATGTCACTGCCGAACGTCCCAGATCTAGCTATTCACTCCTACCTTTCACTGAGTCTGTCAGTTCTCATAACAGTGTTAAAGGGCTTTGTTGCATTGAATGTTTTCAGCTCAAATGTCTGATAAGCATTTAATTAGGCCTAGCTGTCAATCGATTCAAAATATAATCAAATTATTAAACTCTTTCCCCGCCATTGACGGAAATTTACGCCATTTATAAGACAATGATTCCCCGCCATTGACGGAAATTTCTGGCTTCCCGTGTTTTTACTGTTTATAGGGGGCGCTATGACACATCTTCTGAAATATTACTGAATCAGTAGACGAAGAAGAAGCAGAAACAAGCTATATCATATGTAATTACAGTGGTGGTCAGAATTATTGGCACCCCTGGTAAATATGATCAAATATGGCTGTAAAAAATAAATTTGCATTGTTTATCCTTTTGATCTTTTATTCAAAAAATTCACAAAAATCTAAACTTTCATTGAAGTAAAAGAACTGAAAGTGGGGGGTAAATCACATTATGAAATAAATGCTTTTCTCCAAAACACGTTGGCCACAATTATTGGCACCCTTTTATTAAATACTTTGTGCAACCTCCTTTTGCCAAGATAACAGCTCTGAGTCTTCTTCTATAATGCCTGATGAGTTTGGAGAACACCTGACAAGAGATCAGAGACCATTCCTCCATACAGAATCTCTCCAGATCCTTCAGATTCCCAGATCCATGTTGGTGCTTCTTCTCTTCAGTTTACCCCACTCATTATCTATAGGGTTCAGGTCAGGGGACTGGGATGGTCATGGCAGAAGCTTCATTTTGTGTTCAGTGACACATTTGTGTGTTGATTTTGATGTTTGTTTTGGATCGTTGTCCTGATGGAAGATCCAACCACGGCCCATTATAAGATTTCTAGCAGAGGCCGTCAGGTTTTGATTTTTTATCTGTTGGTATTTGCTAGAATCCATGATACCATGTATCTGAACAAGATGTCCAGGACCTCCAGCAAAAAAATAGGCCCACAACATTAAAGATCCAGCGGTATTTTTAACCGTGGGCATGGGGTACTTTTTATCCCTGTTTGCACCACACCCATCTGGTGGATTTGCTGCCAAAAAGCTCTTTTTATAGTTTCATCTGATCATAGAACCAGGTCCATTTTGAATTTCTAGTCGTGTCTGACAACTGAATATGCTGGAGTTTGTTTCTGGATGAGCAAGAAGGATTTTTCTTGAATCCCTCCCAAACAACATAAGGTGATGTAGGGGTTGTTTGATTTTTTTTTTTTTTTTTTTTTTGGCTTTCTGACCCCAAGACTCAACTAATCTCTGCGATTCTCCATCTGTGATCCTTGGAGAGTCTTTGGCCACTCAAACTTTCCTCCTCACCGTGCATTAAGACGATATAGACACACGTCCTCTTTCAGGCAGATTCGTAACATCTTTAGTTGATTGGAACTTCTTAATTATTGCCCTGATGGTGGAAATGGGAATTTTCAATGCTTTAGCTATTTTCCTACAGCCACTTTCTATTTTGTGAAGTGCAACAATCTTTTGCTGCACATCAGAACTATATTCTTTACTCATTGTGATGAATGGGAATGAAAAGGAATTTGGCCTTTGTGTTTCCTCATATTAATACTCCTGTGGAACAAGACATCATAGCTGGACAATTTCATGTTCCTAGTCACCCTGGTGTGCTAAAAAATGTAAATATTAATGGGAATATACTTCAGAGATATTTTACTCATAAAAAATTTTAGGGGTGCCAATAGTTGTGGCCAACGTGTTTTGGAGAAAAGCATTTATTTCATAATGTGATTTACCCCCCACTTTCAATTCTTTTACTTCAATGAAAGGTTAAATTTTTGTGAATTTTTTGAATAAAAGATCAAAAGATTTATTTTTTACAGCCATATTTAATCATATTTACCAGGGGTGCCAATAATTCTGACCACCACTGTATATACTCCATCTAAGTTTTGATCATCACTCTGAATCCTATCTGGGTGTAGTCTTTGACCAGCTTTTTGCTCAAAATGTTGTTTTTTTTATGAAAAAAAAAACAAAAACAAACTCTGTTTGTCGCTATGTCTTGCGTACAGTGTGGATAATGTAAATTTCAACCGGGTCTGCTACCGATAAAAATACCAATAAAAACTGCAGAAGACGAACGTGGAACAACAAAAATACATATGCCTGTGAAGTTACCCATGTCTGTATGATTCGTGTTTGAAAGAGTATAAAGATGACATGGGCTGCATCCAAAATCGCATACTCTCGAGTAGGTACTTATTTTGAATAAGTAATTACTTTGCGACCGCTAAAAAAGTATGTTGTATATAGTATGAATGTGTGTAGTATGAATTTAATCTGTACGTACTACATCTGCTTTATCACTGCCATTCACAAACCTTCTCAAGTGGCCTCATGGGATAGTAAAGTGTCCATTGTATGCACACTTCAGAATCGCGCCGGAATTATCCGGGTGCTTTTTGCCTACTTTTAAACATACTTCTTTTGTCACATGCTGTTTTTTGCCTACTATATAGTAGGGAAGTATGCGATTTCAGATGCAGTCATGCTGTTCTCTGCAGGTTAGGTGAAGTATCAGAAAGCGGTCAGTGCTACCTGAATGCTTGACAGTGGGCGAGTCTTAACAGCAAGTGGAAAAATTAAGCATTCCCAAGGCAGGATTTGGCATGGTGTGACGATGGTGACAGTAGCGGTAATAGTGGACTTGTACAAATATGCTTCGCATTTAGGTTGCATTTAGCATCAGATATTTTCTTCCATATTGTGATGTACAGCAGAGTTTAACGGATTATCAAAAAAAATGGGAAAAAATGAAAATATAGGGCAGGTTCTATGTATCGTTTGAGATGTGGGCGTTGCACTCAAAAGTGGAAGCATATGAACATGAGCTTGCAGGGGCGGAGTTTAAGTAGACTAAAAGATTAGAGAAGTCTTGCATACATCACCAGAGATATAATACATTAAACTGACAACTCTGTACCTAAAAAACCTAAAAGGCAAGTGAAAATCAGTCACTTTACTAGTCAACAACACAAAATGCAAATGATTTAGGCTTTGTATCCCAGAGATTACTAACACAGTTGGCTCATTTTTTGTTATTATTTTTTAATGAGTTTCTTTTTCTGGCATGTCCTATATTCTTTCAAAAACATGTCAGAATTGTCCGTCTATGACTCGCTCGCGCATACGGGGAGCTGAAAAGCAGTTCATGTACTGATCCACATGTGTTGTGGTGGATGTGTGGCTGAGGGGGAGTGAAGCCCCACCAAAGCGCTGCGGCGATGTGTCAGACCTGCTTGCTCTTTTGTGGCGTGCCATTCATTCTCCTCGCATGCTTTGTTTTCACATCTTGTTGACCTACTTTGCGCTCTTGGAGTAATCCTCCAGGCTCGTTCCACGGGTGGTTGGGGTGGAGCACTTTGCTTTGCCTAACCCTCATTAGAATATCAGATAGCAGGAGAAGGTCTCTCAAAAAAAAGAAAAAAACAGGAAAATCATCAAGGACTGTCTGGAAGTAGAGCACAAGGGCGTTACGTGCATTGTCTCAAGGGCCTGAGCTTGAACTCATTTACCAGGGCCTTGGCCTGTAATCGCAAAGACTATTCTGAGTCAATGCATTGTGCTTTTGAGTAAGGCTATCTATTCTTAGAGGAAAGACTTCAAGTTGGTCCCCTGTGTCGGAGGGTTCAATAAAATATAACCCTGTTTGAAGCTGGGCTGGTTTTATTCGTCTGTCAGACAGTGAAGTATCGTAAAGCGGTCAGTGCTACCTGAATGCTTGACAGTGGGCGAGTCGTAACAGCAAGTGGAAAAATTAAGCATTTATAAATTATGAAGTCATTGTAATCTTATGCTAGTTTGACTATTCAAGTAACGTAACATTCATTATGTTTAAGATGCAAAGCATGTTTTAACTTTGAGTGATGACAAAATGCAAGCTTAATATTAGTGTATTTTTATGTAAAACTTCCTAACAGATCAGAGCCACTTCTTGATTATGTACATTTTGAAGTTTCATCGCTCTGATTTTTATGATCCGTCTTAGATTGCCAGAGTCCCTGGTTAATAAACTGGATTTTGCCCAGGCCCTTCCCACTCCAAAGCAACCAGCATAATTACAGAAAGGATCTTTAATTAGGGCAAAGAGAAGAATTATCCAGCTGTGGCCAATGCAGTCTTCTCCTACATAATTTTCTCTTTCAGTGAGCCAAAAAATCAAAGGAGGGAGAGGACTAACACGGAGGACGGGGAGGGCACCTTGGTGGAATTTACCCAGCAATGTTGTTTTTGCTTCCTCATACTATTTTCTAGGACTTTACCCTCTGTCCTTCACCACAGACTGGAGATCAGACTTTCCTCTTGTCATCTCATTTTAGCTTTACACAGCGCTCATACATAAATTGCTTTAATTCTTGTGTGTATTTGGAGATCTTTAGCTGTTTTATCACATCTCTATGAGTTTTCAGTGCCTTACGTTATGAGTGTCATGTTTTTAAGACAAATATATATATATATATATATATACGCACAGAAGGCCAGAGTGGGCCATGTTGGGGGGATGGGAGTGGGTGGTCAAGCCGCTTACCGATTGCCGAGCTGCCAGGGAGAAAACGCAAGCAGGGTCAGTCCAGTTCACGGCAAGCTACTGACATGCTTTTGGCCTGATTACTCATTACCAGAACAGCGGGAGGTAGTCTGGGGCACAGAGCGCTCCCGTGCCCTGGCATACGGGACAGGCCCCACCATTCATAACTAAAATCCTATTACTCTTTATTAGAGGACCAAAGGTTAACAGCCAATGACCCCCTGCACACTGCTAGCAAGACACTGGGGTGATACTGACGCTGCTTACAAAGGAACACAGGGCTGAATATTCGTTTGTCTGTGATTCTCAGTATTAAGGGCAATGATGTTGATGACTCAGCTTAAGAAGAATATGTTTTGTGGGGAATAGGGGGTTTGTGGCTTGTGTGCTTGTGGGCACCTGGGAAATTGTGCCAGTGTATGTGTGTGACCACATTGGAGCAAAAATGGTCTTGAGTGAAAGGGACAAGCTTCATAAAGTTGCTTTATGAGCTGGAAATAATGGAAGTAGATGTCTTGTGTCCAACTGATTCCAATTATGAAACTATAAGACTGGATTAGAAATCCTGAAAACAACAATGATGAAATTAGAAACTGTTTTTTTTTCTTCAGCTATGAGCCTGTGGACTTTTAGAAAATAAACTCCCTTGCAACACATTTTTCACACCCTCACTAGAGAGTTGTTAATTTAATACTAACAATATAGAATGAAGAATTCATCTAGGGTTTTTTTCTAAACCTTAATTTTTCTGGACTAAGACATTTTTACACCACTTTTCAAATGAGTTATTGTGTTTGATAACATTTTGTGGTAGAAATAATGTTACTCGTATTTGGAATACAATGTCTAGCTCCTTTATTCTTTATCCAAGACCATTTTAATGCGACCTTCATATAACAAAAAGAAAGAAAAAATGAAATAAGTTTACGATCGTTTTTCCTTCCCTATCGCGATGTATGTCCATTTTTTCTTTAACAAGAAGAAATCGTGATGTATATCCATTTTTCTTGATTTTGTCTATTGGGAATTGATTGGATCAATGTCATTTGCTATTGCTGCAGTCTCATGTGAGTGACAGGTTGCTGGATAGGATTGTATCGGGTAGCCTATATATACCCAAATTGTATCCTTATGTATATTAAATGAAAGACAGCAAAAAATGATACTGTGATGAAAGGTTCTATATATGAAGCAAGAGCCTGACAGAACCCTTTAAAAATTCTATATAGAACCTTTTGTGCACTGCTTTGCCTTTCATCACAGAGAAAAGAAATGATACCATTTGGGTCGGATGCTCGGTAATGTCTATTTAAGGGTATCTCCGAATTTGTTTGTGATACTAAATAAAACACAGATGATGAAACCACAGTGGTAAACTAAGGAGGCTGACCTTGTCCTGCCTCTGTAACACAACCCCTAGAATGATCTGCAGGTCAGCAACCTTCCCCTGCCCTCCATTATCAGACCACACTCTCTCCCTCTTGCTCTCTTTTCTCATGCTTCACTCCCACACTTCTCTCTCTTGCTCTCTTTGTCTCTCTCGCCCCTCATGGGGGTTTCTATCTCCTTATCTTTGTCTATGCAAAATGTACACGGGTCAGCTATTATACTCGTGCAGCGGCCTTTTTAAGCTGTCATCACTTTTCTCACTATTACAAAATAATGCAACATTATAATGTCAACAGAGGTCATGTAGTATTATGTTCCGTTTCTCCTCCGCATTGATCAATACACAGCAGAAGCACGTGAAAAGTTTGCTAGTATGTGTTGTTGTGCGGGGAGGCACTCAGCATTTCCAGGTGACTGAATGATTGTGACGCAGAGCGATGTGGAAAGCGCTCTGTTATTGCTGAAAAACGAGACGGCGTCAGCAGCTTCTTGATGTCCCCCATTCAATGAGTAATTACTGCAAATCGCAAAGGCGAGCGCCAGAGAGCCTGAAGACGCCTCATCCATTTTGACGCTCATCTTTGCAATTTAAACCACCGGTGATCTCTCAAAAGGGCCTCCGCAATTGCGCCGCATTTGCACGGCATGATTTTCACTTGTCCTTGTCTGCCGAGCTCCTTATCTACGACGCCCTTCGTTATTATTCTCTGAAAATAACTTTGTGCTCAAGGTGAAAGAAGCCTTGTGAAAGCTAGCTCACTTTTTAATTCTCTTCACCAGCGTTTTCAGAGTAGGAAAGGAAGTCAAGGCTTCATGATATCAAACTTGAGGTTTGTGGCTTTAATGTTTATGCATTTAGCAGACGCTTTTATCCAGAGCGACTTCCTGCATTTGAACCAACAACCTTGGCCCTGTTATAGCCTCATGCGCTACCAGCTAAACTACATGAACAGGTCTTTTTAGTATTAGCTTCGAGTTCATTTAAACGCTAAAATGCTATATGCTATAAATTACATATTTATAATGTAGTTTTGTCTTCTGGGAAAACAGATCAACAATATTGATGACCCATCTTGTTCTTGTAGGTGTTTACAATTTTTTGTCCAATAAAATGGTTTCTTGATATAGTAAAACAATTTTTTTACTTTAGTACGTATCAAATCTTGGTGTATGACATTATTTCTAAGGCTATACTGGCTATTTAAAAAAAGCACAAAACCATTAGATATTTCCATCATAACCTGTTTGCCCTCATCACACGATTTAATGGGTTCTAATGTCAAATCACTGATAATTCTGAACTCTGAGTGCCAGCAAAATGTGTGACCTGAACCGAGATGCTTTTTATTTTAAGTTTTCATGTACTATTACAGTTCAGAGTTCAGATACAAAAAGATCCTCTAGGGATTTGAAAACATGTCAGTCGAACATTAGTAGTGTCAGAGAATTTATGTGAAATCCTCAGTAAACATCATCCTTCAGCAAATTAAACCATAATCCATGTTACTTTAGCATTTACTGGACACCATTTGCCCAGGCATGTACTCTTGGCTCATATCTCTCTGTCAATCACAGATGGCATTTACTGGCTAAAACAGGGACTAAAGCAATCTTGTGCCAACAAGGACATTCATCTGCCAAAGACAAATTGGTGCATTGAAAGTCATTTAATAGATAGGCTTATGTGAAATATGGAAAAAGAGGGTGTGTTCTGGTGTTTGACAGCACTCAGAAATGAGCATTTGCTTGGTTTACGACCTGTGTTGTCTCATTAAATATTCCTTATTAACACAGAGCAGTAAATATCTATCTTTTTCAGTGTACTGCAAAATAATAAGACACCGTAGGCCTTCAGGTATTTATGAAACTAACACTGAAGTCAAAAGATATCTTTTGGGACAGTGACAGTTCACCCAAAAATGAAGATTCTGTCATAGTTTACTTACTCTCATGTTGTGAATTTCTTCTGTTTTTAATGACAATGAAAGTCAGTAGGGTCAAATGTTGCTGTAGACCAAATTGACTTTATTCTATGGACAAAACAGTTGAAACATTTTTCTTTCGTTTCACAGAATAAAAATGCATACAGATTTGGAATGGCACAAGGGTGAGTAAATGATGACAGAATTTGCATTTTTAGGTGCACTAACCTTCTAAGCAATGAAAAAAAAAAAAACATACACAATAGGTCTAAATGGCGATGTGGTGAAGAACCACACCAGCCTCAGGTCACAAGAGACTTGAGGATTTACCCATTGATAGATAAAGACGAAGGTCTCAGTGGTCAAGCTCGTTATCCGTGGCCACTCTGTTAGAGCCCTTATTTCCAACAAGACAGAAGATTGGAGAACCAAATACAACAGTATTGATTTTGCAATTGATAGTTGCATGCCTGCTATTGATCAGGATCAAGCATCTGCCATTTGCAGAGGTGTGCATTTTCCATTGGTAGTGGGTTTGCAATTAAGACCCGTTTAGCATTCCAAGCCCATGTGTGATTTGTTGTAATGGATGTTCATTAACTTGCTACTTTGCTTTTGGAGGTCAAAAGACAGATCCCAGAATCCCAAGGGCTTTAGCCTTCTGCACCTAATTTTGTGACATTTTATTTGCTTTGCGTTTTTTAGTCATTTTGAGTAGCATGCAATTACACAACGCATCCATAAGCATAAGCAAGTCCGTTTTTAGTTGCAGACAGAATGCTAGGGAAGTATGAAATATGAGAAGTATAAATGAATTATGCAAATTATTATTATTATAATCAAAAATGCAAGAGGAATATGGTTTAAAGCAGTAGTTGTCAGACTCTCAGACAACCCAACCCCCTAGTATTAAAAAAATAACAACAGATTTTCTTGGAAACACTGTACATTAACTTTGATTAATGACATTAATAAACATTATTATATTATGCTAAACTAATGTTCCTATTTTCTTAATTAAAAACCTTTAATTTGGCATATCACACAGAGAGAAATTTCCATTTATTAATGACGGTTTCACTATATAAGCAATCAAATCAACCAAAGACGATAAAAAAGCCTGTTTATTTAAAATGTTACTGTTTATTTATTTTAAGATTTATATATATATATTTTTTTTTTGCAAAAACAAGCAGTAATGACACCAAAATTTTATATGCCAGTGAAAACTCACAATTCTCTATTCCAATTTCTATACCACAGCTAAAACTACTAGGATAACTAATATAAATGTAAAATATTATTAAAGACAAGTAACAGTCAGTAGTAAAATAAAAACAAATGATCAAATTACAAGCAAAAGCACAAATAAATACAATATAACAAAGATACAAAAGAAATAAACAGTGCTGTTCAGGTTTTTCAGGTAGGTCTGACAGTTTGCAAATTTCATAAAGTAAGCAAATGTAAAATAACACTGAATAGTCTTCACTGTATAAATTAAACATCCTTATTAAGGAATCCTTATTAAAGTTACAAAAGTTATTCAGTAAAGAGCAGCGAGTGATTTTTTCTTTATCCTTTGTTGTTTGATTAACATTAAAAACGGACAGCAGACAGCATGAATATTAGGCTGCTGTCACTTATATCGGTGTGTGTATGAGAGAGAGCGATAGAGATTTCTATTTGTTTTAAATAATAGTGCACTATGGGTTTAATAAATAGATATAAAATAAGGTGTCTTCTTTAATTTGTCCTATTTATCACATCTGATCCTTCGTAACCTGCTGGGTTTCTTTATTAAGTTCTTAATTAGAGAATTTGTGCAATGTTTTCTGGATTGTAAACATGTCTGTGTCTGAATTACAGGACTTACAAACTCAAGGCCAGCTTTACCTCTACCCCCACTTCCATCTCTTGCTGCAAAATCAATGGAGTGATGTAGGTATATGGAGGAGGACATAGGGACAGGCTTAAGCAGACTGCTTGTCTGAGTTCCATTTCATGCATCAGCGGCTACAAGCTCTAACACTATGATCAGCCTTTGCTGTTTAACACCGCACTTGCTCACACTAGTATGCACCATATGCAAGCGTGCGCACACACATAGCCATGCAGACACAAGGCGCGTTCAGAAGTCAACACAACATGTTATTGGATGCCACATTGATCTACTGAATATGAAGTCTTGCTGCACCAGCGCTTCTGTAGAAACATTGCGGTATTTCTCTCTGGAAGAATAATTCAGCCTTTGTCAGTTCATCTGACAACAGTTTGACATAGGGAGTAGAGAACAGGGGGTTCCAGAAGGTTATGCGACTTACCCGAGGAAGCAGATAACCTCAAAATTCAGTTCCAAATCCTGAGGTAACTTTGGGTTTGTAAGTAGCCATAGCAACTTGTTCTCTGAGCATAACCTTATGTTAGAGGGTTAGTTTTCTTCTGAGGTCTTCAGCGCATGCGCCTATTGATGAGGCTCCAGTGAGCTTGACAAATGTAAGTCACCACGAAACAAAATAAGAAGAAGTATATACGTACCTATAGTGTGCGTTCACGCCATGTTGTAATTAGAGCCCGATCACACGAAAATGCGTATCAATAATACGAGTGTGCAATGTCGTGGAACTCATTTTGGCGTGTATATGGTACGCAGTTTTTGGCGTGCATATGATACGCACTTTATGGCGTATTATACGCACAAACCCCCCATCCTACCCAAGAGCGTGTCATTTACACGCCATAAAGTGCGTATCATATGCACGCGAAAACCTGCATACCATACTGTATGCACGCCAAAACTCATTTTGGCGTATACATTCCACGACATTGCACACTCGTACTATTGATACGCATTCTCATGTGATCTTGTTGTGTAATTACCATAATTACAAGATTTCAATTTGTAAAAAGCGCTCACATTCTCGTAGAGCTCATAATTACAGCTTGTAAGGTGGGAATTTTTTGAGAGCTCCTACTTGTACCACATGACCACTGTGCCACCTAACTATCATACTTAAACAGACCAGAGTTTTGGAACCTGCATACATCAACTAAGCAAGGTTTGGGTTAATCAGCCGAGAGTTCCGGGTATATGTGATGATAAGTTAATTTTGCTTTCTGGAAAACCCCCAGGATGCAGGTATAGTTTTCTACTGGTGAATTGAGACCCAAACATTAGTCATGGCCTGACAGCAGGAAAAATATGATAAATACAATTAATAAAATTCAACTAATATTAATTACATTGATTAATTACAATTATATTGAATTAATAGTTCAGTCAAATTTATTCAAAATATTTTAAATTAAATTAATAATTGTACATGGTTAGGGACAGGAAAAAATAAATAGGCGTATTTATTCTATTTTATTTTAAATAGAAGATAAATTGGTGTTGAGTCCAATGTAAAATCTGGGTCCTGAAGCAAACCTAATTAAGAACCACTGATAGCTAAATGTTATAGGTTTGGATCCAAGTAACCCAGGAACTGAAAGGTCACTCATCTCTATACCCTTGAGCAAGGTGTTTACCAAATTTCTGTCCAAATGTACTACTAATTTAAAGGGATAGTTCACCCAAAAATGAAAATTGTCATACGCTGGAACGCCAGTCTCTCGTGAACGCTCGTACGACAGTTATTACGGTTTGTAAAGTTTTAAATATGGATATTTTTCTTTCACAAACGCATCGCTTCGCTTCAAAAGGCCTTTATTAACCCCCCGGAGCCGTGTGGAGCACTTTTATGATGGATAGATGCACTTTTATGGACTTAAAAACAGAAACAGCCATTCACTGACATTATAAAGCTTGGAAGAGCCAGGACATTTTTTAATATATCTCCGATTGTATTCGTCTGAAAGAAGAATGTCATATACACCTAGGATGACTCGAGGGTGAGTAAATCATGGGCTAATTTTCATTTGTGGGTGAACTATCCCTTTAATGGATGAATAAAATGACCGTAAACACAATGGCAGCCATTTTAATGATCTAAATCAGAGAACAAAATAACCTTGTGATATCTCTGATTCTATTTCTGACAGTGCACATCCAAATATAAGCTACTGTGTCCTCTAAGTTCCAGCTTAATTCTCTGTTTATAGATAGTGAGTCACTAAAAGAACATGCATCCGAAGACCTTTCTCTCTACTGTGGCCATAACAAATCAAGGAACTCTAGCTCCTGACCTGTAGGTGTATTATAAGAAAGCCAGCTGCCTATAGCTGAAGCTAATTCATCATGACATGGTCAATGAGGATCACACTGGTATGGCCTGCAGGGAAACTTCCATTAGTTTGCTGTCCACTGCACAACGTGTCTTATTCAGGGGGTAGGACTGACTGAAGAGAAACAGATCCATAAATAAAACTACAGAGATCCACTCAGTGACTTTTTCATTTCAACATCTTCCAAAAATAAAAGTCACCTTTTGGTAAGGGTTAAATAAATCGAGGGGAAAACATATCTCTTATGAGCTACAAAACAGTGACCTTAGAATAGATAGATGGACTTTTATTTTTGGGGGAACTGTCCCTTTATATTCCAAGAGCCATCCCTTCAGTTTTGCAAGAAAGATGTATCCTTAAAGTACCCAATTAACACAAGGAAAGATCTGGTGGTGAAGTATTTGGGGAAATCAAATTCCTTTTCAACAGGCCCCTTGCAGGAAAGCCAGCAATAGGCCCCTTTATCTAATATATGCCAAGAATAATTAGGTTATTGCAGCACTGCCTGTTGTTGCTCAGTAATTAGGCTAGTCTCTTATGGATTCACTCCAGGTCACAATGACCTTGAGGAAGAGGGAAAAAATTGCCCACTATTGACATCTAAACTGAGGATAGCGGGTCAATTCCCACAGCCGGCAGGTTCACCCTGATCACGTACTGTGCGTTCCAGCGGCGGTGATGCGGAAAACCGTTGGAAGTTGAGGACGTGGAGATGAAAAGGAATGTATGATGAAGTGTACCAAGGTCCTCAAGGAGACAATGAAGGCTCTGCCCCTCCCATGCCTCTTCCTGCATCTCTAGCCCGTGCTCTTGGCCTTGCTTTTGAGGTAACTTAAAAAACGCATGGGCAAGTAGGCAGTTATCGCAGAGAGTTTCAGATACACTTTTTGTGGTCATGCATTAAAAAGCTGTTCATCTTTCACAAAGGCGCATTATGGAATAACAAAATTAAGTTACATTTATGCTCGTTTTATAAGTGTTTGGCAACCTCATGCCTGTGCTCAGGCAGAATATGCTTTTTCACATTGTATAATATAATAATATAATATAATAATTATATTATGTCTTAGTTAAATTAGGACATTTCAGTAGCTTTTATAAAAGTGCCTTATTAAAAAAAATCATATCTTGAGACAAATCAATGGCATTGACATATTTAAGGATGTCAGTGCAAACTCACATTTGCAACTCACATCTGTAAAACATGATTTCTTTTGCATTTTATTATTTTTAAACAATGCTTTCTCTGAAATAGATTATAAATGATACTTTAGACTAAAGGGTCACCTTGTAAATTTCCCCCGTAATTTTCTAGTAAGACAATGCTGTCTGCCAAGTAATCTATGCTTTTAAACTCATTTTGTGGTGATAAATGTGCATCCTGTATTTTAATATGGTGATAAAAGATTTTGTCCATCCATGCTGTTATGCAATGTACAAGCTATTAAAGATCTTCTGTCATCTACATTCTGCCAACATGGCTAGTTACAGGGTGGTAATTGGTCATATTGGATCCTTAATCAAAAAGCTCATTGTTTCTGCTGCCTGAAAAGGAACGATTACAGTCCCATATGCTGAGATGAAATGAAACAATTACATGTGATGGAAGCCAAAATATCTTTAAAGAGAAATTTCTAGTTGTATTCATAATGGGACTAATATGTGTCACTTAAAAATAATCCACATATTTACCTTATTCTTATTCTGAATTCCAATTTTTTTGTTATTTATAAAAGGAAATCTATTTGCAATTAAAATGCACATGCATTACACAAACATTATCATACTCTGTCATGATGACAAATGTACAAGTTGCTGGAGGCAGGGTCGTAATTGTCCATCTTTTTTTTTTTAAAGCAGTTTTGTCTCACTTGCTGCTTCAGGCAAGATAAGACAAGACCAATGGGGAAAAACACATTCTAACAGCTATGTGGTTCTTTTTATATGTAAATATGTGCTAACCTGGTTGTATAGTTTTGAATTTGGGAACACGCTTTCAAATCCCAATTTATATATTTATGTGTGTTTGCACGCATTAAGTTGCATTAAAAATCCACTTGGCTATAAAAATGAGTTTGAACAGGCATGATGCTTCTGACTGGCCATTCTGACAAGACGCATTGAGACATAAACTGGATATGTGTTAAAACCAGATAAAAATCAACAAGAGGTCACCCACTAGGGTCATCCAGTCATCAGCAGGAAACAGAAGAGGTCATGAAAGGTCAGACTGATAAACACCTTCATTGATGGGTGTGAGTCACCAGCAGGGCAGGAAATGAAGAGCTCCACCCCTCAGGGGTCACGAGAAGTTAAAGGTCCCAGGGAGGACACTGTTCTATGATGCAGGAGAGCACAGATGAGTAGGCAGTATTGGTGCAATAAAAGTTCTGAATCACCTCCTCCTGGACAGGACAGGCTAAGCTGTTATAGTATAATGTGAAGTCATATGTCTATTGAAGGACTACAGTATTTTACAGCCTCCAAAATCTGCATAAATTAATACATGAGTGAGTATATAAATATGAATTAAATTAATAATTGATTCACTTGAATAAATTCAACAGCTTTCATTTTTCTAATGTTAATGCTGCTGCTGTCAACATCTAAAATGAATTCATCAATAGTGCACGTCATTAACATGAGGATGGAGGGTATTTTAGAGTGTTTTTCATATAGAAAGGTGATCAATATTGATGGCCTGTGGACGGCCCATAGCAGCTGAAAACTGGTGAGGAACCAAATAAACCAAGGCTATACTGCTTATTTGAAATAGCGATTAGAAGTGGTGTGACTGACCGTTCTGAATGAAAAATGACAAACCTGACTGTCACTGTGGTGTCAAGGAGCATGTCAAGTGACCAGGCTGGGCATCAAGAGAGTGGTTTGCATTTATTCATTTCTAATTCAAACACAAATGTGTGTTTGTGTATAAATGTGTTAAGTACAGTTTAGGGGAAAATCTACTATAGCATACTGTAGCTGAAGATTAGGCTAATTAAGTTGGTTAGCATAGCCCATTTAGTCAACTACAAGTTTCTTCTGCTCACAAAGGCTAAATTTATTAAAAAATACAGCAAAAAAATACAGTAAAAACAGCATTGTGAAATATTACAATTTAAAATAGCTATCTATGTGAATATATTTTTTAAACTGCAGCTTATTCCTGTGATGGCAAAGCTGAATTTTCACCAGTTATTACTCCAGTCTTTAGTATTATGATCCTTCAGAAATCATTCTAATATGCTGATTTGCTGCTGTCAGGAAATAGGCTATACCAGACTCAGAGGAGGTGAGGATAGGGAACGCTGGAGCACGGAGAGTAGTAGGAACTTTGCTAGGAGCCGTCGTAAGAATCGCTGGAGGTAAGTATACAGATAGGAGTCTGTAGTCCTAGTTGTAGACCAGACAATGAGTGTATATGAGGTATGTGCTTTTATGCCAGAGGTGATGAGCATGCTGATCAGGTGCAGATGATGGCTGAGTAAGTGCAAGTGATGAGCAGGAGGAATGCTGGGAATTGTAGTTTTGAGTAATATGGTGACCCCTGTCCACCGCCAAATGTGCCAACAGTGGACATGTGAGCATCAGAGCTGGACCATGGAAGAAGGTGGCCTGGTCTGATGAATCACGTTTTCTTTTACATCACGTGTATAGCCGAGTGAGTGTGCATCGCTTACATGAGGAACACATGGCACCAGGATGCATTATGGGAAGAAGGCAAGCCGGCAGAGGCAGTGTGATGCTTTGGGCAATGTTCTGCTGGGAAACCTTGGCTCCTGCCATCCATGTGGATGTTACTTTGACACGTACCACCTACCTAAGCATTGTTGCAGACCTTGTACACCCTTTCATGGAAACGATATTCCCTGGTGGCTGTGGCCTCTTTCAGCAGGATAATGCGCCCTGCCACAAAGCAAAAATGGTTCAGGAATGGTTTGAGGAGCACAACAACGAGTTTGAGGTGTTGACTTGGCCTCCAAATTCCCCAGATCTCAATCCAATCGAGCATCTGTGGGATGTGCTGAACAAACAAGTCTGATCCATGGAGGCCCCACCTCGCAACTTACAGGACTTAAAGGATCTGCTGCTAACATCTTGGTGCCAGATACCACAGCACACCTTCAGGGGTCTAGTGGAGTCCATGCCTCAACGGGTCAGGGCTGTTTTGGCAGCAAAGGTGGGACCAACACAATATTAGGAAGGTGGTCATAATATTATGCCTGATCGGTGTATATACACATCAAAGAATCCTGAATAAAATGTATCATGGTTTCCACAAAAAAATTAAGCAGTACATGTTTCTTGAGCAGCAACTCAGCATATTAGAATGATTTCTGAAGGATCATGTGACACTGAAGTAAATTAAAATAATAATAATTATATTTAGCCTTAAATTGTTGCCTGTCAAGTCACACCTTTTGGAACTGTGTGCGTCCTTGTTCTTGTGCCGTCCTGAGAAAGTGCCATTGAGATGAATGGGAATGCTAATGGATAGCTTTGTCCAGGTGTTATGGACCTCCTTAGTCCAAAACATAATGAGAAAGCCATGACACTCCCTTTCATGCAAGCAAAATCAGTGTAGTATTTACTCAGCGTTCTAAATCTAAGCGACCCTGAGATGTATTTAGGGACCGTGACTTACTCTCCCGAGAACAAACACAGGCAAACACGAACTCACAGGCAATATATTAAGACTTTCACAGGGAGGTCTCTGTTCCGAGAAGACCTTAAATAAACTGGCACATAGTGACCAAGAGGATGCAGCTGGACCATCTATCTGACTCCTGGCGCTCGAGCTGAATAGACAGAGAAGGAAAAGGGGGGAGAAAGAGAGCGAATGAGTGAAAGAGAGACGGATGAGGGCAGAAAAGAGTGCTAGACTCAAGAGCACAATGTGTGCACCTGGATAAAGCTCCCCCACATTACTCAGCTCTCATCCGGCCCAGTCCGGATACGCTCATCAAAGACCCCTGCTGTCTGAACTCCCCTCCACTCTTGTGCAACTTTCCTTTCGGTTTAATAACTCCTCTTCCTGCTCTTTGAATTATTTTTACAGCATCACGCCTGAGCTTTAAATACTTCCTGGGACTCCGAGAGTTCTTGGAACGGCTTCGAGAGCCTCTTACATAGGACATTGTATCATACTTAAACTTTAGCAACATAGGCATCACTGAGCAAAGCTTTTAAAAGTCTTAGATTTCAGAGACACAGTTTACATTGATATTAACATACATTTATATCAATGTAAATGTATGTTATGTATGTACACACACACGCACATTAATCCACCTTACACTCATTTACTATGTCACACTTGTTGATTTAACTATTCGGAAGCAAAAATACAAGCTCATTTGTCTCTGTTTGTCTCCCAGCATGCTGCTGGGGAAGGCTTCTCTATAAAAGGCAGCTTTAACACTGATGAAACAGAGAGGGCAATGGCCCTGCATAGCTCTGAGGGACAGGAGTACAGAAGGTCATCTACAGCATGGCTGATGAGGCACTGTCTGTAACCCAACTCACTGAGGGAACAAAAGGCCACAGAGGTCACGACCTCTCAGTCTCTCAGCCCAATGCAAAGATAGGAGTTCAGAGAGACAAAGAAAGGGATGTGGACGCAGTGAGTCATTAGCCGCTATTAAGCACTGCAAGTGTCAAATATTATCACACAAAAGTGAATATCGGAAAAACATAAATATTCAATAAGGTCCAAAAGTCTGAGACCATGTGATAATGCATTTTATTATTTGAAAGTGCAAATATAAACTTGCAAATGCAAAATAAATGTATTATCACATGGTCTCAGACTTTTGAACCCTGCTGAATATTTGATATTTGTATTATATATAGTATTTGGTTTATCATCTGTTTTCTGAAGATTTGAGAATGTTTCAAAGACCACTTTGTACATTAACTGAAGCAAGAACATTTGATTTATCATTAATAATAATGATAATTAGGCCTATGTACTGTATATACAATTATTTAATTATTATTTTGTATTATGCAGTTTTGTTTAAAATAAAAATATTATACAAGTTATATAAAATTGTATTTATTAAATTATATGTAATAAATATAAAATTAATAAATGTTAATAATAATAATAAATATAAAATATTATTTTAAATGAATACATATTATATATAATTTAATAAATTATATTTATTATTTTTTATCACATATTTCTTTGTTTTCTAAGTTTAAAAAAGGGACATTTTCTATAAATGCAATAATAATAATAATACATATTATATTATATCATTTCTAGATTTAAAATTTGGTCTCAGACTTTTGGATACCACTGTATATATATATATATAAATGTATATTTTATAGTTTGATAGAGTGAATTCATCTAACAGCCACAGAGGTTTCCATTTATTTTCCCTTAATTATTTCAATCTTTTCAAATCAACATTATTTTCTTCTTTGACCAAATGCAGCTGCTACATCATACCTTCAGATGTGAAATTTGCTGTAAATAAAAGCTCCAGCAGGCATTGTTATTTTATAAAAACTCTACCACGAGGCAATATTTCAACAGATGAGCACCTGATGGGTCTTGGAGAGCTACTTTGCACTTCTGTCCCCATTCTTTATGTGTTGTACCGTCCACAATCTCGGGAATACCTCTCTCCTAATCGCTGTAGCACAAGGCCCTCTGGAAGACTCCGAGTCCATCATCCTGTGTCCTGTTTGATTCTGCAAGGCACTCATCGCAAGGCTACGTGAACAGAGTGGAATATGTTTTCATGCCCGGGTGGTTATTTGATTAGGTATACCGAAGGTTTATGTGATAAAGCGCTAGCCAGGTCTCGCTGTAGTAAGCTCTGTTCCAATTCAGAGACAAGGACAAGAGGAACACATGTACTGTATGGGACAAGCTGAGAGTTTAATGTCATCTTGCTGCATTTGCTCCACATACCTTCCTAAGAGGGTAAAGCATGACTCCCAAGTTTATAAGAAGTTCTTGTTCTTATGAAACAGAGCCACTTATACAATAAAACAGTTCTTTCAATAAGACTCGTTCTTTTTCAGAGAGGTTCTGGTTTGTGTCTTGGGCATATTTAGCTCGAGGATAAATAGGATCATTACCGAGTCTTCTTTTATTGAACTTGTCAGGTGTTGTATTATTGAATTCTATAAATGCTACCAACTTTCAGCTGCTTTTAGCTAATGGTCCCTCACGTATAGCATTATTGACATACGTGATGTCGTTGTCTGACTCTGGGAATAAATGTTTGTGTGTTTAGCTTTGGTCGGTAATCTGTTAACCATTCCGGCATTTGGAAACAAGCCTGTCTGCAGTGTGACATGAGGGGGCCGTGGGCAGGCCGATTAGAAAGCTGCTTCATTACCCTTTGTCACATCAGCTCAGATTTATGGGGCCTAATGGAGGACACTCTGTTTCTGCAATTTACAGAGCGAGATGGGAAATCAGAATTTTTTTGCTATCCATTACAGTCACTACATTGCGCTTTGGAAGAGAGAATGGGTTTTTTTTAAGCAGCAAGATCAGACTGCTTGGCCCTTCAGACTCTTTCACTTTGCAAATGGTGCCATTTATTTCAGAGATGTACTGGCAAAGTGATGTGTTGGGTTGTTTAAATGAGAATTGTATGTTATTTTGACCAACTGCATTCTGAGGAGATTTTAGTTATTCACCTGTGAAATGCAAACAAAATAAATCATGCACTTACACATTTGATTGGCTCAATTGCAGCATCTGCTGGCTGTCCACGGTACTGCAGTGCTTGCTAATTTAGAACTGTTTTATGAATCCTAATAAAATGCTATGTATTAGCCTTTAAATTTTCAGATTAAATTGAGATATTTTTATTTATATACTTGCAAGTTGCTTGTTGCAAGACAGTCTGTTCTGTTCTGTTCTGTTCTGTTCTGTTCTGTTCTGGACATCTTCCTCTGGATGTCATTGGCACAGGTGAAGGCATTATGAGATGTCACTGCAGAACCCCTTCAGAAGGTCATATGGTCAACACATAGTTCAAAACCATAAAACTCAACTTTGTTTGCTTAGACTCAGCTGTCAGAATATACAGTCTGCACTTGTGCTGTAAAGAAGTTTGTAAAATGTGCTTTTCTAAAGATCAGAGGGGTCCAAAGGTCTTTATGCACTGGCAACCCTAAATCACAAGTCATGATCACTGTCACCTGTATCCTTAAACCCCAAATATTTTATTGAAGTGATTATTTATACAGGAATTAAACTGCTTACTAAATGAAACTTTTAGCAATTCATTTAATGCATCAAATTACATTAGAAGCCCAAGATTTCATTTTGTTAAGTGGTATACTAAAGAACTGTAAGCTTTCCAATAAATTGCTTTTATTAAAAAATGAATTAATGGATCGATAGATGTATGGTTGAGTGATTTATGAATAAATAGATGGATGGATAACTAAAGAGAAGAGAGAGACAGATGGATAGATGGATGTCTAGGTTGAGGAATGCTAATGTTATTCTACCAAAGCCATAATTATCTTAATAAATATTATTTATTTTGGTATGAAATGCTAATTTTGTATATTAAACTGAAATATTTTCAATGTTTTCTATTAAGACAATGTTTTGTCTTAACCCCACTGCATGGAATTTGGTTCTGATTATCAGAATTTGGTTCTGATGGCCCTTACTACTGCATATATCTAATGATATATTTGAAGTAATCTATAAAAAAAAACATACATCTTTTAATAAAATATTAAAGGGATAGTTCACCCAAAAATGGAAATTCTGTCATTTACTCACCCTCAAGTTGTTCTAAACCTGTATGAAGAATGTGGGTAACCAAACAGTTGATGAGCACCATTGACTTCTATAGTATAAAAAATACTATAGAAGTCAATGGGGACCAGCAACTGTTTGGTTACCCACATTCTTCAAAATATCTTATTTTGTGTTCAACAGAACAAAGAAACTCATACAGGTTTAGAACAACTTGAGGGTGAGTACATGATGACAGAATCTTTATTTTTGGGTGAACTATCCATTTAATATTAGTAGGACTATATTATAAAAACATTAATCCATATTCCAGTATTATTTTTTTTAAATCTTTTTTTCTTTATGAAGGCCAGGCCATAATAACTTGCTGAATGCTTGTCTAATTACTTTTGATCTTTGTTGCCCCCTGCTGTCTATGTTAGTTAGACCCTCATGTTTTGATCTCCAAATTACAGCATTTACCATATATATTATGGCTTTTTAAGGTATTCTGTGTTTTCGCAGATGCCTCACCTTAGATTATACATCTTCATTTACTAAAATAGTATATTTAAATTACTAATCACAAATTAATAATGTTATCCTCAAGATATACAGAGCAGTGCATTTTTTTAATCAAAATTGTGATTACTTGCAATGAAATCGAAATGTTCCTTGAACACTAACCTTGAACACTCTAACTAAATTATTCATCCATTATCTTATCTGCATTAATGACAACTTTGTGTAAAGTTGTGAAAATACTTGTCTGGTTTCTCAAGTGGAAGATATTCTTCATATTTGGCAACCTGACTATACTTTTAGAGAGTCTAGAGAGCTGAACATTAGCAATTGCCTCCAATCGTCTAAGATCTCTCCTCAAAGCAATAACTAGCCTCAAACTTCTATGGAAATGCCAGAGCCTAAAAGCAATACTAATCTTTAAACAGATTACCCATAAGGCCTGTCTGTGCCCCAGCTGTAATAAGCATTGAATTCACTTGGCCCTTATGGCCCTATGGTACATGCTATTAGAGATCAATTTGCCAGCTGGCCTGTAATTTCTACTTTGAGATGAGATTTGCATTTTTAATAAGAGGTAAGAGGCCATGAGAGGTTATGAAATAACTGAGTGATTTACTATAGAATGAGAAATGGTCCAAGTACAGATCCCGGAGGAACACCAGAGGATTGTTGGTGGGGAGATTAATTGGATGTTTTCTATGGTACCTGACAGGCTTAGAAATGCAGGCGGAATATGAATTTAAGGGCTCTGCACTTTAGATCTTACAAAAATAGGGTGGTTTAAGATTTCAATCAGTGTTGGGGAAAGTTACTTGTAAAAGTAATGCATTACAATATTGTGTTATAAATAAGTAACTAATTGCGTTATTTAGTTACTTTTTATGGAAACTAATGTTACATTACTTTTTCTCACCTGGGCTAGGCTTGCTTGTTTAATAGCCAAAAAAAAAAGTTTCTATCTTAAAGGGCCTTTCACACCAAAAATTAAATGAATAAAAATGCAAATTCACACCTGTATATACACCTATATTCCATGGAGGATTAAATGAGCCCACTTGCTCCCAGCTTCCTGGGGGGAAAATCCACTGGTCCCTGGCGAAATACATTGATCATGCTTTGTTGCTAAGTGGATCGTCGTTTACTGTTGAAACTGTGGATGAGGGACTCCATAATCACATAGTACAACGCCAGAACCTCATCACATCATGGCCGCCACGCCGGAGTCTCCAGCCGTCATGGCTGCCATGTCAGAGTCTCCAGCTATCATGGCTGCCACGCCAGAGCCTCCAGCCGTTATGGCTGCCACACCAGAGTCTCCAGCCATCATGGCTGCCACGCTAGAGTCTCCAGCCTTCATGGCCACCACGCCAGAGTCTCCAGCCATCATGGCTGCCACATCAGAGTCTCCAGCCTTCATGGCCACCACGCCAGAGTCTCCAGCCGTCATGGCTGCCACGCCAGAGTCTACAGCCATCATGGCCATCACGCCAGAGTCTCCAGCCGTCATGGCCACCATTCAGTGGACTTAAATGTTACACCAACACTGGTTTCAATAACTGTAATAAAGAATTATATAATAAAATAGAAGTACAGTCAAAACAGTTCAGAGGTTAGTTGTGATATTTGGAAAAAAGTGACATTAAATAGTTTAGGGCTGAGGGTGTAAATCATTGTGGTACAATCTGCTAGTGCTGGAAAAGTGATCTTAATCTTAAAATAACTAAATTATCAGATGATAGCAGATGGATAAAAGAGTCTAAAAGGTTAGAAAATGATGCCCCAGAGTTACAGGCTTGATAGAAGTTCTTGGATCTTGCATCTTGGCTCAAGGACAGACAATAAGCTAAGCACAGAAAATTAGCCTACCAGAACTGCAATGTACAAAATAATTTGACTTCCTTGTCCAGGAACTAAGCTGACATCTATATATAGTTACATGAAACCTGTCATGCTGCATTACTGTTCTGCTTTAGAAAGAATGTATTTTCGGTAAAAGGTGTAACCAAGGTATATAAAGAATCATGTTCCTCTGTGTGACCAGACCAGTTTTCATCATGAAGATGCTAGTGTGTGCTTTTATTGTGGTGCTCCTCTGCAGTGCATCAGGTAAGACAAAAGCGTTTCTTTCTATCTATCTATCTATTCATTTATCTATCTATCGTCTGTCTGTCTATCTATCTATCTATCTATCTATCTATCTATCTATCTATCTATCTATCTATCTATCTATCTATCATCTGTCTATCTATCATCTGTTTATCTGTCTGTCTGTCTGTCGTGGAAGAGCTACATATCTTTTACTTGATTTAAAGTAAAAGTGTAATTTTCGAATATTATTCAACCGATTAATTGAAAAGAATCAACAGAAATTAATGATTTGTTTACGAGCTGGACATTGCTATCATGCTTTGGAATAAGTTTGGAATGTAGTTGTTTGAAATTAAAACGTTTTACAAAATACTCTGAAAAAGTGCAGGTAAATTTCCCCATTATTATCTATTTGTCTAATATGTAATCTCGCATCAGTGCACTCGCTGACATGCTACACCTGTGTGGATGGGGACTGCAAGACCCCAACTGAATGCCCAACCTCAAGCAATTTCTGCAAAACGGTTTCAACACGTAAGCAAACAATATTAAAATAGTTATTTACTGAATTTTCAATTGTCAGTAGCGAGTGTTATTTTAGTAGGCTATCATTGATATACCATTATAGTTTTTGTTCATATTTTAATTTTTTATATAATTGTATTATTATTATTATTAATTATTATTTGTTGTTGTTTTTATTTTAGTTCAGATTTTTTTTTTTTAAATATCTATATAGTTTTTATTTTACTTTTTAGTTTAGTTTTAGATATTTTAGTACTTCAAATTAAACTAAATGAAAATAAGAAATGTTGCCTTGGCAGTTCTAGTTCATTATAATGACCCTGAACAGCTTCATATTTATTATTATTATGTCATTTCTTTATTAGAGGTCTGTATTTTAAAAAATTTAGATATAGGATATTGACCTGTTTTTCTTGGTATGTTTCCAACCACAGCCACTGTGTTCTCCCGGACATGTGAGGAGTTCTGTGTGCCTGGAGTGAATGTCTACTGCTGCACTTCTGATCTGTGTGACTGATCTCTCAATGTCACCAATCCTGTTGATCTCTGTCCTTGAGTCAGGCACTAATGTTCATTGTAATAGCGTAGTAGCACTGGGTTACTGTAGGTGTATGTTTTGTATTTGTAATCTGCTGTTGTAAGTTAAGTTTTTTTTCCATCTGACTCAACATGGATTGTTTTACATATAACTACTTAAATGGATTTCTAATGAGCGTGATTCTGTCCCAGCTCTGTATGATTTGATTTATAAATTAAATAAAATCTACTCAGTAAAACGCTGTGTATGTGTGTTGAAGTCAAAGCAGTATCAGAGAGATGTAGGTCATTCGAGAGAGATGTTATGATGCCATATGTGTCTGGATTATCTGCTGCTTTTAACAGATGAGAAGACTAGAAGCTAAACATGCACTCCAGACATTGATATGCCTATACCTCTCATGAGATTCAAAACTGCATATCAAATAGGTGATTTAAAACATAATAACCTGCTTGTTTCCAAACAAGCTTAACTCTATTAGAGTCTATGAGATGCTCTGTACATTTTATAAACCCTTTATTGTGAGGTTATTGAACTTTATTGTTCCGTCTGTGAGTATTATGACATAAGTGACTTTTACTTTTGCACAGATAACTGTGCTGCTTGTTATAATATTCATTATAATATAATACTAATTATAATAATATTTTTTTTTATTACATTGCCGTCTTATGTATACATGTTTTATACACAATATTTTAAAAATGCCTTCTTGTACACAAAAAAGTTGGGCAGCTTCTAATAATCTTAATTCAAACAAGGAAATATGAGTCAGATGTGAATTAATCCTCCATTAATCCTTTATTTTCCATGACTGCAGGGTTTGTTATTAAAGAGATTGAGGATTTTCTTCTTTTAAAAAAACCCAGCTGGGAACCTGCACACCTTCTTTCACACAGCGCCTGGGACAGCAATTTATCTTGTCATGTTCTCTAATGGACAGCAAAAGATTAAGAGCCGGAGGCCTTGGTGTGTTGAATTGACACGGCATTTTTGTCAATTTACAAGTTCTAAGAAATGAGCAAGTGAATGAGCTGTCGTTTCTCAGAATCAGGGCTCTTTTGCTGATTAAGAGAGAGAGCTATATCCAAGATTTGTCAAGAAAGAGGAAGAAAAGAGGACACATAGCAGTGATGGATTGAACTTTAACCGTATTGAGGCCATGCCATCTTGACTTGGCTATGATTAACGTGAATTCCAGTTTGCAACTGAATATCGAATAAGGAAAAATGTTGGGTGGGGCTTAATTTTATTTTTTGCAAACTGATTGGACAGTGAGAAGTGGGTGTTGCCCACTGAAAAGAGCCAGAACAAAAATGCAAGTTTGTTAAAATGATGCCTAAATACTTAATTTGCATGAAGTGAAGTGATGAAAAAAGCTAAGTCGTTTTAAAGGAAGGTACATTTTAACATTTTAAGGTACAAATTTGGAATAACATGCACCAAAGAATGATGCACACTAAAACCAGGAACATTTTGATTTCTTGATGACTTTAAAACGGAATCTGCTACTAGAATTACCTATAAAATATGCATTTGTAAGTATGCAGGACTAATCATTAAATTTACGAGAGCAAATTAATTATTTGAGTGCATTAGTTGTGCTTTCTCTGCCAGACCAGCTATCACCTCAAACTGCCCTTTTCATAGCAACATAAAGGAAATGAACAGATTGCATAATTTGGCAGCCTTCCAAAAATCAAAACAAGCAGATTATCACTGAAGCAAATCAAATATCTGATGACCTTCACAATCATCTGTGTGCACAGCCAGAGAGAAACCATGAACATCTTGCTTTCATTTTGACCCACTTTCTGCAACAGCTTACACATTCTTGAACCAGATTCACCTCCTGTCATGATGTCTGAAATGCTGCGCTGTGCACCATAATCCTCTGGGCCTATTTTTAAGACAATTCCAGATATAAACGACTTAAGGGTTGTTGACAAGACATCACATGCACTTTGGCTAAAAAACACTCGCTGTGCTAGCAGGTAATGTCAGATGCCAAGGCGGTGCATCCTCAGCTGGGTAGAGTTTCTCTCTAGCTGAGAATGGATGAAAAGAGATTTACCCAAGTGTCTACAGTTTTTATTACAACATGCCATGCCACACTCCTTGGGTTATAGAATGTAGAAAGTGAAACTGTGCACTTAAGGGAACATTTCTGTGTTACCGGAGCCTTACAATTGGCTTTCCATTGGTCTAACCTTAATTTTTCAATCATATTAAATAATATTTTAACTTAAAACTAGAAGTAATTCAGATGGTCCCACACTGAGAATATATTAGTTACCTAATATGTTTTACAGTGCAGTCAAGGTTTTTGAAGGTACTTGAATGATAGATTTTCCTAAGAGCTATGCTTTAATGTCACCTTCATTTTCCCTGTGGATGGAGACAGAACATGGTGCTTGGTTAATAAAATATCACTGCCATATTTAAGTATATTTTATGTCACCAGCAAGAAAAAGAGGTCAACATTCCCTGTGTAGAGACTGCTGGTGTCCTGTTCCTATAGTTTAATTGTCTTCAGTCTACTTACAATGTTGTATATAATATAAATTAGTATGTTACACTGGCCACTTTATTAGGTACACCTGTTCAACTGCACCTTCTCAATGCATTTAGGCATGTAGGCATGGTCAAGACGATCTGCTGAAGTTCAAACTGAGCATTAGAATGGGGAAGAAAGGTGATTTAAGTGACTTTGAACGTGGCATGGTTGTTGGTGCCTGATGGGCTAGTCGGAGTATTCCGATCCATCTCTAGGGTTTAAAGAGAATGGTCAAAAAATATCCAGTGAGCGGCAGTTCTGTGGGTGAAAATGCCTTGTTGATGCCAGAGATCAAAGGAGAATGGCCAGACTTTGAGTTTCGTTTGAGCTGATAGAAAGCCAACAATAACTCAAATAAACACTCTATATAACCGAGGTATGCAGAATAGCATCTCTGAACGCACAACATGTCGAACCTTGAAGCAGATGCGATACAGCAGTAGAAGAACACACCGGGTGTCACTTCTGTCCTCTAAGATCAGGAAACTGAGGCTACAATTGGCACAGGCTCACCAAAATGGGACATTGCCTGGTCTGATGAGTCTCGATTTCTGTTGAACCATCCAGATGGTAGGGTCATAATTTGGAGTAAACATCAAGGCTGCTGGTGGTGGTGTAATGGTGTGGGGGATATTTTCTTGGCACACTTTGCACCTCTTAGTACCAATTGAGCATCGTTTAAACACCACAGCCTACCTGAGAATTGTTACTGACCATGTCCATCCCTTTATGACCACAGTGTACACATCTTCTGATGGGTACTTCCAGCAGGATAACGTGCCATGTCACAAAGCTCAAATAATCTCAAACGGGTTTCTTGTACATGACAGTGAGTTCACTATACTCAAATGGCCTTCAGTCACCAGATCTCAATCCACCTTTGGGATGTGGTGGAACAGGAGAGTCGCATCATGGATACGACAGCCAACAAATCTGCAGCAACTGTGTGATGCCATAATGTCAATATGGACCAAAATCTCTGAGGAATGTTTCCAACACCATGAAGAATTAAGGCAGTTCTGAAGGCAAAAAGGGTTCCAACCCGGAACTAGCAAAGTGTACCAAATAAAGTGGCCTCTGAATTATACGTGTGTGTGTGTTATATAAAATATGGCAGAATAAAATATTTCTAAAATATTTTATAATACAGTAATCAAATATAATATTTCTTTAGTCCCAAAACTTTATTTTTAGTTCCATTGGCCTGAAATAAAGCATTGGCCTGAAGCATGCGAGTGGAGCATCCACAAATAATCATTTTAGAAATAATGTTAATTAATGTGAAAACTATAAATGAAAATATGACATTTTAGAATTTTAAAATATATAAATGAAGCATAAGGCTGCTTTTGATGCTACTTTTATTTACACAGAACCGAATCAGCATCAGAGATGCTCAGAAAAAAAGCGCAGATGGGAGTGGAAAGTTCTGCGCGTGATCTACTGACGATGCGCAAATTAAAGCACACAGATGCAGCCGGATCATTTCCATAATGACCAACGCAATCTTCCAGTTAGCGTCCGGTTTAAAACATGCTTTTTTTGGCCGGTAAATAATGGCGTAAACACCAGTAAATTGACGAGCGCAAACCTTAGTAAATCACCTCGCATGATTCATTTAAATACTCTCCTCCCATAAATTTTGTGTCTGAAAGGGAAGCTCCTACAAATGCATATGCAATAAGGTCAGCCGCAAAAATAACTGTGTCCATGCCTTTTCAGCGCTAATTTTTCACTGCATGTCTTTATTAAATCCTGACAGTAGATTAACGCCAAAAGAGGGTTTGGGCGCAAGCTGTTAGTAAATCTGACCCTTAGTCTTTTATATGCCTGTGTAAAGACAGGATGCCTCTGCATCACATTTTTAAATTAGACCAGTGACTTGCATCTACAGTAAATTACGCAAGCGGCTGTTGTAGTGACTCTGTCATAACCCACACAAAAGCTCTCAACCCACTTCTCTAGTAAGTAAACAACATCAGCATTAACAAGCTCAGCACTTGATTGAGGGGCTGCCTGGAATGGTAATGGTCCTCCACATCTATTGGATTAGAGAAAGGATGTCATTCAGTATTAATCTGTGGAGCAGTAGGCAGTCTGGAACACTAAGCACTCTGCTCTCTGTCTGCCTGCCTCGTCCCATTGTTCATCCTATGCTGGGCACTGGGAAGAAACCATTCTTTCCAGAATGAATCTCTTCTGCTTCTCTCTGGTAAGATGTGATTCACCTTGTCTGCTCTGTGGTTTGTGTGTGGATGCAATGTGAACTGCTGGAGGGTTTGAAGGCAACATGTGACAGTGCATGAAGATCAGGAACCATGCTTTAGCTGATTTCGGGAGGGCCTTTCATTTTTCTTCCTTTTAGTGAAGAAGTCAGGTCAGTGTGTTCATTATGGCTTACATTTGTAGCTCTAGCATTAAAGATAAGCTATTTATCACTATATCTAATTTAATTTAATTTGAATTGTTTTTTTTATTATTTTATTTATAAAAACAAGACACATTGGTGAAAAGTTTCTCTGCCAGATGTGTCGTTTTGTGCAATTTAGGATTAATAGTGGTCTTGCTTCACTGAATTCACGCTGCTCTGATTTTCTGTAAGCAAACTAAGGATTCTGGCTATTTGTTTTATCTTTTGCGCAAATGGATTTGCACTCAAATGCACTGTAAACACTTAGGGGCCGTTTACACGACACCGTTTACAACAAAGAATGAAAAACTTTTTATGCGCCATGACCGTTCATTTACACGACATTGGCATTTTGGGGGCCTGAAAAAAAAAACGATGAAAGCGATACCATTATTGTCTCTGTGTAAACTACAAAAATGTGAATTCACAATTTTATTTATTTTTTCACAATTGAACGTGTTCCTCCTGAACTTTGTTAATAAAACATAATTTTGTGAAAATTGTGACGTCATGTGTATGCGTATTATGTGTTCAGTCCATACGCTCAGTCTATAGGCGCGGAATGTTTCTTTACAAAGTGACATCGCCAACTACAGGCCTGGCATGCTTACTACAGCATTTTTAGTCGTTTTCATGTGAACGTTGTCATGTAAACGTACCCATATAAATCAGGGTCTTCAACGGGGTCTGTGACCCTTAGTGGATCGGTGGTTTTACTGCCTTAACTGTTTGATCTCAAACTAATTTTTGTTAAAAAAAAATTGCTTTAAACAAAAATTCTGTATGAACTTCATTTCAACCTAAAGTTGAAGTCTAAAGTTGAGACAAGTAAAATTAAAATGTACCTGCATATGATCTGTATATGAATTATTTATATAACAAAATATGCAAATACATTCATATATTACTTATATTAATAAAATACTATATGCTTGTTAATATAGACCAGGCTTAAAATGCAACACCTAATTTTATATAAGGTATTTTGTAACCGGGTCCGTCTCTCTGTCCACCAAGGGGATGAAGACCCTTGTAATAAGTACACTGTACTTAACGTTAATAGCTTATTAGCAGCACAGATTGTAAGTGACATGTTGTTTTGTAGGAGGGCTCTATGGACAGCCTGTACGAAGCCGTGCAGGAGTCCAGTGAGGCTCAGGTGTACACCATCCCCAGCAGGTCCCGCAGCCCAGCAGTTCTCTTAGATGACACCACCAAATGGAAGAGCGCAGGGCGTTCAATCTCCATGGTAACTATAGAAATGACTGCTGGAATGTTGCATGCATACTGCACTGTCATGGGAAATGTATCAGCCATCTGGATGCACGCTATAACAGTGCTGTGGACATCATGAGCTTCCATTAAATGAAAAGCTGCTGCTAATTGATTATACTGAAACCATATGGAAATATATTAACATCTATTTGAGGTCTGTTTATGAAAGAGAAACCTGAAATGTTAGGCTTGCGTAATCTTGAGAACACACGCTATGCATGAACGTGATTTTACATTAATGCATTTCACATAAATATATCACATAATAATATATCACTTTGCACAATAAACTGCCTCATACTGTATTTATTTTCAGGAAATTTCTGAAATCAACTCAGACAACACTAGAAAAAAGAAACAAAGGTGAGTTCAGTTTGTGTTTTTAGTGAACAAAGAGAAAAAATGTTGAACTTCCAGTCAAAGTAAAAGTGAAATGGCCGTTGTGGTTTCCTCTCTGCGAATATTTGTATTTTATTAAATGTTTCCTTGTGTCAACTTTCAGAACACTACCAAAGACTGTTTCTGAAAATGACGCTTTAGGTATGTGATATATTTTAAGAGATATTTTATATTTCATCTTCCTTTTGCATCACATGACCAAGTTGCAATAATACACCCTTGTTATCCTTTCACACTCATAATAAAGAAACTAGCTTAACGGACAGGCAACCGGCCAAGAAAAAGGTTTGTACAGTGATTATCAGATCATTATACATGAATGACAAGACAAACAATATTGTCTACATTTTCTTTCCCTCAATCAAGATTTCCAGAGTGAAAAAAGTAAAAGCATGGAACACTAGTGGACCTTAAATGAATAAATCTCTAATGGTTTTGGTTTCCCTCCTGCAGATAATACCATCTGCACTAATTCTGTCTGGCCGGCTGCCACAAAGCAGGAAGATTTAGTCCTCCTGAGGAACAATCAGAATGAAGGTAAAACCGTTTTGAGGATTTGTAGGTTAAGCCCGACTAGATTTAATTTACAAGACACACAGAGGCAAGCAACAGCCGCTTAACATTGGCCAATCAGAAATGCTGATTGCGTCAAATCCCATTCACAGTGAATGGAGAGTGGGTACAACACAACCACAGTGGTGTGCAGTCATCAGCTCACTTAAAGCACTTGCTTGTCCTGCGTGGGATTAATTAAGAAACAGCAGGGTCTTAATTGTAAATAGGGCACTGGTCCTTAGGGCACTGAGGACTTTCAATGACAAAGTACTCGGGTAGTTGACAAAATGTGTCATGGACTTTTTAAATCAGCATTCAAGATTTTAGATTAAAGCTAGGCAATGTTTTTCATAAACACTTTTTGTTATACTGGTTGAAACTCTCTTCACATCCTGATAAAAATCAATTTTAGAAGTGGTCTAAATATTACAAAATGTACATATATCTTCTGTGGAAGTCTCAGGACCAAAAAATGTTAATCCAATCATTGAGTTCGGTCCAGTGCAATGATAAGATGTCCTACCTGCCTGTCAACATATGTATTCCATACCTTCCCGCAGACATCAAACGTCATCAGCGCGTTCCATGACATGCATTGACACACAGTCACTGAGCGCCGCAAACAAACCGCAGCCCCATTTTACAGTTCCTCCTGAACCAAAACAATTGCTGCGTTCACACCATGACGTAATAGAGTGGTGCAGGTATGACATCACTTTGTAGGCCAACCGTCAGTTAGCATCACACTGGTTCCCTCAACAAAAACCCAATAGAATTTTCCAACAGGCTTTTGGATTATCGCAAAAAACAATCTCTGTGATCAACAAAAGTTTATGGGCCCTATCATACACCCGGCGCAATGCGGCGGCAGGCGCGACACAAGTGTTTTTTGCTAGTTTCAGCCTGACGCAGTTATCATTTTCACATCCTGCATTACGTTGTTTAAATAGCAAATGCATTTGCGCCCATTTGTGCGCCCATGGGCGTGCTGGTCTGAAAACGAGGTGTGTTCAGGCACATTGTTGGCGCGTTGCTATTTTGAGGCAACTGAAATAGATTGCACCATTGACCAACTAAAACCTGGTCTAAAGTCAATAACGCAGTATTTTTTGTGTTATTTAGAGAACGCGTTAGTAATATGCGCCTATAGGCGGGTCCACAACGCGCGTACACTCTGCTTATTACACACAGGGACGCGCAGCAGCACACAAAGATTTATAAATATGAAAAATTAAAGGATTAAACTGTAAAAGATTATTATTGTGTACAAAAATATAAAAATGCCTACATGTCATAATGGATAGTCATTGCATGTATCAGAATTAGCCTACCTATTTGCAGTAATGACGAGCAAGCAGGCGTCATTGGACGAGCAGATTCGTTTCCTCGCTAGCTAAAGAAGCGTTCAGTTTTTCCGCTTGCAAATTCCACCATGGCGCGAGCACAACTGGCTTTTAAAGGGAATGGGAGATGAGACTCTGATTGGTTTATTGCATGTTATGCCCAAAACATACCGATTACTCATTAAGAGAATAGGGACAACCCTTTTAGACTATGCGTTGGGCGCGCCGACCGTTTTTTCCGTCGTTAAACTATTAAAAGTGGATTCGGACACGCCCTAAGTGCACCTGCATTTAGCCACTTGTTAGAGACCACCTTTTTCAAGGCATGTAACAGCTTCAAAAAATCCAGAGTGGCGTAATACTGATGTATTTTATGTCGTAGAATAAATCGTGAAAGTGTCTTGAGCTTGTGTTCACCACAGACCTTATTTCAGTCTTTTAAACAAAATCCCATTCAAAAAACCCATTGACTTCAGGACGATGGAACCGGAAGTGCTAAAATGCTAACTCGCTTTCGCGTTTTGGCCTACAAAGTGATATCATACCTGCACCACTCTATTACCGTAATTAAGAGATGGCAACCCATTACATTCTACTCAAAGCAGTCCCCAGACTCAGATTGTACTGGTCAGCGTTCTTTAAGTTGTTTACGTTCATTATTATTGTAATGTTACATGCTTTGAGTCATGAGGTAATTTAACGCCGTTTCTCGTGACGCTTTGCAGACTCTGCTGTGCGTGTTCATGTGTTTTGGATGAGGTGTGACTTTGTAGAGCGCTCTGAAGGGAGGGTGGAATCTTATGCTTTCAAAGCTAGCTTGCTATTGCTAGCCTCTGTAAAACTGCCTACCCTACCTTTAAATGTATATAGGAGAAAAGTGTATTTTATAGCTGGACTGGTCATCATTTCTTTGTCATTTTACTGCAAAGGAATCCTTTTGCCTTTTAAATGGTCCTGTGATGTGACATTTAATTAAATTTTAAAAGTACAAACATACCATGTAATCTCTCATTTATTATTATTTTAGGTTCATAAAAGATCCATTATAATTATAAAAGATTAAGCCAATTGCTAAATGGTTTTAGCTGGAGAATATAGCAGGACATGTCAACTTCCCACATCTGTCCCACACTAACTACCCATTTGCTATATACATTTAGTATAGTTTATCTTAGTGTTTTTTTGATAAAAGACAATGTTCAAATATTTTAATCACTATTATTTTTAATAGATGATGAAAAAATCATAAGCCTACTCTAATCTGAATTTCAAATACAAATTCATTTTAAGCTAATAATGCTGTTGAACCTGTCTGTATGGATGTACCACATTTCCTTGATTAATAAAATCACCTGCCACGTGGTATTTCCCCTCGTCAAAATACGTAAAGAAGCAAAACAGGAAATGAGGTGCAAAACCACATAAATGTTCTCATACGGAATGTACTATTTTGAGCTCTGCTTTGGTTAACCTTTTTTTGTTTTTGTTTTTTTAAATCTTATCAGAGATTATGTAGACCTAATGTCTTTGTTTTATGTACTAAAGTCTTCTGCCATTTATATAAATTTTTTATAAAAATAAAAAATGCACAGTGACTTGGTTGCTAAGTACTATTGCTTACTAATTAGATGAATGTGTTAAATTTCAGATCTGGTGAGAGCTGTAAGAAGGGCTGAAAGCCAGAAAATGGCAGACATTTCAAGAACCATACAACAAGAGATGCCTGTCCAGGTCAGAAACATATGACTTTTGTTTTAAACATTATGATCTAGATTAAAGAAAATATTCATGGAAACTATATATTTTAGTTTAGCATTTTCTCTCTTTCTCCATCGATCGATAGATAGATAGATAGATAGATAGATAGATAGATAGATAGATAGATAGATAGATAGATAGATAGATAGATTTTGCATTACTTTTTCTATTTAAATTTATCATTCTTTGGTAGATTGTCTATTATGAGGGGTGTAATCCGAACCAGCTAAGCAGCAGACAGAATGACATGGTGAGTTCAAACCCTGTTTACCCAAGTGGTTTTGTGCCAGCTGGAATGTAACTGATCGTTGTGTATTTCATAGGGGCCAGAACAACAGTTGTCCCCAAATAGGGTATTGTGGTTGACTGTCTGTACAGATGGTTGGGTGAGGGGCACGTTCTGCCCATGTAATCCCTTTTGCCCACATGGCATTAGATTCAGTCGAGACTGTTAAATTTGTTGTGTGTTCTCCAGCGTAAGGGCCAGTGACAGCTGTAAAATGGCCATAAATTATCCGCCTATGGACTCACTGTGGAGAACATTGTTAGCATAATGACGTCATGGAATAAAATACACAAAATCATTGTTTTATCATAGATTTAAAAAATTAAAATGTTATTTTATTTTATATCCTCCTGGGATCCAGAAAAAAAAAGTTTTTTGAATTTAGCATTTTTTCATGTCATTACATTGTTTAGAGCATAAGAAACAAATGGAAAAATTATATTTTATTCATGTGTTATGCTATGTCCTCTGTAGTGGACACCAGAAAAATAAAATGACAAGAAATGACATGTATAGGCAAAAACTATCCGATTTTTTTTTTTCATTCACCAATCAATTTTTAGGTTTCAGGATTTTTTTTTAACCAAACTTTGTTTAATGATTATTCTCAACTATGTTATGAAACATATAACGGAATGAATTGATATACCATTTTACAATATGTGGGTAAAATGGCCATACATGGGTTTTCCCATTCAATGCAATGTATCTATACACTGGATCTGCATATTAATGTGTTCTTGGAGCAACATGTAATGAAAAAAGAAGTGTAATAATGGGAGCAATAATTGGCAACATTTTCATGATAATATCTAATATTTCATAGGAATATTGATATGTAATTTCTTTCCCTATTCACTTGTTATGTCTCCCAAATGCCTGATAAACATGATTTAAGTCATCTTTTGATTAGAAAGCCCATAACATTTTCCTGAGATGTTGATTTATAACAAACAATTTGAAAATCTGATTTAAATGATAATTACAAAATAATGTATTTCCATTAGAGTGCTAAATTTGATCACTAAATTAATGTCAGTCATTTTTAAACATCAAGGAGAAGTTGCTGTCCTGGTGAAACATCCAAACATTTGGTATCTCTGAATGTGCTCTTTACAGGACATCCAGACTTGTGTGGATGGAAAACTGTGACATGTATGGTGTCAGAGAAATTCACTAAAATATAATGTCCACTATAGTGGACACAAGTCTATTCCTGGGTCGCAGGAGGATGTAAATTAACTTAAAATTAAAATGTAACAATGTCATTTAACTATTTTGTCTGTTAACAGCCTGCGACAGTAAATGCAGAGATGACACAGCTAAGAGGGACAAGGGTGAAAAAAGTAGAGAGGAAAAGTAGTCAAAGAGGAACTCCAACACAAGAGACAACAGGTACATTAAACTATTAACTTGAGGCAATAGCAATTACTGGTGTTGTGGTGCAACAAAGATTTTTATTTAAATCTCCGTGTCAATGTCATCGACAGAGATTGATTTTTTTAAATTGATTTTTTTATGTGTATTGCAAAGCTCACATCAAAGGTGCCAAAGGAATGATGCATGACAATGGGCAACAGTCACATAAACAGGAGAATTACTGTATTTCTGCTGAGGGGTCAAGGGTCAGCAGCTCCAGTAGACATCGCTGGAGTAACCCCACTGAAACAGCTGTAACCTGGGTACAAGCCTACAACACCTGTCAACCTCCTCACAATGAACATCGTGTCCACACCTGTGACTGCACTACATCCAGAGATAAAATCAACGTTCAAAACATGAAGAGAGACTCCTTGCCCAAAGGAGTGGTGCATTCCACAACCAATGTGGATTTCTGTGCCCCCAATGTAAATCATTTTTGACATACACTATCATTCACTGTATTTTTAGCACTCATTACTTCAGTCTTCAGTGTCACATGATCCTTCAGAAATCATTCCAATATGCTGATTTGGTCCTCAAGAAACATTCTTATTATTATCAACAGTTGTGCTGCTTAATATTTTTGTGTGAACCCTGATACATTTTTTTCAGGATTATTTAATGAATAGAAAGTTCAAAAGAACATCATTTAGTTTTCAAATATTGCAATATATGTTGGTTCTATATATCAAAATCTCATAGTCTGTGCAAAGTGCTTATATATGTAAATTAAATTTCTATATACACTCACCTAAAGGATTATTAGGAACACCTGTTCAATTTCTCATTAATGCAATTATCTAATCAACCAATCACATGGAAGTTGCTTCAATGCATTTAGGGGTGTGGTCCTGGTCAAGACAATCTCCTGAACTCCAAACTGAATGTCAGAATGGGAAAGAAAGGTGATTTAAGCAATTTTGAGCGTGGCATGGTTGTTGGTGCCAGACGGGCCGGTCTGAGTATTTCACAATCTGCTCAGTTACTGGGATTTTCACGCACAACCATTTCTAGAGTTTACAAAGAATGGTGTGAAAAGGGAAAAACATCCAGTATGCGGCAGTCCTGTGGGCGAAAATGCCTTGTTGATGCTAGAGGTCAGAGGAGAATGGGCCGACTGATTCAAGCTGATAGAAGAGCAACTTTGACTGAAATAACCACTCGTTACAACCGAGGTATGCAGCAAAGCATTTGTGAAGCCACAACACGCACAACCTTGAGGCGGATGGGCTACAACAGCAGAAGACCCCACCGGGTACCACTCATCTCCACTACAAATAGGAAAAAGAGGCTACAATTTGCACGAGCTCACCAAAATTGGACAGTTGAAGACTGGAAAAATGTTGCCTGGTCTGATGAGTCTCGATTTCTGTTGAGACATTCAGATGGTAGAGTCAGAATTTGGCGTAAACAGAATGAGAACATGGATCCATCATGCCTTGTTACCACTGTGCAGGCTGGTGGTGGTGGTGTAATGGTGTGGGGGATGTTTTCTTGGCACACTTTAGGCCCCTTAGTGCCAATTGGGCATCGTTTAAATGCCACGGCCTACCTGAGCATTGTTTCTGACCATGTCCATCCCTTTATGACCACCATGTACCCATCCTCTGATGGCTACTTCCAGCAGGATAATGCACCATGTCACAAAGCTCCAATCATTTCAAATTGGTTTCTTGAACATGACAATGAGTTCACTGTACTAAAATGGCCCCCACAGTCACCAGATCTCAACCCAATAGAGCATCTTTGGGATGTGGTGGAACGGGAGCTTCGTGCCCTGGATGTGCATCCCACAAATCTCCATCAACTGCAAGATGCTATCCTATCAATATGGGCCAACATTTCTAAAGAATGCTTTCAGCACCTTGTTGAATCAATGCCACGTAGAATTAAGGCAGTTCTGAAGGCGAAAGGGGGTCAAACACAGTATTAGTATGGTGTTCCTAATAATACTTTAGGTGAGTGTATATTATACACAATCCATCCAAGCGTCTTAATTCATGTGATACAAACTCAAGCTGTTAACCTCCCATCAAATGCTGAATGCCAATGTTGTTATTGCAATATAAGACTCTCAAAGATTGTCCCGGCCTGCCAACCAGTGACGTTTCCACACACGTAAAACAATTCAGGGTGATGACCTCTAGTGTTTTCTGAAGGTACATACACTGTAAAGTTGATAATCCTTTCCTGTTTCCTGGATTCTCATATGGCTATCTTGTAAGAGTGAACTACTACACTGTATCACTCTCAGATTAACCGAAGCTCTCATAAAAGGTTAGGAAGGGCTGTTTGTTTCCAAAGGCTTGAAGAAATAGATTATAATGCTGTAATCCTGGATTTGGATTTTACTGTGGCCGATTGCACACAGTTGGATTACGCTGTTATTGTCTGTAAGGTTTTCTTGAGCGCTATTGGTCAGTTCATGCCTTGTACAGCAATCCATTTTAAGTAGGTCTTTGTTCATTTAAATGAGAAGTGTCCAATTTCAGCGATGCCAAGCGTAACTGCAAAAATAATGATTATTTTCAAACAGGTTACCCGAACACTCTCATCTGTTGCTGGTGAAATCACAAAGCAAATCCTTTAGGAAAATAAACTATATTTTTGGCTTACTTATAGTTGTATAAAGAGTCTGTGACCAACATGCTTTGCATACGTATACAAAATACTTAAGACAGATGTCAGATAAAACTCGTTGTGCAGTTTTGCAAAAATTCCTAACTAAAAGTTGTGAAAGCAGACAAGTATTTCAAAAGCATGGGTCCACTTCCTTTGCGTGCAATGGAGCTTACTTCCCCTATACAGAGACCAGATTTCGCAATTTGGGCAAAAGAAAAAAGGAGTATTGATTAATAAGCTTTCACTTGACTATATTTATAGCTTTTCTTATCATTTGAAATGATGTGACATTAAACATAAAAGTTATATAAAAGACATGGTGGAAGCACAGATTCTTGCATCCATTCCACAAAGAGGGCCTTCATGAAACCGCTATGGTGCAAAGAGGGTTTGATTATGTAAAAAGCACCTCTATGGAAATTCTTTTTCTCTGTGTGTGCATGCCACAGAGTCCCACTAACCGAATTTGTGTTACTCGAAATGACTGTGAAGTGGTAAACCACAAAATGCAGACTCAAGCATTCAATGTTTTTCCCCTGTAAAACTGATGCCTTGATAATAGACAGAGCATGCATTGGCTCACATCCTGTGCGATTTAAGGAAGTTCTTGTGCTCGTTTGTTCTGCTGAGGCATTGCATTTTATACACTTGTGGAGCTGAGAGGTAAAACCGCTAGTTTCAGATTAGAGTTTCATTTTAAGAAAAACTGAACGTACATCAAGGCGATGCTTCAAAGGGCTGCTTCAAATGCATCAGACAAACCAAAAAGTCTTAAACCTAAGGTAGGTTTTTATTAATGTATCTTAATTAAGGTAATAATTTGAAGGTGATATACTTTTCAGGTGAAGGTGATATTATTCAGTATTACCATATCCCATAGACCATATCCCATAGACACTGGAGCAAAAAAACAACCTGACACATAACATTACTATGAACGGCTTTGTCTAGGTTGGCTCTAATGTTACCTCAGTTTGCTATTTGTATGAGATTACATGGATTTTTAATTTAGATAATTATTTGTCATTTTCCTGTGGATGATCTGACAGGTTCTGAGTAGATTAGGAATCTTTCACTGTTTTTATCAAATTGAAAACATTACATTAAAATGATGACATGTCGAGTGCTGTTTAATGAACTCAAGTGCTCTACAATTTAATGACAAGGACAGTATAATGGCCTTTTTTTCATATACAAAGTAATGTACAAACATAGCATGTGCTTTGATGTTATATCTATTGTAAATGTGCTCTTTTTTATTTACCTGACACAGCGATCCACCAGTTTTGGGAGATTTGACACGTTCAGAAATCAACACTCCCCTTCCAGACTTGAGGAAAATGGGACACCTGAGGTAAGAAGAATTTGGATGAATAAAACACTTTAATCTGTTCTTGAGGAGTTTATGTCCCATCATGATGCTATGTTTCCTTGTAACATACTTTTCACTATACCCTTAACTGCAAAACAATCAGTTACAATTGTCGGTTACACTTTATTTTAAGTTGACGTAGTTACTTACTGGGTAATATTAATTAAATACATGTACTTAATATAGAGTTACGGTTAGGGTTTGGTTTAGGGTTAGTTACTTATAATCATGCATAATTTACTATAGTAAGTACATGTAGTAGCATGTAACTACGTCTCCTTAAAATAAAATGTTACCCAATTGTCTTATTGAACACTGGACAGACATACTTTTTATATACAAAAGGATTAATAAAACAGATTGTGTTTATTTGTGCACAAACAGGCAGAGGGTGAATCAACAGCAGAGAACTGTGAGAAACCAGGAAGTCTTGGGAAAAAGATGAAGGCCATCTCGATGACTATGCGTAAAAGGATGGGCAAGAAACACGTCAAATCCTACTCTGAGGACATGGTGAGTCACAATTCAAGTTCCTCATATGACTACCGACACTGATTAGGCAACGTTTACATTATCCAAAATATCAGCAGTTTGTTCAAAAGTATAGGGGAGACTGGGGGTTGGTTGGCACATTTATTCCCCTTGTTAGCGTCGTTGTTGTTATTATTATCATATTAATTATTATTTGATCTCATCTTATAAGGCTTATAAGTCTTATATCAATATATAACTGGTTTCCATCTCTATTAGCTAACATTTATATATTTTAAACTTCAATCTCTTAACATTTTTTCATATTTACAACTTTTAAAATTCAAAGTACCTTATGACCCAAAAATGATGACCCATGCTGTGTTCGAAATCGCCCCCTATAATCTCATTCACTATTCCCTACATTACTCCACTAATATAGTCCACTTGAGGGAGTGAATTAAAACGAGGGAGTGAATTCGGACACTGAGTGCGCCGGAAGAGCTGCCGCTTTTGTATAGTTTCTTCTCGCTGTTTGATAATTATTTAAAACGTAGTAAACTGGCAGCTCCAGTAGTAATGAAAAAGTATATCTTGAATTCTGCCATGGAAACTAGTAACATTATGTAAAAACCTTTTAATAATCAAACAAAACAATTTAATAATCAATTAAAAAGGAATATATACCTGTATGATATTACGCTGGATCAGCGCCGTTTGGAAAATGGATGGATGACTGATTCAGCTGGGTGCGCCATCTTCTGGTCAGACGCGGGAATTTTCTAATTTGCGCTTGACTCTCACAGTGCATTATGGGTATTCTCTAGCCAGTGAGAGTACATCAGTTGTACACTCGTTATTGCGGTGCATTGTGGGATTGAATGAGTGCACTCAATAACGTCCACTATGGTTTCGGACACCACTACAAATGGCTGTCCCCTTAAATAGTACCCTATTTAAGGGTGTGGAGGGCGATTTCGGACACAGCCTCAGAAAACCAACCCCTGTAGCCAACCTACCCCAGTCCTCACTATCTTTTAATCAGCAGAATAGTTCATAGGAATATCCAGACTGATATTGTGATTGGTGTAGGGTGATGACACTGAAGGAGAAACGGAGAATGGGACTCGAGCAGAGAAGAGCACGAGCTCAGACCGCACCACCAACTCATTAGAAAGCCTCTACAGTGGACAGAGCTCGTCCAGTAAGTATCTACATACATGCACCTGAATTAGAAAGTTTTTTGACATTGTAATCATACTCTTAATGTTCATATTGGCTCAGGTGGTATGACCAGCAATTCCGACGTATCCAGTAACAGAGACAGCCTGAAACTGGAGGAGGACATGCCCTACACGGGGCAGTTCTGCGGGCGAGCCAAAGTTCATACAGACTTTTTCCCCAGCCCATATGATACAGACTCCCTCAAACTGAATGTGAGATAATAATTAAAAACATCCTGCATCCAGCTGAATTAATCAGCACAAATTTAAATAATTGCCAACAGGAAGTTAATGATGTTGGTGGCCTTTTTCAGGTGGGAGACATCATCAGCATCATAAGTAAACCACCTATGGGCATATGGACTGGAATGCTCAATAACAAAGTGGGAAATTTCAAGTTTATTTATGTGGATGTTCTGCCCGAGAAAGAGAAAGAGGAAGAGGATGAGGCCCCAAAAATAAGACCTGTGAAAGTATGCAAGAAGCCACGACCAAATACACTTCTGGAGTTATTAGAGAGACTTTGTTTAGAGGTATAAACAAACAGGACATACATGTGCACACATAGAAACATCACACCACCAGAAAAAAAAAGTCTTTTAACGTCACCATCTTCACCTCACGCCGATTAGCTGCCACAAGTGTTGTTATTGTTAATTAAAACTAAACTATTAACCATTTTTCTGTAATTGAAAAGCTGAAATAAAATAAATATTAGAAACATGAATATTACATGAAAATTAGAAATGTTGCCATGGCAACTAAATTAAATAAATAATTTTAAGTTCTAAAGTAGTAGTACTAAAATAATTAAAAAGTGAATTAAAAATATTAATGAATACTAGACTAGTATATAAATAATACTGCCTTCCTGCATATTTCGTTTCTCATTTGCATATATTCTCAACATTTTGAGACTCTCACCCTTTGTTCCACTACATATCAATCCTACAAAATTTTTTTAAAAAATCGCTCCGCTCCCACAGAGAATGAAATGATATTTCATGAAAAAAGTCCTCAAATGGACAGTTTATACGGTAGCTGTATTGCAACTTTTTAATGTTCGAAATCTCTTTTGTCACAGGAATATGCATCTTCATTACTCTTGAATGGCTACCAGACAGTAGATGACCTGAAACATCTGAAAGAGAGGCATTTGATTGAGCTGAATGTGACTGATCCAGAACACAGACGCAAGTTGCTTGCTGCATCAGACTGCCTCTATGTCACAAGCAGTGAGTGTCAAGTTTGATTGGCGGCTGTGTGCAAAACTATATTTTGGTTTATATTTTTGGTTTTGGTGTCCATCTCAGGAAACATTATGTCAGCAAGCCTCAGGAAGGGCATAGATACTGCTATCTTTGCATCGTCTATTTTTGTGTTTGGATGAAATTCTGCCTTTTTGAAATACTTGAGTTACACTGCAAGTCCTGTAATACTCAATGTCATAGCTTTATCTATTTTAATTTAATCCATGACGCTCTGTGCAGTCAGGAACAGACCTTTACAGGATTAATTGCTGTTTGGATGTGGGCTCACTGTGTGAGCAGGTGGCACATGGTTGGGCTGCTCTGGCTGATATGAGTGTGGGATGATAACCAGGAAGACATACTGCCATTTAATTAACATTAATTTCATTTGGGCTTTTGCGCAAACCTGATTTGATCGGCAGAGATTAAATTAACGAGCAGGAGTTTGTATGAGAGATTTAACCTTTCTTTGCTTTGGCCTACAGAAGACGAAGAGGGAGAGATGAAGGGCGATGATGAGGAAGACGAAGATAATGACTGTCCCAGAGACTCGGGTTGTTTTATTCCAGCAGAGTGTCCTGACAGTTGAGAGGCACTCACTAGTTAACTAATGTCGCTCTCCTGATATAATTATTGGTAAAGCTACAAACAGACACAGAACACAGTAAATGTTTTCTTATATGTGTTAGTCTTTCATTTAGATACTTGTTTTGTATTTACATATTTTTGTTCATCTTTGTGTTGATGTAACCTTTTTCTGTTCAATGTAGATGTTATTTGAACTTTCATGCCATCATACTTGTGTGTGAGGAACTTTTACAAATGTTTATCATGACTGAATTGTATATAGTATTATAAAAAAATAAATTATTTATTCTGCAGCTTTCTCTTGCTCCTCATTTGGAATAAACATTAATACTGCTGCTAAAATTCAGACCATTAACTTTCTATTTGTTTCTCAAAATAACTATTTGGTTTTGGTGGGTGGATATGGGTTTGGATATGTTTGCAAATGACTAGTAGTCCTGTGTTTTAGGAGGTTTGGTTTCAAAGCACTTTCCATAATACGCAACTCTTTGAGAAGCAGTCTAATATATATTGTGGTAACACTTTACAATAAGGTTTCATTAGTTAACATTAGTTAACTACATTAGCTAACATGAACTAATAATGAACTTCACTTCTACAGCATTTATTTATCTTAGTTAAAACTAATTTCAACATTTACTAATACATTATTAAAATCAAAAGTTGTATTTGTTAACATGTTAATGCACTGTGAACTAACATGAACAAAGGCCTAACTAACGTTAACAACGATTAACAAATACTGTAACAAATGTATTGCTCATGGTTAGTTCATGTTAGTAAATACTGTACATTAACTAATGTTAACAAATGAGACCTGTGAAGTGTTACCTATATTGTTAATGGCCAATATTTAGGCTACTGATATTATCAGATTCCACCTAAAATGTGCTTATTTTTGGAAAACGAAAAAGGAAAGTTCTTTGAAACAAGACAGTAGAACCGAGATTAGGACAGGCACATAAAGATCTAATTATATGTAATTTAATGCATAGCCTAGGTGTGTAATAAATAATCATGTCAGTTAAAAAAATGTTTCCAATGTTTCCATATTATCGATTTCACTAATGTCTTGTAGCAGGAAATATGTATGTTTGAGACCACATTTATTCATTTGACTTCTTTGCTCTGGAAAATATAGTATCAGATCAGGTGCATATTATAATAGTACTACTGTAGTAGCGGTGGACGATCAAGTAGCCTAAGTACTACAGATACCCTAATCAAATATAGGCCTAACGTTACTCATTTTCATTATTACTTGAGTAAAATGACAAAAGTATTCAGATTTTTAACGTAGGCCTACTTAAATAAAAAAGTAGCCTACTGATCGATGAACCATGTTTATTATTTATTCTAAGCCAGTACTAGTCGTCAATAGTCATTAGTAGTCTAATAAAGATTAGTAAAGACATTTAGTATGTAGGCTACCAATCTGCAAATAACCAAATATCCTAAACCATCATACATTGTACTTATTGTTATACTTCTTATACACTTTTACAGCAGATTTCACAAATAACTGAGAGTCATGACCTAAATCTGACTTTCATTTACAAATTCGACAATAACTTACTTTTCGCGCTTTCGCTACTTTTTTGTGTTTGTTTGTTTGTACGATGCATACTGTCTCGTTTTGAGCGCACTTCAAAACGCACTTATTTTCTTTTTTCTTTCTTTCTTTCTTTCTTTCTTTCTTTCTTTCTTTCTTTCTTTCTTTCTTTCTTTAATTCCCTGGGTTTCGAGCATAGACTGTAAAAAAAAAAAAAAAAAAAAGGTTTCGAGACTATAACAGGAAATTGTGCAAAAGTCCGCTTGCGTTTTAAAGTGCATTTTGGGAAATGTAGTTAACAGCATAGATAATTCCACTCACTTTGTAGCCATGAGGCTGATGAAAAGAACTACAACCCCCAAAAGCCCAACAGCACGTATTAGGTTGACGTGTATATGTTCGTACTGTCGGCGCAGATACTGAATGAACATCTCTTGTACAGTTATCCATAACATATTGTGTTGGAAACATGGCTGGAGAAATGTCCATAATAGGTGAGAGTTGATTTTAACTAATGTATCCGGCAAGATATATGTAAAATTTAACAGAGTAACCGTTCGTGTAGCCGTTAGCTAGAAACAGAACTGACGCATCTGGCATGAAAGTCCCAAATAACTGACTGTACGTGGATAACTAGATTGATTTCAACCAAATCATACAGTTAGTTATCTTGTCTAGCGTGAGACAAAGCAGTCAGACTCAAACATCAGCGGGTTTTATTTTACACGCAATTTATAGACACAGCTGACCTTCGTTCTTTATACTAAAGATGTTACAGCGGCTGTCTCAAAACCTAGTTAGCTAGACAGCATTTTTGGGCATCAGTTTATCAGGAATATTGTTTAGCACCGTACCAAAAGCCACCGTGGTATTTGTCATGTTTTATTTTTCTATATACCATGTTTTTGGACAGCCTTTGAAATGCGTATGAACGGCATATACATATGGTAACCATTAGGTTCTATGGTATAACAAAGTTATCATGCTACTAACATCTGATACTGTTCCACAATAAGTTTTTGTTAGGCGGCTCATTGCCTGATTTCACCATTCTTTTCTTTTCACAGTCATATTTTTTTTTGTATGTCTCTACAGGTTCTGTCATACTGGCTTTATTCTTAGCAGGATATCTGGGACAGCAATACCTGCCTCCTCCAAAGCCCAGGGTCATTGGGTTAGATCTTGGGACCACGTTCTGCTCTGTGGGAGTGTTTCATCCTGGCACAGGCGAGATTGAGGTTATTGAAGATGACAAAGATCGCAAAAGCATCCCGAGTGTGGTGTCGTTCACCCCTACCGGCGTGTTTTCTGGACATGAGGGTCAGGAATTGTCTGACATAAATCCTCAAAACACAATCTACGATTCCAAGAGATTTATAGGGAAGATTTTTGACCAAGAGACTTTAGAGAGAGAGAGTGCACGATACCCGTTTAAGGTACGCATTTCATACGTTACATTCGTTCATTACTCTTGCAGTATCTCTGACATTTTCTTTACTATTTTACAGGTGATATTCAACAATGGGAGTGCAGAATTCTTAGTTTCTACAAACAGCACCTTCACAGTTACTCCTGAATTCATCGGATCCCGTCTCCTCCTCAAAATGAGAAAGATGGCGGAGAAGCAGTTGGGAGTTCCTATTAACAAAGCCGTCATATCAGTACCAGCAGAGTTTGATGAGAGGCAAAGAAACTACACCATCAGAGCTGCTAACCTAGCTGGTCAGTTTACTACTCACTGGTGCGGTCGTATTTAAAGGGGTAGTTCACCCAAAAATGAAAATTCTGTCATTAATTACCCGTAAGACCTTCGTTCATCTTCGGAACACAAAGTAAGATATTTTTTAATCCGAGCGCTCTCTGACCACTCCATAGACAGCTACGTTATTACCACTTTCAAGGCCCAGAAAGGTAGTAAAATCAACGTTAAAATAGTCCATGTGACTCCAGTGGTTCAACATTAATTTTATGAAGCGACAAGAATACTTTTTCTGCGCAAAAATAATGACTTTATTTAACAATTTCTTCTCTTCCATGTCAGTCTCTGACACTGTTCACGTTGTAAACACAGTGCAGCACTTCCGGGTTCTATGTCAGAACGCCGGCTGATTATTGGCCGGCTCCTGTGTCAGCACCACACACGCGTCGTGGTGCTCACTTGAACAGCGTCAGAGACTGACACGGAAGAGAAGAAATTGTTGAATAAAGTCGTTATTTTAGGGGTTTTTTGCGCACAAAAAGTATTCTCGTCGCTTCATAACATTAAGGTTGAACCACTGGAGTCACATGGACTAGTCTAGTCTGTTTTTCCATCAAAAATATCTTAATTTGTGTTCCGAAGATGAATAAGGTCTTAAGTGTTTGGAACGACACGAGGGTGAGTAATTAATAAGAATTTTTTGGGGGGGGGTGAACTAACCCTTTAATATTGTTCAGCAATTTTTTCATACATCTCTATGCTATTGACAGTGCATCTTTTTTTGCACAATTTTTGCATTTGAAATTTCGTTAATGTGACCGCACCTTTAGTCAGTGACAACTTGTGACAAGGTCTTGCTATTGAAATCATTACAAGTAGTCTGTTGATAATGTCCTGGTTAAAATTAAAATGTACAATACAATTTAATGATCAATAGTTAAATAAAATGATCACTCACTGTGCATCTCCTCTTTATCCAGGGCTGGACGTTCTGCGGGTGATCAACGAGCCCACGGCGGCGGCAATGGCCTATGGACTGCATAAGGCAGAAGTGTTTAATGTGCTGGTGGTGGATCTGGGAGGAGGAACACTAGATGTGTCACTTCTCAATAAGCAGGGTGGCATGTTCCTCACCAGAGCAATGGCAGGTGAGCTGGGTGATTGACATTATAAATGTGTCAACAAAGAGATTTTACAATGGTAAACATATATTTGTGGCAGGACCGTCCTTAGGGTGGTGCACTTATACCACACTTATTAATTTAATTATGAATAATTCACACGAGGATTTTTTTTTTGTTTCATTTAGCCTGCCGTTTTTGTTTAGACAATTATATGTGAGATACATAATAATTTATACTTTTGGCTTACTCTTCGAGTCACCAAACAACACTATGCTACTAGCGTATCTACAGAGGCGCCAGCCAATGAGCTTGAGGATTCTCTGACGTTTAGTGAAACACTGCTTGTCACGTCATTTCTTCATGGCGAAATGCATTGATTGAGGGAAGCGACCCACACCACGTTAAAACACTTTCTATAGAAGACTGTTCTTTCTATAGAAAACAAATAGAAATTTTCATGTGGGTATATTGGATTTTGCTTTAATTTTGTATTTAATTGTATTGTTCTTAATGTCAGAATTAAATTAAAATGTCATAGAAATTTCTTGTTTTTTCTAGTTATGCTCAATTCAACAGTATTTTTGCCTCGTTATTATGTATTATGAGTGTTATCTCTTTAAAGTTATTTATTTCAATAATTTTCCAGTCATCACAAATCATTTGAAAATTAATGGAAAATCATTGAAATTCATTGTCTAGAAAATAGAGGTAGGTACCCTGGTTATGCACGTTTTTCCCCTGGCTCAGTGGTTTGACTTCAGTGGGTATTTGGTTACAAGGTTTTGGGTAATATTCTCTCACTGAAACCTCACTGACATTTAACACACATGGAAATGGTGTCACATCAGGTGCACAACCCTCATCCTGTTTCAGCACATGATTAACACATGGTCTTTATCTCCATAGGTAATAACAAGCTCGGAGGGCAGGATTTCACCCAGCGTTTGTTGCAGTACTCCATCGAGCGAGTGCGGCAGCAGTACGGTGTGCCCCCTACTCTTAAAGAAGACATCCACCTTCTCCGACAGGCTGTCGAGGCCGCCAAACTCAACCTCACCCAGGACTCTCAAGTTCATCTCCGAGTTCCTCTTCACCTGCAGACAACAGGAGAGAACGGAGCACGAGAGGAAAAAGTCCTGTTTCAGGAGAAGCTGACGAGGGAACTCTTCGAGGAGCTCAATGCGGATCTCTTCCAGAAGATTCTGGCACCCATTGAGACCGTCCTCATCGAGGGCCATCTAGGGAAAGAGGAGGTGGATGAGATTGTCCTGGTGGGAGGATCTACGAGGATCCCCCGCATTAGACAGCTCATCAGTCAGTACTTTGGAAAGGACCCGAACACCTCCGTGGACCCTGACCTGGCCGTGGTGACCGGGGTGGCCATTCAAGCAGGCATCATGGGCGGCTCTTGGCCTCTCCAGGTCAGCGCAATTGAAATTCCCAACAGGCACCTTCGCAAGACCAACTTCAGCTGATTGGTCGAGAGACTTAAACTGCTGCTTGGGCATTTGTCATGTGACTGCTCTGTGCCAACAAACCAAAAACTGGTTAAACGACATGTTTAATGTCTTTGCTTCCTCAAATATATAAGCTTTGCAATGAATCGATCCAAACACAGTGGTTACTAGAGCATTTGTTCTTAATGTCTGGAGTTGTTGGCCCAAATCATAATGTGTATGTTTATCTTTAGAACAGATGCAGAGTATTTATTTAGATCTTCATTATATAAATAGCGTTGAGAGAATGTTTTTCTCCTGTTATCTCGAGCAAGTGTCTGCTTGGGACAATATTGGTTAGTTTATTGCCATCTGTGTGCCTAACTGGTACTAACTGTGCAATAAGTCTTTCACACCTGGTTTTGGCAGGTTTATTGATGTTGTATTCAGGGAAGCAGCTGTTTGTATATAACTGAATAATCATTCCAGTCTCAGCTATTTATTTATTTATTATACAGAGGCTAGCTATCTTATCAGCTAGCTGTTTCTGTCTACTGGAGATTTGCTTTTGCCTTTTTATTATTTCCACATTTAAATGTGTTTGATAGACTAAGCATAGTCTGATTTTTATTTTATGTTAAAAGACTTGTCTTTTTATGCGAGTTTTTGTTTTTCTAATAGAGTTAAATATTAGTGTTGTAGTAAACAGTAACTGCCAACTTTTAAATACAAATAATCTAAAATGTACCAGCATGACCAGTGTGGTATTAAGTTCAGGAAATCTTCAAACTGAAGCTTTTTATAATAATGTGAATTAAAAGATATATACATATTTATTTATATATATATTTCATGCTTAAAGTTTCACATTCTCATTTTTTTGTCCATATAAAAAAAAACTGAAGTATATTTAACCATATGGACCAAAAAAGATGCTAAACTAGTTTGTGTTTGCCTGTTCTGTTTACATAATTCTAAATGCTCAATATTAGAGGTGAAAATCAATTATGCAAAGTGTGAACTTAGTTTAATGCACTTTACCATACAGAAGTCCAGAACACAGTAAAAAAGGGAAAACAGTTATGATACATTTATCAGTGTGAATACATATCCATACTTTTCCTGTAACTGTAATAATTCTATTTTTGTAAAAGTCCTGTACCATTTCATGTGTTATTAAAGTCCTTAAAGAAGTTTTGCTACTGTGCAAAGAAATACAAACACTGTAAAAACTGCAGTTTTTTTTTATTGACTGACCTCTGAAACACATCATAAAAACATCAACCAGCACAACTGTTCAGCCCTGTCCTCTGTGTGACAGCACAACCACTGTAAACAATGTCACATCTCACATTTACAATATTAAGTCAGGGGTCAGGGCACCTCGGCAACAGGAAGCCCTGAGCAAAGTATTTAATACATGAAAAGATACTTAATAAACAAGAGGGTTGAGGCTAAAATGATAATTTAATAGTTTAAAAAATAAAATAAATGTCACTGAACGACATTCAAACACTTTTTATTATAGGACAGTGTCCAAGTAATATTGCACGGCATCAAAACTCCAAGACAACTTTCTTTATAAACAGTGTTCAACTACAGCCTTAACTAAACTAGACCCTCTTTTACTTTTGGTTTCTGTAATCCAACCTAATTAGGGAACTGTTTTGTTGTTAAATCAAACCACAGATACAGTATGTATGCAGAACATGTGCCTAAATGTTCCATGTAATCTGAACTACATGCTAAATAGGTGGCATATAAAACACGGTAAATATCACTGGAAGGCTAAAGGCAGGCACACTGTAAACACCTGTTAGTTCTTCAAAATTCACAACCGTTTGAACAGAAGGCATCATTAGACTGTGAATATCACACCAAATCAAGGTCTAGAAATAAAACAAAAACTGGCATTATATAAGTTATACTCCAGATTGGCTGGCTATGGAAGATTAGAAAAAATAAAATCCCCAAAAACCGACAGATAAAATCCACTATATTATCACAGGCATGCTTGCAATACGAAGCAAGTAACAGGCATTCCAGCATCCTCAAGTGTTACGTGGGGGAAGAGGCCACAGATTTGGTAATAGTCAACAGAAAAACCACACTTCCTACTTATCTTTTCCAGTCTTTCCGGAACAAGCAACTTAACAGCAGAAGAAGGAAAAAAAAAAAAAGAAAAAAAAACTGTACAAGAGTCCATCATCACCAGTAGACAGAGTTAAGTCAGTAGTTCAGAGGACACACCACAAGCTGGTTCAGGATGTGATGCATTTTTTTCGGTCCATTAGTCATTGAGCAACGCCTTAATTGGTGTAGTAGTTAAATCCATTTTCCGTATACGTTTCATCGTTGCTGACCCCGTTGCTCACCTCTGTGGAACAAGACGAAAGAAGGCAAAACAATAAAGTTTAACATCCATGACGTTTACAAGACCTCCACTTTGACAATGCAAAATCCCCAACCGAGAATCACACCGGCTCTGTTCCAAACCCTAGTGAGATCCCTACCTAATCAGCATTTTATGAGGCATCATAGGTGTGCTACTTTTTCTACCTTATAAGAAATGTTTTTTTGCCTTAAAATCTTGGCCAAATTCAGTCAGTCGGTATTACACGTATCCTTTATAGATAGTGTAAACCCATAATGCATTGCAACAAGCAAGACGTTTTTCACTCAAAATAACACTTTTAGTCAAGGTATACATTGCTCTAGTTCACAAGACCTTGCCGTTGCTAGCACCATACTGAGGAGCTACAGGAAATCCATGATAGAAAATATATGTTATTACTTTTAATACTATTAATTATTGCTATTAATTGATATTACTAACAATATCAGTAGAAAACAGTTTCATATAACTAGAAATGAACATTTTACTCAATATTGTTTTTTTGTGCTGATTTGTTCGTTAGCTTAACTGAATGCTAACATCATACTGGAATCAATTTCCAATAGCCAAGTGTCTCATATTCAGACAAAATTGAGGGAAACAATATTTCATTCAGTACGTTTACTCATTAAATCAATAGAAATGGATAAAATTAAAGACATTTATAATGATACAAGAGTTTTCTATTTCAAATAAATTGTTCTTTTGAACTTTCTATCCATCAAATAATTTGAGTTTTCACAAAAAATATTTAAAGGTGCAATAAGTGATTTCTGAGAAATGCTGTTGAAAAATTAAACAACTAAACAAACAATTCTGTGAATATTTGCCAGATGTTCCATTTGTGTGCTGAAAAACAAATGTTTGTACATAGTCCTGGCTGTGTAAATAAGAGAAAAAACAAAGTGGATCAGACCAATCAGACTTAACACAACAACACTCTTGTAGCCAATCAGCAACAGGGGGCGTATCTGCTCATGATGGGGAGGAGAGTGAGTGAGCAAGCTGGACATTGGTAAAAAGACTGTAGAAGGAGAGACAGCTGAGATATTACCAAAGAGGAAAAGGTTAGAGGAGTGTAATTGGGAAAAGAAGGGTTATGATCAGGAAAGAGCTAAAGTATGATCCGCATTAATTTTGGAAAAGCTTTCCATCTCTAGAGAGATGTTAGAGAGCGGGAAGTCCTGAAAAGGGATGCCGCTGAGGTTGCTTTGTTTCAGCTCGATACGTGAGTAACATTGTTTAAGCTACGATATGTTGTTGTTGAATCCATACTTGCGTGAGCTGTCTGATGTGCCAGCTGTTAGTGGTTACTTGTGTTGCATAGCATGTTCATAATTTTGGGGGTGGAGCAATAAAGGGAGGGGTGTGTTTGTTTGGGTGTCAACAACAGTGTTTCTCAGAATTCGCTTACTGCGCCTTCAAGCAGCACAACTGTTTTCAACACTGATATTAAAAATAAATGTTTCTTAAATCACCAAATCAGCATATTACAAGGATTTCTAATGGTTTGTGTGAGTTTCAACATAATAATAAGCTTTCTTAGAAGGTATAGCTGCCTATGTAGTTCGCACACTTGGAACAGAGCTGCTGGAGAAAAAGCAAGTTGTAGATCTTCTTTTTGAATTCCACACATTTGAATGATCATCACCCTCATACTCACCATACGCAGGCCACAGTTACCCTGGCCAGTGATGCTACAGCCCTGCATGAGCTATCATTCAAACTGTGGGATGTCAGCGAAGTATGGATTGATGGATGGATGGATGAATGGATGCAGGAGGAGACAGTACGGTGGTAGGCAGTGAGAGACAGGAGGGAGAAGGGAAGGGAATGAGAGGGAATGGGATGAAGGGATGCGGAGACATACAGTAGTGGAAGACTCAAACCCAGGAGGTGGACAGCTACTGTGGCTGACCTTAAAAACACACAGAGGCATGCAAACACTGTTGGGACACATGCACACACAATGCTAATCCAAAAATGCAATGCATGCAACATGTGTACAGTTAACTGGACATTAGCCCTGTAAAGACTGACATTTAAAAAAAAAAAACATTTTTGTTTGTTTGAAATGGAATATTATTTATTGAACCTTTAGACAGCATAACAAAAAAAAAAGGGAAAGATTACAAATGTTTTTCATTGAGTATCTTATTTCATGCATCAGGTTTTTATGACTCATATAGTATGATAAAGAGGCCCAAACAGCAAAAATAAAGCAATTTCATGTGGTTGCTGATGTTTATATGGTCAAGCTTGTAATGTAAATCAATGAGATCTTTATAACGGTATCCACCTTATTTAGCAACGCGGAAGTAAGTGATTTTTAAACGGCTACATAACTGGAAGGGGGTGACACTATAAGCCTCGCACGTTCAATTTACAAATGGCCATTCTTACGTTAAAAATAAGGTGGATAATAGACTACTTACATTAAATTATATTATATATATATCTCAAGCTTTAAAAGGTAAATACCAAAATAAGCCCTGACGGGAATCTTGTGTCGCTCTTGTGTCTATTGTTTTGCGATAATGACTGTTGGCTGTACGTTACACGGTTACTTATTAAATTAATACTTGGACATTATTTTGGTATCTAATAATATTGTATATTAGCTTAAAGCTAGACTTCAATACCACAGTTTTTATTTACTGTATTGTGGGTAACGCATTACAAGTAACGCGAGTTAGGTAATCAGATTACTTTTTTCAAGTAACTAGTAAAGTAATGCATTACAAAAATTTTTCAAATATGTAACGCAAGTTTGTTTTCCCATTTATTGACCGATAGTAATTCTCCTGTCCCCATGTTGACAGAAATCAGGAGTGAGGTGCAGAGGCGTTGTGTGCGCTGTGTAAACATGATGCTTATTTTAGTTCTAGACTAAATGTGAGCAGGCATTTACTCATCTCACTTGCATAAAAACCAGATTCAGTGTTCCTCAAAATGAATACTTTATATAAACATCACATTTGTGTTTCTTTTTTCTATTATTGCTAAAGTAAGAGCGTTGAACCAACTTCTCCTGTTTTTTATTCTTCTATAGTACAGAATGGAAGCACAGCTGAAAGGTTTGTTTGAGCTGCGCCCTCTATTGTACAGACGTGAATTTGCATTTCCTTCAGCCTGAGGCTTATTCATTTCACTTTTGGTGTGAAAGGGCGCAATGCTGAATCACATTACTTTTAAAAGTAACTTTCCCCAACACTGTTTATTTATATATTTTTAATCTGCAATTCATATACTTTATCTATTGACCAGTTAACTAACATTTAACTACAATGTAATTTCTTCAGTTTTAAGTTCTTTCTCATTCAGCTCTTTGAATTCTTTCCTGGTTTGCCGTTCCTCTGGCAACATTATAGTTTTCTTGCTGTAACTTGGGACTAAACATGAGTTTCTAGCCATTTATCAAATGTTTTACTCACTATATATTATAATGAATACTGAATTCCTTCAGTTTTGAGTCACAAGATGTTAATAATGAGCTTGGTGGTATGAAAAGCAAGACATTGTGGAGTAACAAATAAGACATTAAATAAATGTAAATATTGAACCAGTATTTTGCCATGTACAATGGTGAAATATGTAGTTTATTTGACATGGACAATGGTGAAATATGTAGTTTAGTAGTCATTATACAAATATTAGACTGACCAATCACCAATCAAGTATTTCAGAACACCACGTAATAAGCTCTTTCTCACACACATAGCATGAGAAATGCCAACAGAAGGTGGTTTGGTGGCTCTTACCAGAGAAGATGAGCTTCTCCTTCATGATGTTGACATCTCTGCTGGACCTCCTGACAGCTGCGCTCAGCATGATCTGCTCTGGATTGTAGCTACGCATCCCACTCATTCTCCACCTGTGATCACGTGCACACAAACACACACGTACACAAACCGACCTTAGTGACCATAGTCAAACATAGATTGCGTTGTTACAGCTGACTCTGCTAATAAAACATTTCTTTTTGATTTATAATCCCAGTGTTGACAACCAAATTAACTCCTGAATTTCACAGTGATTTACATATACAGTATACAGTATATATTTAATATAATATACAGTACAAATTTACATTACCGTTCAAATGTTTGGGGTCAGTAAAAATTAATACACTGCCTGGCCCAAAAAAAAAAAAAAAAAGTTGCTGGTCAACATATAACATATAACATGTTAGAAACATAATAATCACTGCAATAATAATCCAATCATAGCATTTAAATCCAAACAGCGACATTTTTTTTGGCCGGGCAGTGTACTTTTATTCAACAATGGTGCATTAAATCGATCAAAAGTGACAGTAAAGCCATTGATAATGTTATATTTCAAAGAATCCTAAACATTTTTTTGCATGGTTTCCACAAAAATATTTAGTTGTTTTCAACATTGATAATAATAAGAAATGTTTCTTGAGCAGAAAATCAGCATATTAGAATGATTTCTGAAGGATCATGTGACACTGAAGACTGACGTAATGGCTACTAATATGTAGCTTTGCTATCACAGGAATAAATTACATATTAAATTAGAAAACAGTTATTTTAAATTGTAATAACATTGAATAATATTACTATTTTTACTGTATGTTTGATCAAATTAATGCAGCCCTGGTGAGCATGAGACTTCTTTTAAAAACATTTAAAAATCTTACTGACCCCCAAATATCTGAATGCAAGTGTATGAATAATTTACTAAACTCTTAAGACTTTGATTTACGTATGAACCAAAAACAAGTCTGTTGATCTACAGTTATAGTGACCATCTGTTCAAATTACCCAAAATTCAAAGTATGTTTTTTCCCCCCTGATAATATCCAACACCATCTGGCAAAACTGACATTCTGGAGTGTTGTTGGTCCAAAACAAGACCATCGGATTTAAACCATATGACAGGTAAGAAAGCACTCAAGTCAAGCCTATAGATAATCTTAAAATATAAATGTAAAATATTTTTTGGAGGAAAAAATACTTTTCTGAAACAGTAGAAAATGACTCTTGCAGAAACAAAAGAAGCTAAATGTAACTGTCAGTCAATTGTGATTGTTGCTCATTCTGTACTCATCCACCAGGGGGTGACAAAGTATCATAGCAAAATCCTCAAGTATACTTCCTATTAGTGAGTTCATCCAAGTGATTCCACATAATAAACCTGAATTAAATATTAATTATATATGTTAAGTGATAAACAGTGATATTAAAATGTAATCATGTGGGCTGTGGTTTAGTGAGAAGAGTTAGTAATAGCATTGACAAAATACAGGTAAAACAAAAGATACAGGCAGATAGATTGAAACAGGGTTATATAGAGAAAGAAGGGCAAGAAAGGGAGATACACTGGCAGCATGGGCCAACAGTGCTGACCCAATTACCTGATTATGTGATAGCTGAGAGATGCCAGAATGCAGCAGAGAAGAGGAGCATGCACATCAGGCAGAGAGCAAGAAGAAGAGGAGGAGAGGTGGAAGAAAGGGTACAAGAGTAAAAGAAAGGGAGAGAATCAAGAGGTCAGTTCAGAAAAGCAGATGCAAATGTCACTATGGCAAGCGCAGCAAACGTAGAGAATCCAGAGCCCCACAAAACATTAACCAGTGATGCTGATCTCGAACGTTAAACATTATAATGAAAAATAACTGGTGAGTGTGCAAAACATCCAATACAACATCAATGCAAACACATTTTCTTCTTATTTATTCTTTCTTCCTTCTCTCTAATCATGGTTCAGGATATTTTGTTTTGTAAAGGTTGAACAATGTGCATTCTCAATAGGAAGCTGCAACACACAATTTGATTGTGTGAAAAAAATCGGAGCAATGCGATGTAATGTATGGGAACTATAATTTACAGTCTAGATGTTTTAAGAGTGACTTTTTTTTAGCTTTCATTTCTACAACATTCTAAGTCATATTTTCTTTTAGACCAAATCTGTACTGTGGGTGAATTTAAGCAGTAAAAAAGCAAGTTCATGCAGAACAAAAATTTGAATATATCTTAATATATTAGTAGCAAAAACAATTTACACTCACCTAAAGGATTATTAGGAACACCTGTTCAATTTCTCATTAATGCAATTATCTAATCAACCAATCACATGACAGTTGCTTCAATGCATTTAGGGGTGTGGTCCTGGTCAAGACAATCTCCTGAACTCCAAACTGAATGTCAGAATGGGAAAGAAAGGTAATTTAAGCAATTTTGAGCATGGCATGGTTGTTGGTGCCAGACGGGCCGGTCTGAGTATTTCACAATCTGCTCAGTTACTGGGATTTTCACGCACAACCATTTCTAGAGTTTACAAAGAATGGTGTGAAAAGGGAAAAACATCCAGTATGCGGCAGTCCTGTGGGCGAAAATGCCTTGCTGATGCTAGAGGTCAGAGGAGAATGGGCCGACTGATTCAAGCTGATAGAAGAGCAACTTTGACTGAAATAACCACTCGTTACAACCGAGGTATGCAGCAAAGCATTTGTGAAGCCACAACACGCACAACCTTGAGGCGGATGGGCTACAACAGCAGAAGACCCCACCGGGTACCACTCATCTCCACTACAAATAGGAAAAAGCGGCTACAATTTGCACGAGCTCACCAAAATTGGACAGTTGAAGACTGGAAAAATGTTGCCTGGTCTGATGAGTCTCGATTTCTGTTGAGACATTCAGATGGTAGAGTCAGAATTTGGCGTAAACAGAATGAGAACATGGATCCATCATGCCTTGTTACCACTGTGCAGGCTGGTGGTGGTGGTGTAATGGTGTGGGGGATGTTTTCTTGGCACACTTTAGGCCCCTTAGTGCCAATTGGGCATCGTTTAAATGCCACGGCCTACCTGAGCATTGTTTCTGACCATGTCCATCCCTTTATGACCACCATGTACCCATCCTCTGATGGCTACTTCCAGCAGGATAATGCACCACGTCACAAAGCTCGAATCATTTCAAATTGGTTTCTTGAACATGACAATGAGTTCACTGTACTAAAATGGCCCCCACAGTCACCAGATCTCAACCCAATAGAGCATCTTTGGGATGTGGTGGAACGGGAGCTTCGTGCCCTGGATGTGCATCCCACAAATCTCTATCAACTGCAAGATGCTATCCTATCAATATGGGCCAACATTTCTAAAGAATGCTTTCAGCACCTTGTTGAATCAATGCCACGTAGAATTAAGGCAGTTCTGAAGGCGAAAGGGGGTCAAACACAGTATTAGTATGGTGTTCCTAATAATCCTTTAGGTGAGTGTATATACCGATATATAAACATAGGTTTCTATAAACATTAATATTTTTATTTGCTAATATTTTATTGCTTATAATGTAGATGAGATTGAAAGGATTTGAATTTAGATTAATACTTAATATTTCATTAAAGTAATTTATAAGTGTATGTATAGAAAAGTTGAAAAGAACTAAGATAATGTTGGTAGTGTTAACTAAAACTAAATCTAAAACTTCTAAAAATCTAAAAAGTAAAGTAAAATAAAATAAATATATATATATATAAATATCTGATAAATAAAACCTAAATAAAAATAAGAAATGTTTCCTTGACAACTAAGTTGAAGTGCTAAATACAAATACACACACACACACAAACTTTTAAAAATGACAAAAGCACATAACACGATTATTAAAACTTCGACAAAAATGAAGTGAAAACTGAAAATATACATATAAAAGCCAATTCAATATATTTATAAATGCTTTAACAGTATATACATAATACTAAAATAACAGTGGACTGTGAGATAGATTTTAGGTCTTATTTTGAATAAAACATAATTCCTATAATTTACAACATCCAATGTCAAACAAGAGGACACTTACTTCTGGAATATAAATATTCCCAAAACTACAGCAAAGGAAATGAGATCAGTGGAGATCCATATCAAGCAGTACTCATCTGGAGTCTGGAAAGACACAAATGCTAATGAGGCACACACACCACAAGATGGTGCAAGAGAATTGATAGTACAGCCAATGCTAGCTCATGCTTTCTTAAGAAACATATAAAACATGCTCCTGAATATTATATTGCATGGGATAATATTATCATTATATATTACATACAAAATAGGTAAAATAGTGCTTTTATTTTGAATAAAGGCCAGAGCAGCAGATGTTGACCAATTATATTTCTAAGCCATTGCCTAATGAAGAATCTACAAGCAGATGAGGGTTTGTACCATGAGCCAGAGCGGATAGTGCACCTTCCTCAGCACCTGCGGGGCTTCAGAGGAGACGGACGGCACCCCACTGCACCACAGCAGAGAATACAGCCACGGCTCGTTCACCGTATACAGAGTCAGACTGATGTTGTTCTCATTATACAACCTACTCAAATAAACAGAGATATAGGACTAGCTTTTACACACTTTACAGGGGACTAAAAATTCACACCAAGTGCAACAAATTTTTGTAAATCTCTTATTTCCGCTGTGCTTGTTTGTTGTTGCTATGGCGTTTTATGTTAAATTTAGATGTGAGCCACAAGCTTACAAGCTAAATAGTGGCCTGGAATAGCAACATTGGCTATAATATAGCTTGAGTTTGGCTGAACAACTGCAGGTTTTGCATTTCCGTTACATTACACTAGTGCAACAAAAACTGCAGCTTTTGTTCCCATACTGTCCCTTATCGTGTAATGTGGATGTTGTAAGTGAGACCAGGTGTTTGTAAGTAGGGCAGAGGCCTACCGGACGTCCTGCGCAGAGGCCTGGTTGTAGCGCAGCAGGACCCTGCTGATGCCTTTATGATGGAGTGTGTCGAGAGGCAGCTTCTGTACAGAGGTCTGCTGTAAACCCGGAGCAACCTGCCTCACCATCTCCCTGTTGCTATTCACCGCCCACATCACCTACACAGACGTACACAAAAAAACAGTTAAACGTGAGAAGGGAATACAAACTATGGAACAATCATACTTTTAAATTAAATTCCTGTATTAACCCTGTGAAGCATGACATATGAAATAATAGTCAGAAAATTTTCATTTTAAATAAAAAAAAAAAGTTTGCATGCGTTTTTAGTTGATTATATTTAATATGGGCTTTATGGCTCATTTAATATGATATAGTATCATATAGGACAATATGGAACTCGTACTCAAGGAGGAAAAAACATCTCAATTTTATTCAGAGGCCCAAACTGAGCAAAAATATGCAATTTGGTTGCAATTTTGATTCGATATTTTGTGGCCAAAAAGTAAGATTGATTTCTCATAGCTTGTAATGTAAATCAATGAGATCTTTATAACAGTATAGCAGACTACGTATAAAAATGCATAAAAATATCAGGTGTCACCCTATATTTCCAAATAATATATCTTAGTAAGATAATATTTAAATGCCTAGTTTTATGATCCAAGCTCTGTAGATGTTATTGTATGGGCCAAAATATATAATACATTTCAATACTATGAAGACTGAGAGATGTACACATAAATGTTCCTCAAAAGCCAGATGTATCATATTTGATACTCACATCAAAAAATTGTGTATGGATAATCATCTTGAATCAGTGTTCATCTTAAAATATTACTAACAATATAAACGTTATTATTGCATTTACTTTATAAAAATCAACCTGAAGGTGGACGTTTTTATAATTAACACTAAAAGGCTTTTTACTTGCTGAAAAAAGTATAAACTATCAATCAGATGACAGAAGTCATGTAGTAGATTGTGTACAACAGGTGTTTCAGCAAAGTTTTGATCATGTTGATAATTTTAGAGGCCTTAGAAATTTGCTTATCAAATATGATACAGTAGGCTTTTTAAGGTTACAACCATAATGTAATTAGTTTTACTCACAGCTAGGGGGCGTGAATATACAACCAACCATATAAAACAGGAACAAACGTGTCCTAAAGGCATCTATTTCAAACCCAGGCCAAGGACAAATGAGATTTTCAGTAGCATATCAAACGTGAGTATCACTCCCTCAAGACTAACCTGCCGTTGTGGTATTCCTGACCTCAGAACAGTGTCCAGGGTGAGGTTGACCCAGTCGTGGTGGTGGGGGTGATTGGGCGGCGGTCTACGCAGAGTGAATATGGCCGAGCTCTTGGATTTAGCCGCTAGCTTCAGCATCTGCTCCAGGCTGCACACTGTCTGGTTCCCCACTGACCAGCGCTCGGACGCTGACATGTACTCTACAGTCCAGAAAGGATCATCCTGTGTTCAGTGAAATCAGTTAGTCAAGTTATATGTAGATATACATACTTATACATACCTAATATAAAAGATTAAAACTTTAAAGTCAGAAGAAAACAAGGAAATGTAAGTCTAAATTATGAAGCTATGACACCGTGCTTAATTTGCTAGATCTTAAAAGGGTATGTCACATTAGATAGCATTGAAGTCGTCTCGTTTTACATAACCCTTAGAGTTAAACAGACCATTTTTGTTACTGTACCTTTAAGATTTCTATATGCAAATGACATGTGTTATAACTGGCTAATCGCTTTGCATGAAATGCAGAATAGTTATTGTTCATTAGGTTGGGCTGACTGCACAAAACTAACAGTTGTTGATGCATAAATTTGGGCGGACATGCTAATGTGCTGACGTCATAACTGTGGCATGTTTTACCTAAATGACCTGTTTTGCAATATAATTTCCATTATTGGTCAAGAGAGAGGCTTTGTGTGAATATTAAAGTACATCTACATATTAGACTGAACTCTTATTTCAAATAAGAGAGAAAATCCTGTTTTTTAAGTCCCCATTAAAATTTTAAAACACTCTTCAGTGTTGCCATAAATAAATGCAAATTACTAACACTACTACATCACTATTTCAGCTGTATTGTAGACATTGTTTAGAGCCAAATTGGCCCATACCTTCAGAAACCACTGGCCAGCGTTCAGTGAGCTCAGATCAGTCCAGTTGAAGAGTGAAGCATCATCATACTGTCTCTCCGGGAAGACTCTCCTCACGTTTGTGGTTCTTCTCAATGTCTGGTCTCTCATGAGGAACGGCACACCATCAAGACTACAGCCAAAGCCAGAGTTACTCAGCAGTGTGTGATTATACAGCACTTAGATTGCAACTGAGAAAGTGCTTCCATTAGGGCTGAACCTGCCAGCACTGCTGGGTAATATTCAATGATAAGAGAGTGAATAAAAGTGGTGAGTTGTTTTACTGTACGCGGACATCTGTATGGACTTATTTCAATAATGGGATTGTTGTACAATAGAAGTAGTATTATTGCAAACCATTATTCTTCATTTGGCAGATGCCTTTTTACACAGGACAACCCACAAACTGAGGTTAAATGCAAGAGCATAATGGTGATAGTTTGAGATTGAATTTTCTCAATATTTAGATTTTTTTGCACCCTCAGATTCCAGATTTTCAAATAGTTGTATCTCGGCCAAATATTGTCAATGGAAAGCTTATTTATTCAGCTTTCAGGTGATGTATAAATCTCAATTTTAAAAAATTGACCCTTATGAATTGTTTTGTGGTCCAGGGTCACATATGTGGCCTGAAACAACCAATCACAAAGCAGTAATGGCCCATAACACTTCATTTTCAATTGCATATATTTTTGTTTCTTAGGGTTTCTTACAATATATATTGTTGCTTTAACTGATGCCATTTAAAAATTGCAGCTGTATTATTGCAACACAATGGCCAATATGGATGATCAGCAGGAAACAGCCTTGCATTTAAAACATTTAATATTTCATTGAGGCATTTCAATTTTTACTAATAGATTTTAAAGGATTACAGAAATTATTAGCTTTTTCTAACCGAAGGACCAGTTGAAATTATTTTTAAATATTATATTTAATCAAAATTATTTTGACTTGTACCCCAGTTAAAAATGAAAAAAGAAAAAGCAAATAATTTTTTTGTGTTTTTAAAAATGAGGTCAAACTTATTTTTGTGGTAATCAACATTATGCCAGAGATTCTGTCCAAGGGCTTCACTAGTATTTGAGATATCTCAATCTAAAAAGCTTGAGTGATGACTCTCTTTAATGAACAAAAATTACAACACAACAGATGGACAATTTCAACTCTATTATCTAAAGATGCGTGTTAAGCAGGCAGAGTAGATTATAGCTTAAAGGGGCTTCTTTATAAAGTCTTCCTGTCTGTCCCAGTGTTCAATTACTATGCACTCTCTGGGTTAAGAGACATCGCGACTCACTCCAACCTCTCATTATAGCAGTCTCGCACTACCACACAAGGATTCACACTTTGAAACACCCTGTAGCCTTGTGCCTTTAGACGCACACACATACATACACATGGCTCTATATAATCTATTGATTGAACTGTACCAAGAGGACCAGACAGAATGAATGTATGAATACCTGATGGTCACATCCGCCTCCAACCCACTAACATTTCTCTGCAGAGCTCGGTTGAAGGATAGGAGAGTGTTCTCTGGAGCGAGCTGAACAAGAGGGGGGGGGGGGGGGAAGAAAAGAAAAAAAACTATTTAAAAAAATTAAGAAGTGAAAATCCTACAAAGAATAAAGTATTGCATACTTGAACCCTATGGAAGCTTCAATGGAAAGACCATTGTTAAACCAAAATGCGAGACTCTTCTCACCCTGGAGCTAAGCAGTAGCTAAACCTCTTCCATGTTATTTGGCCGTAAATCAATAACTCATCTCATAGAGGTTCACTGAGTGCTTGAGGGCCAGAGAGATGCACAATCTACGGCTCCTCTGTGGATCATGCTTATGCAACGGCATGCAAGCAGCAACTTGAGATCATTTGCACACAGCAGGTCTACATGTGACAAATGCAGAATGAGGGTGAGACGCTTCCTCTGAAGCACAAGAGAATGAAGAGAGGAATATATTAAGGATCAACAGGATCAGTATGAATGTGCCTTTGGAGAGCACTTAAGGTTATGACCCTCATCTCTGGATTCTGGCTTTTAAAGCCATGGTGGTTGAAAACACTCAACCCAAGTTTGGGTATTTACAGCTTTAGCTAGGAGTGGCAGAAGAATTAAGTTCCTCCAAACAAAATTGTTCACTAATAGACTGTTACATAACACTGCTGCTAGAAAGAGACTTATAAGAACGCTGAGATGTTATTATTAATTATCTTTCTCATTTATTTTTCTGTAGCCCTATTCAGAAGCAGACCGATTTTTCCCAGGGGAAATTAGGTAATTTGTGTTTTTCACAGATGATTTTAATCCAGACCAAAGAAGTCTGTGTTTTGTTTTTAAACCAATGAGGTTTGTTATGTTTTGAGAAAGAAGTATATTATCACCAAGGCTGTATTTATTTGAAGAAAATACAGTAAAAATAGTACTATTGTGAAATATTACAATCTAAAAGAACAGATCCTTCGGAAATCATTCTAATATGCTGATTTGATGCTCAATTAGTGACAGTTATAATTATCAGTGTTAATACTATTATCAATGTTGAAAACAGTTTTGCTGCTTTATATTTTTGTGGAACCCATGATACATTTTCCAGGATTTTTTACTGAATAGAAAGTGAGCAGTATTTATATATTTACATATATATAGTATTTTGTATAATATATGTTTTGTGATGTACAAATCTAGACAACAGACAAAAAAAAAAAATCCAATTCCAGCTGAACCAGTACATGAAATCATGGATGTCCTATATTCATACCTTCAAGTAGTTCATAAAACGAATCCTTTCCAAATGCTGCATTTGACTACAACTAACAACATTTGCATTTTTTCTGTGCCACTATAAAACAGAAATAACATGCACACATAAAAAGCGAATTTTTTAGCACAATACACCAATGATACACACGAGTGTATTGAAAACCCTTCATAACCACCAAACCTTGAACAACGCCTACACAGAGATTCTCAGTGGCTCTTACCCGAGTTATATTTAGCTATGACAAGCCAGGGAAAAGAAATATGAGAAAGATAAATGGAGAGAAAGAAAAAGAGAGGGAAAATGAGGGATGGAAAGACACAGGAAAGAGACCACGAGAGAGAGAGTGGAAGGACCAAACTGCCTGCAGCAGTCCTTGATGTAGCCTGAGCTTGATGTAGCATCTAGGAAAGACAGGAAGTGCACAGCACAATGTTGATAATTTGGCAGCTTACCATTGGAGCTCCTTGATGGCCGATGATGGCAGGTGCTGCTTTTAGACTCCCACGCTCCATAATGCAGGGTGAGGTGATTGACAGGGGAATGAAGTACAGCGTGAGGAGAACAGTCAAGTAGATGAGGAGAACCATCAACTGGAACCCTACAGAACCAACAACTTAGTTATCGGAAATTACAACTATGGTACAGCTTTTTTTAAGATGTAAAAACAAAACAAAAAGTTTTTTTAGGCATAAAATGGCTTATAAATTATAAAAAAAATTGTAAACAATTTTGAGTTGTGTTTACATGTATTATGTCACCTTCTTTGCAGCTAAGAGGAAACGTCTAAATGACTATTTTATGTGAATGCTTAGCCAACACATTTAAAGTGTGCAGTCTCGTTTCTAAAATTAGTGCTAATGTAAGTAAATGTATGTTGACAGTTGAGGAGTGCTGATTCTGCATGATTTTCTTTAAATTGTTACTGAGCTAAGACAGCAGCTGTCCTGAAGAAGAAAACTAAGTGTAGAAGGCTAAAATGTGCAATAGCTACCCTTGCAGCCATGCCAAAAAATTCTAACATTATTGCGTTGCACTATGAATTGCATTCAGACTCATTCAGATTCATTTCTGAGCACATGATGTGTGGAATTGAGCTTACACAGCTATTTTAATTCACATACTTGTGCAAAGTACTTTTCAGGGTGAGAGAAGTTTTCTAAATCTTACAAATTAAGACAAAATACACTACCATTCAAAAGTTTGGGGTCTAATTATTATTTAGCGAGGACATTAAATTGATTAAGTGTAACAGTGAAGACATTTATAATATTACAAAATGTTTCTATTTCAAATAATAGCTGTTCTTTTGAACTTTCTATTCATCAAAAAAAATCCTAAAAAAAAATAATATATTAATCTGTTTCAAAATTGATATTAATAATAAATGTTTCCTTGAGAACTAAATCAGCATATTAGAATGATTTCTGAGGAATCATGTGACACTGAAGACTGGAGTAATGACGCTGAAAATTCAGCTTTGCCATCACAGGAATACATTACAGTTTGAAATATATCCAAATAAAACTGTTATTTTAAAGTGTAATAATACTGACAATATTACAATTTTTATTGTATTTTTGATCTAATAAATACAGTCTTGGTGAGCATAAGAGATTTCTTTAAAACAAATCTCACCAACCCCAAACTTTTGAACTCTAGTGTAGGCTCTGTGTACTGAATGTCCCTGAGGAAGGAAGAGAAATTTACTTCTGATTAACTAAACGAGATAAACCAGTTAAATCTGTGCTTAGTTAAATCAGATGAGCTTGGTTAACCAGAAATGAGGAATCAATAGCAGTATATTAATTTCCCCCCTAATGCTGTAACATGAAACACCAGCGCATTGAGCTAGAGAAGATAGTAATGTGTCTCTGTGTAATGGCAGGAATGTATCGATAGGGATGGAGGATTTCTTTGTGTATCGCTCTAATAATTAAAGGTGGGGTAAGTGCTTTCTGGTAACCGATGTTGATATTTCAACTCACCAAAACAAACACGCCCCTATTTTGATAGCTCCGCCCCACACATACGTAACCCAGGCAACGACTATGGCGGAATCTGTGTTACACTATGGTAATCCAGGTCGAATGTTCAATAAAAAAGTCTTCCCTTCCATCCCAAAACACGAACAATTCGAGAGCACGAGCACGACAGTCCAACTAATGAACATATTACAATTATGACAAGATTAGAGGGTTATATCGATCACGAAAAGAGGAACCAAACATATATTAGAAGTATATTTTATTACTTTTCAGACACATTTTGGGAGCTGACGCTTGAAACAGACCATGGAGGAGGTTTAGATGCTCCAGGCTTATCGGGTGTGGAAATGAATGGGTCTTTATCATCGCTGAAGTGAACAACAATACGATCGCAAATGGACAAACAAGTGAACATGACACACGGGCATATTCAAGCAAAAGCCAGCATATATTAGTTCTGTGAAACAAAACAAAACCAATGTTACTCGCCTACTGAGAAGAAATAAAGCAACCTCGGCCTTCCCGCTCCTTGAGTTCTCTCCAGCGCTGGAAAGTTGACACTTCTTGCCTGATCGTAAGCCTTCTTTTGTTCCACAGACATCTTCCACTTTAGTTTTTTATCTGCCATCTCTCTCTTTCATTTCTCTTTTTCTGTCATAGCTCGGCTAATGTCCGTCCTGTGTGTCGTGTCTTTTGAATAATGACGTGCACTGAGCGTTCTCTTCTCCCCATCATTAGTAGACACGCCCCTTACTGCTGATTGGCTACAAGTTTGTTTTGGTACTCGGCCCGAGACACTTTTCTAATGCATTTTTGAAATATCACTTACCCCACCTTTAACATCTGGTTAATAATGATGCCTAACTGACAGCCTGATCTTCGAGCAAGGAAGTGAACTTGGCTTACTGGTTCTCTCTGCTCGCGCCACCTGTCCAGCCACCAGCCAGGCCAAAGCGGTAACTGCAGCTAAAGCGCCGATGTGCAGGAAGGGACCAGTAGCCTGAACAAAAATGGAGACATTTGTTTGTTTTAAATACACAAACATAGATGGAATAAGAGAAATGGAGGAACCTTAAAGGGATAGTTCACCCAAAAATGAAAATTCTGCAATCCTTTACTCACCCTCATTTAGTCCAAATTTTCTGAAGAGACACGATCGCTTTATATGATGAACAGATTGAATTTAGGATTTTATTTACATAAACATTGATCAATGCACACGTCAGTTGTGGTAAACTGGTCCTCGCACGTCAAGCGAACATGCTTGAACTTCAAGGAGGTTCATTCTCGTGTTACGCAGCACGTCTGAGCTTCAGCAAGAACCAATGAGGTTCATTCTCGTGTGTTACGCAGCACATTTGAGTTTCCACAAGAACCAATGAGGTTCATTCTGGTGTTACGCAGCACGTTTGAGCTTCAGCAAGAACCAATGAGGTTCATTTTAGTGTTACGCAGCATGTTTGAGCTTTAGCAAGAACCAATGAGGTTCATTCTCGTATTGCGCAGCACGTTTGAGCTTCAGCGAGAACCAATGAGGTGCATTCGCGTGTGTTACGCAGCACGTTTGGGCATCCGCAAGAACCAATGAGGTTTGTTCTCGCGCGTCAAGCAGGTTCAGTTGAGCTTTTGTTTATGTTTGCTGATCAATGTTTATATGTGAATAAATGCCTAAATTAAATCTGTTCATCATATAAAGTGATCGTGTCTCTTCAGAGAATTTGGTCTAAACCGCTCAATTCATATGGATTCGTTTTATCAACTATTTATGAACTTTTTGAAGCATCAAAGTGACAGTTGCGTAGCTGTCAATGGAGGGACTGAAATCTCTCAGATTACATTAAAAATATCTTCATTTGTGTTCCGAAGATGAACGAAAAGTCTTACGGGTTTGGAACTACATGAGGGCGAGTAATTAATGACATGATTTTCATTTTTGGGAGAACTAGCTCTTTAAAGTGTTGAAAGAGAATTTTACAGAGAGCGAGAGCGAGGGAGAGGGAGAGGGAGAGGGAGAGGGAGAGGGAGAGGGAGAGGGAGAGGGAGAGGGAGAGGGAGAGGGAGAGGGAGAGGGAGAGAGAGAGAGAGAGAGAGAGAGAGAGAGAGAGAGAGAGAGAGAGAGAGAGAGAGAGAGAGAGAGAGAGAGAGAGAGAGAGAGAGAGAGAGATCGCACACACAAGACAAACTTCTAGCCTAAAGCGTAAACCACCGTTCAAAAGTTTGGGGTCTGTAAGATGTTTTAATGTTTTTGAAAGAAGTCTCTTACGCTCACTAAGGCTGCATTTATTTGATCAAAAGTACAGTAAAAACAGTAATATTGTGAAATATTATTACAATTTAAAATACCTGTTTTCTATGTTAATGTATTTTAAAACGTAATTTATCCCTGTGATGGCAAAGCTGAATTTTCAGCATCATTACTCCAGTCTTCAGTGTCACATGAGCTTTCAGAAATGCTCATTTGGTTTTTAAGAAACATTTCTTATTATTATCAATGTTGAAAACAGTTGTGCTGCTTAATATTTTTGTGAAAACAGTGATACTTTTTTCAGGATTTTTGATGTATAAAAAAGCTCAAAAGAACAGCATTTATTTGAATGATAAATCTTTTGTAACATTACAAATGTATACTGTCACTTTTGATCAATTTAATGCAACCTTGCTGAATAAAAATAAAAAAATTAAAAAAAAATCCTACTAACCCCAAACATTTGAATGGTAGTGTAACTAGACAAACATATATAGACACATCCCTGACATTTTCATCAAGCTTTTCAGGACTGTCTAAAACCTGGAGATAAGATTTCTAAAAGAACATACCTGAAGAGAAATCCAAACTACATCCCATTCCTCTCCCCACATCTGAGTGACAGATATCACTCCAATTATTGTAGCGAGCAAAGCGACTGTCACACCAATCTAGTGAGAAAAACACAGACCAGTTAATTCAATTAAAAGTAATTTTACGGAATTCTACTTCATTTATTCTCAGTAAACCAAACTATGCTTCCATTTCTGTTCATAAACAAACAGGAAATACAACTTTTACTCTCTCAATGTGGCCAGAAAGCCTTGGGGCATAACAAGGTGTTTGTGACACTGTGTCAAGGTTAATTTGGTTCGTCTCACACAAACAGACTAAGTTTTCTATTTCTATTCTGGAAAAAAACATTTCATAGGTTGACGGGTACCTTGTGGAGCCAGTGAAGGTTTAACTGCTGCCCGACAGCTACATGACACAGGGCTAAAATCTGGACCAAAAAGGACAAATATTAAGTTTAACGGGTGACAGCAACTGTTCAGATAAAGTAATAACTGGGGTATGGAGCTAAAATAATGCCGAATGGTGACATGTACACACGGGTGTGAGAGATATTTAAAACGTTAGTGGTTTTGGAGAGGTTTTGGTATGCAAACCCACAGTGCAGTATCAGTGCTACAGAGCAGTTACAACTCACCATTAAAAATGCAATATAGGTGAAACCAGCTGCCGTGGTGGCCAATATGGGAACGGTTCCATCGCTCCACTCCCCTGAACGGTTATATAAAAACCTGTGGGAGCACAATACCGGAAAACCGTTAGCAGTTGATTATTCAGCATTAGAATTCCTGGGTGTCTTATGTCCTCCATAATGTTCAGACTGCTTTAAGGCCTAACCAAATAACCAAGTAACCAAATAACCCCTGAAAAACAAATAGAAGCTACTGATCTTTTGACAGGCTCCACATTTCTCTTGCTCACTCTCATGAGAGCTCTGGATTATATAAGTATATTTTTACCAAAGAGGTGGATGAGAGGCATCTGTTTTACAAAAAGCATCATCTGCCTTGTGCATATCTTTGAAAAAGGGAGATAAAGCATATGAGACCACAGGGCACAGTTTCAGGGTCAGTATTAGCTTTCTTCAACATCTAAGTACAACGGCTGTGATCAGAATTGAATACCGGCTTACATTTACTCAATACTGTGTAATATATCTCCTGAAAAAGTGCATATTATTCCACAATGTTTCAAGTATGCTGTAGACATATTCACATACATTTTTAAAGGGGTCCTATTATGCCCCCTTTTACACGATGTAAAATAAGTCTCTGATGTCCCCAGAGTGTGTATGTGAAGTTGTAGCTCAAAATACCCCACAGATCATTTTTTATAACGTTAAAATTGTTTGAGGGTGAGCAAAAACGCACCGTTTTTGTGTGTGTCCCTTTAAAGGTCCACTGTGTAATATTTAGGAGGATCTATTCACAGAAATGAAATATAATATACATAACTACGATTTCAGTGGTGTATAAAGACCTTACATAATGAACCGTTATGTGTTTATTACCTTAGAATGAGCCATTTCTATCTACATACACCACGGGTCCCCTTACAGTGAAGTCACCATTTTGCGCCGGCATGTTTCTACAGTAGCCCTAAACGGACAAACTGTTTAGTCCAATTACAAAACGTTTAGTCGAATTACGAAAATTACGAGTTTACATGTTGTAATTACAAGTTCAACGAGAATGTGAAGGCTTATACAGTTCAAATTCGTGAACGCACCTTTAAATTAATGTTAAATGAAAAAGGCAAATGTTACAAACATCACGTTTTCCACAAAAATATTAAGCGACACAACTGTTTTCAACATTGATAACATAAGAAAAGTTTCTTGAGTGTTAGAATGATTTCTAAAAGGAACGAAGACTGGAGTAACGGCTGCTAAAAATTCAGCTTTGTCATCACAGGAAAAAATGACATTTTAAAATATAATACAATAGAAAACAGCTGTATTAAATTGTAATAATATTTCCACAATATTACTGTTTTTACTGTATCTTTGATCAAATAAATGTAGTCTGGGTGAGCATGAGAGACTTCTCTCAAAAACATAGAATCTTATATGTTAGCATGTTTATCTGAGCCTGAAATCAGAATGGAAAAGGGGTTGGTATGTCATAGATCACCCTTCAGAATTGACTGGCTAAACTACAGCTTGGTGGGCGGAGCCATATCAGGGGTTTGCCTGCTAGATGCATCTCTTCCTGCCTGATCACAGATTCTACATGCACAGTCCCTCAGGGCATTTACTAGAGGTCGTTGTGAATCAACACCTTTTGTCCTCTACAGTAAAATCAAGGACTCATGTACCTCCCATGAGACTGTGAGGGGGGAGGTGAAAGCCACATAAAGGAGGAGAGAAGTGACATTGAAAAGAAAACAGAACGTGACAGAATTCAAAAAGGAGATCTGGAGGATCAGGAGAAAACGACCTTGAGGGAAAAAGCAAACAATAGCTTTTACTGCCATGCTGTTTTTAATGTGGTTCCTGGAAAATAGAAGATTATGTAGTATTGTTTTATCACGCCTCGATTATTGTAATGGTTTATGTCTAGGTGTTCGTTCAAAATACAGCGGCCAAGCTACTAACGAATACAAGAAGGAGAGACCATATCACTGTTTTCTTGCTGTTTTGGCCATTGGTTACCTGTCAAGCAGCGAAAAGAATTCAAGGTGTTGACGTATGTTTTTAAAGCTCAGTTTATATTTCAGAGCTTAGATCTAATAATCAGCTGCTTTTGGATATTCCACTGACTCGTTTAAAATGTGAGGGTGATCGAGCTTGCTGTTGCTGCCCCCTCACTTGTTTTCTATAGCTAATACTGTACATTAGTAATATATGTGGCTATAGTTTACATCTGTGTTTTCTGTTGTCTTTTATCATGTTATTTGATGCATATTTGTGCATATGGTATTTAATTGTTTTTTTCCTCTCTCTTTTATTGTTCGGCACTTTGGTAAACCTTGACATTTTTTTAAACCGCTTTATAAATAAATTTGATTTGACTGTAAAAATGTCAGAGTGTGATTTAATAGCTAAACCAAGACTGAATGTAAATGTGTTTTTATGTGCTAATATTTTACAGCATTATGCAGATATACTATATTATACACAGATCAGGCATAACATTATGACCACTGACAGGTGAAGTGAATAACTGATTATCTCTTCATCACGGCACCTGTTAGAGGGTGGGATACATTAGGCAGCAAGTGAACATTTTGTCCTCAAAGTTGATGTGTGAGTGAGTTTGACAAGGGTCAAATTGTGATGGCTAGACGACTGGGTCAGAGCATCTTCAAAGCTACAGCTCTTGTGGGGTGTTCCCGGTCTGCAGTGGTCAGTATCTATCAAAAGTGGTCCAAGAAAGGAACAGTGGTGAACCGGCAACAGGGTCATGGGCGGCCAAGGCTCATTGATGCACGTGGGGAGCTCAAATTGCTCAAGAAGTTCATGCTGGTTCTGATAGAAAGGTGTCAGAATACACAGTGCATCGCAGTTTGTTGCATATGGGGCTGCATAGCCGCAGACCAGTCAGGGTGCCCATGCTGACCCCTGTCCACCGCCGAATGTGCCAACAGTGGGAACGTGAGCATCAGAACTGGACCCACGGAGCAATGGAAGAAGGTGGACTGGTCTGATGAATCACATTTTCTTTTACATCACGTGGATGGCCGGTTGCGTGTGCATCACTTACCTGGGGAACACGTGGCACCAGGATGCACTATGGGAAGAAGGCAAGCTGACGGAGGCAGTCTGATGCTTTGGGCAATGTTCTGGTGGGAAACCTTGGGTCCTGCCATCCATGTGGATGTTACTTTGACACGTACCACCTACCTAAGCATTGTTGCAGACCATGTACACCCTTTCATGGAAACAATATTCCCTGGTGGCTGTGGCCTCTTTCAGCAGGATAATGCGCCCTGCCACAAAGCAAAAATGGTTCAGGAATGGTTTGAGGAGCACAACAATGAGTTTGAGGTGTTGACTTGGCCTCCAAATTCCCCAGATCTCAATCCAATCGAGCATCTGTGAATGTGCTGAAAAAACAAGTCCGATCCATGGAGGCCCCACCTCGCAATTTACAGGACTTAAAGGATCTGCTGCTAACATCTTGGTGCCAGATACCACAGCACACCTTCAGGGGTCTAGTGAAGTCCATGCCTTGACGGGTCAGGGCTGTTTTGGCAGCAAAAGGGGGACCAACACAATATTAGGTCATAATGTTATGCCTGATCGTTGTGTACATCATGTAATATAATTGATTTGACATATAAATTATTTTATATTATATACCATATAACATATTATAAAATATTATATTACTATACATGTATATTTTATTTCTGTATTTTATGTAAAAAAATGAGCCATACACAACAATTAACACTGCACTTGGTCCTATATCCCTATAATGCACTCTGCTCAACTTGCCCTTCCATTTAATGTTTGACAAATCAACTGAAAATAATAGCAGCCTCGATTCTCAGCATGTTTCTTGACTCAACGTTTAATTGGACTGTCAAAAGCAAACACATTTTTACACAAACTTGCATTAAAAATACAAAATTCATTCTAGATGAGAATTAACTGAATTAAATATGCAATCTGTATGCAACGCAATGTAGCATACTACTCTAATTCATTGCATAATGTACACTGTTTTAAATACTAAAAGTATTAAAAGCAGTACACAGTATACACTGCACAGTATGTGCAATCAGCGATTCAGTTCTGAGCACTAGACAAAAACAGTCCAGCCTATCTATTAAAATTGCTATCTGTTCCATCAGAGCCTTTCCCATGAAGTCTGGATTACGCCAAATTTGTTTCAGGAAAGCTCATGAGTTTCTTAGATGTATCACTGCAGAGAAACAGAGATTGTGGGAACGTTGATGAAAGTGTATGATTTTATAAGGCCTACTCACCAGTTAAACTCGCTGTAGTCATTGTGGGCCTCCCACCAGAAGTAAAACCACACCAGTAACAAGGAGAAAGTGCAGAAGAGAATTAGGGTCCACAAACACTCCCACTGGAACAGAGAAACACAACAAACAAATAGTTTAAATAGGAGTTTAATATAAATCTGTTTCATAGTTTGTGTCTATCAGCATCAGAATTATTAAACAGGTTGGTGTCAGCATGCAACAATACAGTCACTGTGAGAAACTGTGCCAAAAGATTATCTCGAGACCTACAGTATGGAGAACAAAATTTCAAAATACTGTCAACACTGTTTAAAAATTGAGTGTAATTTAATACAGAGTTCTCATAATGCCTCAGGACATTACTGCATACACATATGAAACGCAATTAATCTGAATAGAGCTGCTTCAGTAGTGAGAACTGCCTTCATCACAGATTAATTAGTCAAACATTAGTTCTGCTCTCAGCAATGCAATTAAATTTAAAACATATTATATGACGGAGAAAATGCTGTATTACTGTACAATAATTAGTTTTCTGTCTATAAATGTATCCAAACACTTGTTCCCTTGTCTAATAAAACACATAATATATTAAAGCGTCTTTGGTGTTTCCATGGTTTCTACAAAATAAAACCGTAAATCGAGGGTAAGGCAGGTATGACGTCACTGATAGGCGACGCACGGACACGATCCGTGTCCTGGTTAAAGTCGCTTGTTTCTCTGGATTTAAACATTCTTGGAAACATCTGGGATAATGCAAGTACACAAGTCAACAAAATATGTAACACTGTTCTAGTGGTTTTTGGATATTTTAATCAAAAAAATAAAATAAATAAATAAATTAAAATTCTTTGAACATATTGCGCCTTTAAGAAATGCATCAAAACGCACTGTAAATTCAAACACTAAATTAATTGCAAATCTGCAATAATTAAATATAAATTTCCCCATACTTTACTCGCATACACTATATTGCCATAAGTTCTGGGATGCCTGCCTGTACATGCACATGAAATTTAATGACATCCCATTCTTAATCCGTACGGTTTAATATGGAGTTGGCCCACCCTTTGCAGCTATAACAGCTTCAACTCTTCTGGGAAGGCTTTCCACAAGGTTTAGGAGTGTGTTTATGGGAATTTTTGACCATTCTTCTAGAAGCACATTTGTGAGGTCAGGCACTAATGTTGAACGAGAAGGCCTGGCTTGCAGTCTCCGCTCTAATTCATCCCAAAGGTGTTCTATTGGGTTGAGGTCAGGACTCTGTGCAGGCCAGTCAAGTTCCTTCACTCCAAACTCGCTCATCCGTGTCTTTATGGACCTTGCTTTGTGCACTGGTGTGCAGTCATGTTGGAACAGAAAGGAGCCATCCCCAAACTGTTCCTGCAAAGTTGGGAGCATGAAATTGTCCAAAATGTCTTGGTATGCTGAAGCATTAAGAGTTCCTTTCACTGGAACTAAGGGGCCAAGCCCAACACCTGAAAAACAACCCCACACCATAATCCCCCTCCACTAAACTTTACACTTGGCACAGTGCAGTCAGGCAAGTACCGTTCTCCTGGCAACCGCCAAATCCAGTCTCGTCGGATTGCCAGACAGAGAAGCGTGATTCGTAACTCCAGAGAAAACGTCTTTACTGCTCTAGAGTCCAGTGGCGGCGTGCTTTACACCACTGCATCCGACGCTTTGCATTGCACTTGGTGATGTAAGGCTTGGATGCAGCTGCTCGGCCATGGAAACCCATTCCATGAAGCTCTCTACGCACTGTTCTTGAGCTAATCTGAAGGCCACATGAAGTTTGGAGGTCTGTAGCTATTGACTTCTGCACACTGTGTGCCTCAGCATGCGCTGACCCCGCTCTGTTTTTACGTGGCCTACCACTTCTTGGCTGAGTTGCTGTTGTTCCCAATTGCTTCCACTTTGTTATAATACCACTAACAGTTGACCGTGGAATATTTAGTAGTGAGGAAATTTCACGAATGGACTTATTGCACAGGTGGCAACCTATCACGGTATCACGCTTGAACTCACTGAGCTCCTGAGAGCGACCCATTCTTTCACAAATGTTTGTAGAAGCAGTCTGCATGCCTAGGTGCTTGATTTTATATACCTGATTTTATACACCTTTGGCCATGGAAGTGAATTCAATGATTTGGCAGGGTGTTCTAATACTTTTGGCAATATAGTGTATGTAACAAACATTGATGAGAAGACCATCAGATGAGAAAGCATAATTTATTTAATAACTGGAAGTGACTTGTTAAACATCCTATATTGATTTGTTTTATAGATCAATTATGGACTGAAATGAACACATCATTGATTTGGTAAGCTCTTTTAGCATACAGCCACTCTGGTATTTGTTCTCCAGTTTATATCTTCCAGTGGATGAAATTGGCATTTAGCATTTTATATTAGCATTTCTCAAACATATAGAAACAAGTATTCAACAATACCTTCTTTGAGATAGAGTTTCATTTTCAGCATATCACCGGCACTTCCCACACATTGCACATATACACCCCTGGCACTGCCAACCTCTTAACAATAACCAATGTACTGTGAATAATGCCTGAACCTACAAATAATCACCATTTATTTGGCTCACAGAGTGGTGCGTTGTCTACAGCACACAATAAAATTGGGTCTGTGAATTAATGAAATGGCTAGTGTGCAATTACATAAACAATGGAAAACAAATAAAACATTCATTCAGACTTAAATAATGCTTTAATGTTCAAATGGACTAACGTTACTATAATTTTCAAATCATAGTAATTTTTCTTAATGGTTTCCCTCTTTAATCCACCCTGGTGATTCAGTGTCAGTCTGTATATAGCAGACAACATAATTCCTGCACATTATTTGAATAAAATAATTATTTTTTCTTTTCCCTTTTTGGGAGAATGAACTGAAAGTGGATAAAAATATAGGTATAAACCACCCAGTAAAATGAAAAACACGAAAATATACTTTTTAGAACAGCATGGCCAAATAAAAAAAAAAAAAAGTAAAAATACAATAAAAAAATAATTAACTAAAAAATAAATAAATAATATGAAATTAAATAACTTTTTTACAAAAATAAAATATAATTTAAATAGTTAAATAAATTTAAACCTGGTTACATAAAATAAATTCACTCTGTTTTCATTGCAAAATAAAGACAATGCAGAATGACAGCACTTACTTCAATAAAAAAAAAAATAGCGGAGACACAAAGTACTCATACTGTCAAATTTCTTCCTCGTCACTACACAAAGAACAAAAATATAGTATGCCATGAGGGAGCAGAGCAATGAAAATGTGCAGAAATTAATGTTCCACTTGGTTCACAAAAAGCAGTTAGAAAGCATGTAGTGTATTAACTCCTAAGCCCCATCATCCAAAAACACCTAAATATAGATGGATAAAGAGGATTATGGTAATTCTAAGCAGAAAAATAATACACACAAATAAATGCTGCTAAACCTGTGATCTCACACCAACATCACAGGCTGTCTGAATGCGCCAAATCAATAGCACACCATAAAACAGGTCAAATGTCAAAATGTGGTTTGTTTTCGCAAATTATTTTTCCATCTATCTTAAAAATGGCACCAGACTGAGATCAACGGAAATGTTTAACACTGACATGGGTTGTGGGTGGATGCAGGGTGTTGCTACAGTATATGGTTACTAAGGTACTCTTAGTTTAACATTATAATATACAGTATGAAAAAATTATATTCATTTTAATTAGCTAGATTACATTTAAGTTATATTTTTAAAGATTAACTTTAAGTGAGCACTAGATGACAGCAAAGGTAATCTACATATGAAAAATGGGAAAATGAGCATGCACAATTAAATATACAATACTGACAATGTTTAAGCATTTTTAAGCATAAGATTTATCATTATTAAGTCACTTAATAATGATAAATCACTTCGAAAACCAAAAGCACATCTCTCTTAAAAATTCTGCATAATTTGAAGTATCATTCGTTGTGGGACAAGTTTTGCACCAAAGTTTAATAGTTTAAGCTAGGGATTTATTCATGGCCTGAAATGACTCATCCTTCATAACCTTGAACACACAATCTTAAAACAAAGATAGTTCAGCATGTGAATTGATAAACTCGGCTGTTTTTGGCACGGCTGTAGTTGTAGCAGATTGCCATGACATCATCAGGGTCAATAAGCAACAAGCAGGAGACAACTCGACAGAAGGGATTCAGAGCAGCGCTGGGCGGCAAGCAGTGTTTCCTCTAAACGAGAATATCATCTTTAAGCCTCAAAAAGCTTATTTTCAAAAGCGCTCGTTTCATTCTGTCCCACTGATCTGAGATGGCAATGCCTGTCCACCACTTAGTACCAAAGTAAACTAACTTTTTTCCACTATTTCCTGAGGGGAGAGTTGAATTTGTATTGTGCAAGGCAGTGTCTACAACTGTCTGGACCTTGAACGTCTTATTGTTCACAGAGTTATGTCAGGCACAGAAACACTTCTATAAACAATTCTTAAAGGGTTAGTTCACCCAAAAATGAAAATTCTGTCATTAATTACTCACCCTCATGTCGTTCCAAACCCGTAAGACCTTCGTTCATCTTCGGAAAACAAATTAAGATATTTTTTGATGAAACCCGAGAGCTCTCTGACCACTCCATAGACAGCTAATTTAATTAATACTTTCAAGGCCCAGAAAAGACATCATTAAAATAGTCCAAAAACACTGTTTACTCTACGTCAACAGCGTAAGAGTCTGACACAGGCTAGAAGAAACTGTTGAATAAAGTCTTTATTTTTGTTTGTTTTTTGCGCACAAAAAATATACTTGTCACTTTATAAAATTAAGATTGAACCACTGGAGTCACATGGACTATTTTATCAATGTCTTTCCTACCTTTCTGGGCCTTTAAAGTGTTAATTAAATAGCTGTCTATGCAGTGGTCAGAAAGCTCTTGGATTTCATCAAAAATATCTTAATTTGTGTTCCGAAGATGAACAAAAGGTCTTACGCGTTTGGAACGACATGAGGGTGAGTAATTAATGACAGAATTTTCATTTTTGCACGAACTAACCCTTTAAAGGTAAAATCAAAGTAACAATTCACCTCAAAACAATCCCAGCAAAGCTTTGCATGGTACATTAGTTATAATGCTGTCAAGTAAACGCCTTGGACTATCGCTAATTGGTTAAGGTGGGGTGAAATGGCATGGTTAAACAGGCTTATCTGATGCTGAAATATGGGAAAAATAACAATATCTCAGACTAAGATCTGCCAAGCACTGGCTGCAATTATGAAAATTAGCTTCTTTAGCATTTCCTGAGCAAAGAACCAAGCTGAACCACTGCCCAAAACATAACAGATAGAAGCCTACAAACAGCAAAAAACAAAACACAAAAAACAGCTTTTCCTTGGAGCGCCTTGACTTTGATGCCCCAGAATAATTTATTCATATGGTATTTAGCACACACATCTGCCAACTGTAGTTCAAAATCCCACTGACTGCTAAATATCTAGTCCACATAGGCAAAGGGCAAAGAACACGGGGAGGCCGACTGCCCGGTGTGAGAGAGTGAAGGAGAGGTAGTGGGTGGAAATGAGCGGAGAGAAAAATGGAAGTGGAAAAGGTAGGGGGAGTAGCGGAACAACATCCTTTCACAGTCCCTCAGCGGTAAATCGCATCGGTGAGCGAGGTGCAAAATCAAGTCCCTTTACAAACTGACCTATTCTGGAACCATTTTTAAAGAAAAGATATGCATTCTATTCATAGAGTGGTTATTTTACTGGTGTACAGAAGCACCTTTTGAATACCGGTCTCAAAAACCAGACTACACAACTGAAAAGAAAGTGTCATCGGAGGTAAAATTTAGGTCAGGTGGAATTTGGAATTAAATTGTGGCAGTATAACAAAGACTATGCAAAATGACTTTACTAAACCACATGGATTCAATATAACACTACTATAATGCTTACAGCTTCGTGGGTTAGTTGGATCATTTCTACTGAATAGACCATCAGTAACAGTGGAAAACGTGCAATGTAAATTCTCACCATAGTGTTGGCATTTACACAAGGGTATTTTTGGTCCTGAAAGTAGTTTCACTATAGCTCGATAGTGTCTGCCTAAAGGTTATAGCCAGACATGCTGGATGTCTAAATGTAAATGCTGTGATCCTGACTAATTTCCACTCGAAATTACACTCTGTTTATTTCTATTCAAAGTGTTTCCATTGATGTTAATTGTTATGTAAAATCACTGTGGGTCAATAATGTGTAATGTTGTGCCGCTGCTACAAAGAGTACTTTCATAAACTGCCTTTGCAAATGTGCAAAAGGAACAAAATTAAATATGTACTTTAAACATGGAACAACATCTTCGACAAAGAACTAAATGTCATATTTACATAAATTTCTATTTAAAAGCACTGAATAGCCAAGATCTCTGTAAATCCATACTATCCATGCTTCATACTTTAATTTAAAAAAAAATAAATAAAAAATCAAAAAATAAAATTCTGGTCACCAATTAGTCACCAACCCATTCCAAGTAACATAAAAGATTGAAGATGTCATTTGGAAAAATGTAATAAAAAGAAAGTCAATTGAATCCAAAACAACAGAATTTACATTTTTGGATGAACCATCCCTTTAACATCTTTCTCTCTTCTACTCCAATGTGAAATTATAACCGTAACCTAATAATCTCCATGCTGATGGACAGGGAAAGATTAAATCTGACAAGAACATGCATTGTAGGTCACCTTGTAGGAAATGCTGGCACTAGAATACACCCATAGATACATTCATCAAAAGCCATTTAAAAATGCTGCTCCCTTCTGTAAACATGAACCCTGAATGACAGCAAAGCACTGGCAGAAGAGTGGAGAGAATCTGAAAGCAAAGTCTTCCTACATGTGAATCCAAGTAATGAAGAACATTGCAGCGAACAGATTACTACGTGCAAAACAGCGTCTAGGGAACAGAAAGTAATCACAGACATAATCTGTATTCCTGATGGATGGCAAGAGTTTAAGAGCCTCAGTTTGTTGCTGATGTGGTCTGAAGATGCATGTACAGGTCTGTGTGTTTCTGGAAATGACAGTCTTCACCCTGAGGAAAAACACTGATTGGTTGGGTGGCCTCTGGCTGAGTTGGTAGCAGGTCTGTCCCTGCTGTGATCTGGAGTCACTGTCTGTCACTGTGCATCACGCCTGTGGTGACACCCTGCCCTTAGTACTGACTGAAGGATGAGAACGTTTTAGCATACTAAAGTGTTTTCACCAGACCAAAAGGTATATGAACTCTATTTACAAAGGCTAGAAAGATGTTAAAAGGGATGTTTCCATGAGTGAGTAAATGATTACAGGGTTTTCATTTTTGAGTGAAATATCCCTTTAAAATGGCCTTTTTAGGGATGCACCAAAAGCTTGGCTGCCAAAAACATGAACAGAAACTGTAAATTTAACTGATAAGATAACAATGAAGAAAATGCAGAATGTATGTGAAATTATTCAGGTTTAAATCACATTTACTGTAATGTATGGCAGATGATGATAGAGCTTGCATCAGATGCAAACAAACGCCCTTTTTACATTTACTTTTCCTGATTTTGTTTGAGTTTGTTTAATGCCATCGCTGGCACAAGTAACCACACTTTTACTTCAAGTGCCAGTTCATTCAAAAAACATTTAAATATTTTTGAAGCCTATAAATGTTATTTTAAAGTCACATCAAGGAAACTATACTAAATCACACTCAAAAAAATGATTCTAGCTGTTTGCTCAGTTTATTTAAATAAAATAAGCTGAAACAACACAAATCTTTAGTTTTTTACTTAATTGCCATTTTACTCAATTTTATTATGTTAAATTAAATTACATTTGTAAAATGTTAAGTTAACCTAAACCATTTGTGTTGGGACTACATGAATCATTTATGTTGCACTGACTGAAACTGAGCAGTGTATTTCTAGTTCCCAGCATGCTTTGCATAGGGATGGATCAGGAGAGTAAATGTTGAAATTAAGTGCTGTTTAATGTGTTTTTTAGTAAAGGGAAAGACCTGTTGAAGTTTGATGTTATATTTGACAGTTATATTTGACAATTAAAAGTTATGTTGTGTCGATTTTTGAGGTTACCATTGTCGTGAAGTGTAGACCTTGTGGTTAGGCTATGCTGTTCTCAATGAGCTGTAACTGTGCTAATGCCAGCGATGAGAAATGTTTTACTTGATCATTACTTGCATGCTACAGATGTTACACTTAGCATGTGAACAAGTGTTGTGTTGACTATTAGTTTTTATAGAAATAAAGAAAATAAATCTGTTTGACAGTTCCCACAGTCTAAATATGGTCATCAGATCTACCCCTCTTTATCCTACTTTATCTAGTTGGAATGACATGATTTTTTTTAGTAGTCTTGACTAAATGAATTTAAGTTCATACAACAAATAATTTCAAACCAATTAGATTTAGTTGGAAAAACGTAATTCAATTTCGTGGAAAAGCTTTCCTTAATTTAAGTTCGTTCAACAGCTTGTTTTTTTGAGTGCACTTTATTGTAAAAAATAATGTTACATTGATATATTGATGAAATTTATTCCAAACAAAAAGTTATTTCAGGGCATCACTGGGTAGGTATTTTTTCCCCCCAATATTTTACTATTTTTCAAAACATAATGAACTTTATGTTAAACACTCAAACACTGGCTATTTTCACACAACAGAAGGATACAACTGTCAGTCCAGTTTGGTGGTTAAATATGGCTATGTATATATCCAAATTTGTTATGAAAGAGACTGTCAAATACATTATATAACCAAAATGACAGTGATTTCAGTTGATGAGTGCTGTATGAATGAAAGCAAAGTAAACAACTACTTGTCGGTCGTGTCATTGAGACATGTATACCACACATTATGAGATCATCTTTACTGTCAATCACTAATGTTAGAGCCGTCAACCTCTCTCAGATGAAAAATGATTTAAAAAAAAGGGGGGGGGAACTGTGTGGAGTGGGTAGATCCTGAGAGGTTTTGGCAGCATATCTGAGAGGATAAAAGCAGTGGGGGGCTGCAGGAAAATAGCTTTGAATGAAATTAAATCCTTCAAGACTCAACACTGACAAAGTGTTGATTTTTACAGTCATTATCTGTCAGTATTGTTACAGGCAATAAGACAATCGCAAACACATTGATACATTTACTAAATTGATAAAACAAACGTGACAGTAAAGCCATTTATAATGTTATAAAAGATTTCTATATATTGTTCTTTTGAACTTTCAGTTTATCAAATAATCCTGAAAAAGCTGTATTACGGTTTCCACAAAAAATATTAAGCCGCACAACTGTTTTTAACATTGATAATAATAATAATAAATGTTTTTGAGCACCAAATCAGCATATTATTTCTGAAGGATCATGTGACACTGAAAACTGGAGTAATAATGCAGAAAATTCAGCTTTGCTATCAGGAATATATTAGATTTTAAAATATATTAAAATAGAGAACAGTTATTTTGCCTCGTAATAATATTTCACAATATTTTTGATCAAATAAATGCAGCCTTGGTGAGCATAAGAGAATTGTTTAAAAAAAAATCTAAATCTAAATGGTAGTGTAACTGATCACAGTTGATCCACTACATGCCGCACGCTGCTGGTATTGTGTATATTGGCTTGCACAGACCATGCAGAGAACCATGGGAGAAAATGACACTTCTATTCACGTGTCCTTTGTGTTAGGATGCGTAAATGGAAAAACTCTCAATTATTACTGAGGAGGGATCTCTCTCTCTCTCTCTCTCTCTCTCTCTCTCTCTCTCTCTCTCTCTCTCTCTCTCTCTCTCTCTCTCTCTCTCTCTCTCTCTCTCTCTCTCTCTCTCTCTCTCTCTCTCTCTCTCTCTCTCTCTCTCTCTCTCTCTCTCTCTCTCTCTCTCTCTCTCTCTCTCTCTCTCTCTCTCTCTCTCTCTCTCTCTCTCTCACTTACAGACAGCTGAAGTGGCTGTTTTGTGGACAGGGTCAGGCGTCCCGCTATGGACAGTCAAGACTGAGCTGAAACCGCTGACAGCACAGTACAAGCATCTGAGAGTCAGAGAACAACAGGAAACCTGGGAAATGGCTTAGTCTCCTTTTGTGAATTTAAAATGGAAATGTATATCTGCTCCATTTTCGCTCATTTTATTGTATTATGCATTGATCCAACTGCACACTCATTGGAGATATACGATACACATCTTCATCTGGTTGTCTCACACTATGTTCTGAATCCAAAAAACAAGTTAAAAAGCAAGCTCATGCCCCTACCATGAAGGTTATACTTTTATAATACTTTTATTCAGCAAAGATGCATTAAATTAATCAAAAGTGACAGTAAAGACATTTATAATGTTACAATCTACAATCTAAAATTTTAGATCGGTAAGATTTTTAAATATTTAACGGTAGTGTATACATAACAGGTGCCAAGTCCTTCATTGTAAGTCTATGGGATTCTTTCACCCGTTTTATTAATCACCCTGGCAAAAAAAAAACAAAAAAAAACTTAAAAGTCAGATCCACTGGAATTCGTCTTTCATTATTTGATGGAATCAGTCATGTCTATAATACAAGTAAGAACCAATTACAAATTATACGTTATTTCTACTGTAATTTTACAGTAACACTGTAAAACAAGCCATATCTTATTTTTTTTTACAGCTATGTATATAGCAGTGTGCCATGTTTTTACAGTCCAAATGTAGTTAATGACTTACAGTACACTTGTAAATTTACAGTCTTACTGGCAACCAAATTGCCAGTAAGTTACTGTATATTTTACAGTATACTTAATAGGACATGAAGCTTGCATATTTTACAGTGTACTTAATAGGACATGAAGTTTGCAAATGATTATCAAACTCTCAGACAGATTCCTTAGACAAATATAGTTTCCCTGGTGTCGTGTGATGTTCCACCTTCGACATGCATCTGTACTGATAAGACCTAACTTTATCTTGGTTTCTCTGACAACCATCTCTCCTGCTTCTTCTCAGCAACATGACCACGGTCAAAATCTGTGTCACCGATTTTCAACACAAGTCTTCTCCTTTTGCTCCCGTCTCATCTTACAGCCCGATTCTCTGACAAGCAATTGTGTCCCAACTCTCTTCTCCCACAGGGACCTTTACAGAGTACACATCTGAAAACAGTAATGCTCAAAGGCAAAACTCTCTCTGAAGAAAAGCAAACATTTAATAAATGCACCTCCAGAGAGTTTTGGATGTTGTTGGATGTGAAAAATGCATGAAAGGGCAGGGTTATAGGTTTTCCACTAACACTTGTGTGTTTTTGAGTTACTGAAAGTCCTTGGAAAGATCATGGAAAAGGAAAAAAAAACTAGAGGATGTTTATTAGCGTAACACTTACTGTGGTAAATCAAAGGGTACATACAACATGAAAGGGCACATGTTCCCTGAACACTGTCCCTATTCCGCTAATGTAGAAGTTTTACAGACCTGCAATGTTTTGATTAAAGTCTTCTTTTAATAAAGCACCCTCATGGATTCTTGGCCTCGCTCACTGCATTAGACAACGAGGATAATACCATTTGTTGGCAGTCTGGAGGCAGTTCTTTCAGCACACATATATAACATCACAATTCCCCTGATGCTCAGCGCATGTCCTTTAATTAACTTCATGGAAGCGGTATCCTAGACAAAACGTGCTTTGACGCATAAGAGACAGATCGTTGCTTACTTATTGTTGACTCTATTGAAGCAGATGCAAGCAAACCCCAATCAAAAGACCCCCAAATAAAAAGATTATGATTAATGTGATTCCTAATTAAATGTTTTTATCCTCTATGACTAATATGTGCTTTTTGTTTTTCTAAAACCTCATCTATTACATTAAAATCAGTAAGTCTTATGAAATCTAATGGCAGGCTCCATCTGTTATTTTTTTCTGAATAAAGGCCTGTTCACACCAAGGACGATAACTATAAAGATAACGATAAAGATATAGTTCTATGAACAAATGTAACGAAATGGCACAGAGAAACAATATCACTTTCAGAATGATTTTATCCAGCTGATGAACGATAAAAACATTGACAGCCAATCAGAATCCATCCTGCTGTAACAAGCTCAAGCATTTAAAGTGACAGACAAGAACGCGCTTAGAATAAACCGAACGGTTTTGTCTGCTGGTGTGGACGCTAATATAGTGATCTTTATAGTTATAGTTCTTGGTGTGAACCTTAAGGCTCATTAGTCCGGTTATTTCACATGTATACAGTGCAAATGTTCATTCACTATACTGAGAACGTTTTTTTTAAATGGCTGACCTCTTAATGACCTAGAGTTTCTTAATAAGCTTGTGTTCTCATATTGACACTACATCATCTATGTCTATGCACAAAACAAAGATAGACGTGTCACACTAGTCTTGGTGACAGATAAAGAACACAAGGGAACAAAGAGTTTGCTATCAGCCAATGAATTTCTGACCTGACCCTGTACTGTACAGTGACCCTTGACTAATCTAAACTTCGATCTTCTCAAAAAGGTTTTCTTGGAAACTATCACTCATCATGTGACCTTATTAATTTCCAATCCCAGTTAACCTATTACACTTTCAAAACAATCTGCATATGTGTAGGTTGTTGCGTAAACATTATAAACCGAAGCCGTTTTCTAAAGGACACCACACAACCACTAACAGGTCACGGTCAGTGTAGTCAGATTCGCGAAAGAACCACTTATGTGATTCAGACTATTTTGGGTTGGTTCTTTTAAATTAATCAGTTAAAAAAAACTCCATTTGTTATGAGTTTAACAGAATGACTAACAGAATGCACTAACAGAATGAAATGACTCAGAATCAGAAAAACCAACGGTAGCTTATTTGAAATGTTGACGTTTGTTGGGGCAGTGTGAACATTTCTTAAAGGGAAAATTCTATCATCATGTACTCACCCTCAAGTTGTTCCAAACCTGTATGAATGTCTTTGTTCTGCTGAACACAAAGGAAGATATTTTGAAGAAAGTTTGTAACCAGGCCGCTTTGGGGCACCATTGACTTCCATTGTAGGAAAGAAAATACTATGGAAGTCAATGGTGCCCCAGAACTGTTCAGTTTCCCACATTCTTCAAAATATCTTCCTTTGTGTCCAACAGAAGAAAGAAACTTATACAGGTTTGGAACAACCTGAGCCTTTAAACACTGTTGGTGCACATGTTGAAATCTGTTCCGAAACACTTCACCACATCAAAACTGTTCGTAAAAACACTTACGTCAAACAACATACACCGATCAGACATAACATTATGATCACTGACAGGTGAAGTGAATAACAGTGATTATCTCTTCATCACTGCACCTGTTAGTGGGTGGGATATATTTGGCAGCAAGTGAACATTTTGTCCTCAAAGTTAATGTGTTAGAAGCAGGAAAAATGGGCAAGCATAAGGATTTGAGCGAGTTTGACAAGGGCCAAATAGTGATGGCTAGACGACTGGGTCAGAGCATCTCCAAAACTGCAGCTCTTGTGGGGTGTTCCCGGTCTGCAGTGGTCAGTATCTATCAAAAGTGGTCCAAGGAAGGAACAGTGGTGAACCGGCGACAGGGTCATGGGCGGCCAAGGCTCATTGATGCACGTGGGGAGCGAAGGCTGGCCCGTGTGGTCCGATCAAACAGACGAGCTACTGTAGCTAAAATTGCTCAAGAAGTTAATGCTGGTTCTGATAGAAAGGTGTCAGAATACGCAGTGCATCGCAGTTTGTTGCGTATGGGGCTGCATAGCTGCAGACCAGTCAGGGTGACAGCAGAGGCAGTGTGATGCTTTGGGCAATGTTCTGCTGGGAAACCTTGGGTCCTGCCATCCATGTGGATGTTACTTTGACACGTACCACCTACCTAACACGTACCACCCACCTACCGCATTGTTGCAGACCATGTACACCCTTTCATGGAAACGATATTCCCTGGTGGCTGTGGCCTCTTTCAGCAGGATAATGCGCCCTGCCACAAAGCAAAAATGGTTCAGGAATGGTTTGAGGAGCACAAAAACGAGTTTGAGGTGTTGACTTGGCCTCCAAATTCCCCAGATCTCAATCCAATCGAGCATCTGTGGGATGTGCTGAACAAACAAGTCCGATCCATGGAGGCCCCACCTCGCAACTTACAGGACTTAAAGAATCTGCTGCTAACATCTTGGTGCCAGATACCACAGCACACCTTCAGGGGTCTAGTGGAGTCCATGCCTCGACGGGTCAGGGCTGTTTTGACAGCAAAATGGAGACCAACAAATTATTAGGAATATTGTTATGCCTGATCGGTGTATGTGCAATGAACTAAAATGAGACATCTTAAAGGGATAGATAACTAACTCTTTAAATTTTACCTGTGGGATTTGAGCTTTAATAAAGTCTTCAAGTCACAGCCAGATGGCTTGGAGACAGGATAACTCACCTTGGTGGTGTCATCATGTGACCGCTGGTAGCGTTTCCAGCGGCAGCCATATATTCCGGTTAGACATGACAAACACAGCTGTCTCTCATAGACCTGTAACGGTTGGTGCTTCACCATGCTCCTTCAATCCAGACTCCAACCCACCTCACTATCATCCCACTGACCGCCAAGGACCCTGCAGAAAGACACACACAGAGCACTGCATAAAGCAAACAGTAGATTAGCATTAGAACCATGTGACACTTCAAATGGCTGACACATCCATAAATCATATGAGGGGAGGAGTGGAGAACTAAGTCTATTTCCAACATTGTCACTGATCAATGCCATTTCAGGTCCTCTAAATACTGTAGATGCATAATTCTTAAAACTGACCATCAATTTGTTCTTATTAAAGATGTTGAAATCAAACGTTTTCAAACGTTTGAGGTCAGTAAGATGTTGTTGTTTTTTTAATTAATACTTTTACTCAGCAAAAATGAATTAAAATACTGTATACTGTTACAAAATATTCTATTTCAAATAAAAGCTGCTCTTTTGAACTTTCTATTCATCAAAGAATCCTGAAAAAACATGCCACGGTTTCCACTAAAATATTAAGCAGCACAACTTTTTAACAGATAATAAATATGAAATGTTTCTTGGAGTACCAAATAAACAATTAGAATGATTTCTGAAGAATCGTGTAACACGATTAGTAATGATGCTGAAAATTCAGCTTTGCCATCACAGGTATAAACTACATTTTATAATAATTAAACAAGAAAGTTGTCATTTTAAATTGTAATAATATTTTACAATATTTCTTTTTACTGTATTTTTTAAATCAAATAAAGGCAGCCTTAGTGAGTGTAAGAGACTTCTTTTGGACTACTTTCTGTCTGTGGATCTATCTGTAGTGGACCCTCAACAACTGTTCATGTGGGCCAGGCACCAGATCGGCGCCGTGCCTTTAGTAATCATCACTGAATTACCCAAAAAATAAATTCACATTCTTGCAGCTTCAGCCCAGAGATTTTCCACTGCTTATCAGTCTCTGTGAGCGAGGTACTAAGCCTCTGGAACCCTTATCAGGGAAGCCTGTGAAGCACTGGCATCAGCCAAAACACTGTCATCTAATGAGACAGCTTTTTCATTTACACAAATCCAAGCACTGTGGAAAAGCTGACAGAGAAGTACTTTCAATGTTGTTCATTTTTAGATCATCTGCTTAAACGTTTTATGTTTAAGAAATGTTTACAGTACCCTGCAAAAGTTTGGGGTCATTAAGATTTTTATGTTTTTAAAAGAAATTAATTATTTTATTCAGCAAATATGCATACAATTGACAGTTAAGACTTTTACACTGTTAAAAATGTTCTCTTTCAAACAAATGCTGTTCTTTTGTGCTGCTCTTTTTTCAACAAAGAATTCTGAACATAAATATCACGTTTCCGCAAAAGTATTAAGCAGCTGATTTCAACATTGATAATGTTTCCTATGCACAAAATCAGCATGTTAGAATGATTTCTGAAGGATCATGTGACACTGAAGACTAGAGTAATGATGCTGAAAATTCAGCTTTGCCATCACAGGAATAAATGACATTTTAAACGGGGGGGGGGGGGGGTCTAATGCTATTCCATGCATTCTGACTTATTTACACTGTTAAAGAGTTGGATTCTCATGCTAAACATGGCCAAAATTTCAAAAAATTAGTTGGACGTATGACAGTATTTCTGTACCAAATACACTCCTTCAGGATTCAAACAAGTTTCGGAAAGTTCCTCCTCTGCTTATCTGTAAAGTACCTCCTCTGCTTATCTGCTAAATGATTCATTGCAAAGTTCACCCAAACATTAATCAGGGACATCAGGCAGAGAATAGAGACCACCAGCAGCCTTTCAAGTGCACTGCATTGGTGGGAGGCGTATCCGGTAATTAGAGGACCCAACGGAGCAATGGGAGTTAGTTGCGTCACCAAGATCTCATGTGAATGATCATGAACCCTCAATCCACTTCAAAAATAATGCAAATGAACACAGAAAATGATAGCAAAGACTTTTCTATAGGTTAACTGAACATTACAGGAAACATCAGGGGTCACAATGAACTACGATGAAGGTTAGGGGCCACGCTGTTACTAGCATCAGCTAATTTGCTTGAGCAAAAACAATCCATGTCCTTGGAGTTAAATATGTAAAATTATATTAAAAAGCTCAGCTTGTACAAGGCAGACTGAAGCATGCTTTTTCAAGGTTGTGTTATATGACAAATATAACTTCTTTCATAACCAAAATGAGCTTCAAATGCTTCTCTCGTGTTCATTACTGTAAATTAGCTGTCAGTGTTAGTTCATTGAAAAGAAAGCAATTATTCTTGCACTCCCATGCAGAGAAGAGAAACCATTTTGGAGAACTGCTGAATAATTAAGCATCTCCTGTATTTACTGCTGGGTGTGTGAAAAATTTAGAAGGGGAACGGTAATCTAACAGGTGGGATAATTATAGGGTTAATTCGATCTGGTCATGCCAGACATGGCTGAAAGGCTTTTTACATTAACATTTTACATGTTTAATATTTGCGTGCCAGGATACATCTAGAATGAACCATTTCATATATACTAAAGAATAAATAATCATGTATTTAGTCATTAATATCATCCAGGAATTAGATGGCTCAGTAAACAAGCATGGAGGTTAAAATAATTAGGATTAGTCACTGTTGTTATGAACCGGAGATGAAACGCAGCCGTCAGCTGTTCTGTGTCTCAACAGATCCCTCAGAAAGGGAAAACATGCTATTACACAAGACCACGATGAAGTCACATTACAAGAGCAAAACTCTGCTGTCTCTTTAAATATATCAACTTTCTGCTAGGTCACCAGTTCGCTTAATTATCATGTGAAAGGGAGAAGGTAAGCACTTGGGAAGATGTTGCCCAGAAGTTGCACCTGATTATAAGTTGTACAGAGTAAAAATTGCATTGTTGAGAAGGGGGAAAAAAAACACAGGTAAGTCGCATTCCATGCTTTGGAATAGAAGTCAGTGACTTATATTCTGGAAAATACAGTATGTATGTAGTATGATGTAATAAAGTCACACACCCAACTTTCTCATAATCCTCATTTTTAATAAATTGTGGAAAAAATAAAAAGTTCATAAACACTTTTGCTAACGGCTGATGTTTAGATTTGCTCCCTGACTGATAATTTTCCTGATCTGTCATTCTTGCATTTTGAACAAAATTTCATCTGCATCAGTCAGCTAAATAATTTTAGCATAATAGCATGTTGAAATCAACAGAATTCACCTCAGCAATGTTCAATACATCACCAAAAAACAAATATTTATTTGTGCAAATGTGCAGTACATAAAAATACACCCAAAGAACGTAAGCAAAAGTCAGTTTCTGTCAACTGACGCAAAACTCTCACATCGGGCAATCGTTGTTGTTCAGCCCTGAAACCTCTAGTTGACTCTTGCGCCATATTTTTAGGGCTCTGACATGGGTGAGAGAGTTTAGGACCATTATTCTCCTTTTTTGCTGCTTCATTTCCTACTGCCAGAAAACAGTGAAAAACAGCCTCCATTAAGGGAAACGGTTCAGCAGTTTGAATCCCAGATTAGAGTTAGAAGGGAAAGGTTGAGTTAAAAGGAACCTCCCATGGCAAAAAGAGCCAGTATCATTGACAATCTCAAGAGCCTTAAGGTGCGGTCATATTAGTGACATTTTGGCAAAATTTTGTGGGTGAAAAAGGGTCTATTGTTTATTGTCAATAGTGTAGTGATGCATGAAGCACAGCTCACAGAAGTCACTTTCAAGCAGCTTTTTGTTGGTCAGTGTTGCAAATCCATGAACATGAACCCATTGGAAAGTCTGCATAGAGAACTTTTTTGCCTTGATGCAAATTCTATCATTAAAATTACTGGATTTTGCCGGCGAAAGTAGTTGAACAGCAGTAAATGTGACCACATATTTAGGCAGAAATCCACTGTCCACTGTGAGTCAGTCTACTATTTGTATCTTAAACATGTTTACTATATAGGTCAAAGTACTGGTCACACTGAGCAAAAGACAAGCAGGTTAAACTGTTTACAGCCTGGTGACAAACTAATCAAGCCCTGGAGTCATTTAAGATGTCACTGCATCACGGTCAATTTGGTAAGACATTCAAAATAACCGCAGGCAATCAAGGGATCCTCAAACTGATGCGCTACAAATTACCACCATCGGTCCTTGACAAGTGAAGAGACAATTGCAGAAAATGATAACAATCACCTCTTTGCCTCAGGGAAAGGTTGCAGATATTTTGTTTTTATTCAGGGGTAAAATGTCAAATCTGATCGAGTTACAGGGCAAAGGTGTTGCATTTTTCCACAGGAGGAGACAAAATGCTTTTTTAAGCTTTTCTTCATGTGTATCAGGTAAATTATTCTTTAAGGAGCAATTTGTTCCAGTTCAGATGCTCAGAGTAACCGATGCTTAAAAGGAAATATTTTGTACTATTTACAACTTAATATTCACAGACACCATTTGTGTCTGATACTGATTGCCATGAGGATTCAGTTTGAAAACAGTAACCAAAAAAAATGCTACAGAAGGCTGGCATCTAACTAATCTAAATCATGTATCTAGTCTAAAACATGTTGTTTTTACTAAACGGAGGGGTGGTAATGAGGATGATACAGGCTCTGCCATGCCCTGACTCATATTAGCAGGTTGTTTATGTCTGACTCCCTCCTAAATGGAAGTGTTCCAATGCTGTGTCAGCAACCCCCCTACTCGCTCTCTCTCAGCTAAAAGATATTCCAGTAACCATCTGTTTACTCAAAACTGCCAAATACCTTGCACAAAGCCCGAGTTAAAATACTCCCTTACAACGAGGGAGTGAATGTGACCTCACAGATTAGACACTCACAGCCCCTTTTTAAAACACTTCAGACTGGAATTTACAAAGACCACAAACAGTTCGGACTTGACCTCTTCCACAGCACACCTAAATAAACACAGACAGGGTCTGAGTGGTGGAGGACCAGCAGAGCTGGTGCGGCTGGATGTGAAATAATATTTGAAGTGGTGGAGGTTGTTTCTTAGAATATTGTTTGAGAAGCTGAGCCTATTGAACAAACCGAAAAGAATGCATACGACTTTTGTGGTTGTGCAATGTATCCTACTTTTTGTCTATCAAAAAGTTTTATTTGGCTTTGACTTTTAGAACAACCTTATTTCTCAAGGACTAGTAGATAAAACTTCCCTCAAGAGATTGAAATTCATCCAGTATATATATAATCTCCAAGCACATAATAAGACCAAGAGTTTTGCAAAAAAGACAAGGAGATAAATCAAGAATATATGCAGGGCATTAAACCTGTGTAACACATTATAGCATTTTAAACCCAAAAATATTCAACAACCAGCATATCTGGTGCCCAACATTGGGCAATTTTTTGTGAATTAAGGAAACGGTGAACAAAATAGGTGTGTTTCATTCATTCAATTCATTCATGTCAAATCTGCCTTTGGTGGTAGATACTTCCCATAGCCACGGAAACACATTTTATCAGGGGGGTGGGGTGGTGCCGTAGTGGAAGATTTTCAACAAAATCCTAATATCAAACAGCTCAAACATCACTTAGAGATGAACAAAAAAAAAGTTGTGTGAGAACGCTCAGAACTCATGATTAAATAAATGTTAAAAACAATCCATTTTTCACTGCACGGCGGCAGCACAAAAATCTGCATCTTACGTTATGATATTCAAATGTAGTTTGGCACTCAAGAGTTAGGGCTGGTTCACACAGAAATCAAAAATTTTCAAAGCAAAAACACTAGATGCGGGCAGTGGAATGGGGGGGGGGGGGCTAATGCAAGGTCTTGAGATGTGTTTTTTAGAAGTTGAACTTATTTTATCTTGAGCGCCACGTTTTTAGAACGCTGTGTCATGCACGAGACACTGCAAAAGACGTTAACGCAGTGGTTAAGCAATTCTGTCTAGCACATTCACATAGAAAAACAATGGAAAAGTAGCACAGTGGAATGGAAAATTGCGTTCTGTGTGAACGGCCCCTAATGCCGATGAATGCTTTAATCAAGACCTCTATATTTAGCTTTGTATTACAGTGTACTACAGTGTCAAATTAGTTCTGAGACATGCTGGTCTTCATCCAGCGTAGTAACGTCACTCACTCCATGCGAGATCGGCTTTTGAAATACCCTATATTAATTTCTCAAAGTCATAAAACCATATCCGACAACATATAAAAACGAAATAATCTTTAGAGTAATTTTAGGATGAAGGTTGAAAATTAAAAACGTGTTGAAAAACATCCTAAATTCCAATGTAGAGAAATAACTGTCGGCAGGGGGTGCTGCACCCCTAGCACGGCCTAGTACTAGCACCCCTAGTTTCTGCGGCCAAGGGTAATTCTCACAGCTGTGTGGACTGACCTTTGAAATTATTCTTGGATGCTATATTATTTATGGAAAAATACAAATAGCTCAAGTCCAATTAGGCTTATCCTTGGTGACAGAAATTGACAAAAAGGTACATGTTTGATTGCTTCCATTTATCAATCATTTTTGTTGAAGGATTCTGTTGTGAAGAAAGATGTGCCAACTTCACAGAGCACAGCTCACTCAGAATTCTAATGAGCATGGCAAAATGCTGATGTGGAAATCTGTTCATTCAGAGGGTCCAAAACGCCAACATAAAACAACATTACGAGTGCGTATTAATGCAGTGTTTTATAACCTTTTTAGGGCAGCTCATGACAATATTGCAATGTTTATGTGACAGCAAAATATGTTGCTGTTGAAACTTTGGACCACTATTAAAGTGACACAAATGACACATAAACCCCCAAGTCATTACCTCACATCAAGATATGAAATGAGCCTGAAGAGAATGCATGAGAATTGCAATCTACACTGGCAGAAAGCATAAATGTGACCACAATCAAATTGTATGAGAGAGGAGAGACCATAATTCTTCATACTGTCAAGAAAACAATGGACTTCTCTAAGTCATAATGTGATATGGCCTGGTCCAACATAATTTTTGAGTACTGTAAAATAGGGGTAAGAATGAAGCTACGGCACATTCCAAATTAAATGCTTTATTTCTGACATGCTTATTTATTATGCAAAACGCTAGTGCAGGTAAAAATTAACGTACTTACTGATTTGCTATCCACAAAAATGGGACTTAATGGGAATAAACTGTCTGTTTCCCTATATTAAATTTAAAAAAATGTGATTAATTACACAGATCTTTGGAATACTTTATTCCAATTGTTCAAATGTGGCACAAAGTGTCAAATATTTTTTATAAATTACAGCTAAACTGTATAACACCATTTTCCGTTAACAACATACACACCAATGCCACTTTATTGTATCACTCTGCAATTTCACTATTTTTAGTAGCTAAGCCGGCGAATTGTTTTCTACAGTACGTTGCATTGGACTATGGGAGGAAAACCTGTAACTCATTTGAGATCGCAGCAATAGTAAACCACAAAGATCCAACGATCCAATCAATTCCCAAAGAACAAAATCATGACCTGCCCTACATTTTTGACTTGTTTGAGAAGCTGTTTCACTCAGATGTATGTCGTAAGAGGGAAGGAAAGACTATCCCAACTTTGTTTCATGATGACTTTAAGCTAATCAAGTACAGATAAGACAAACAAGATAAACCATCTGACTGTACCTGATCCCTTACATGACATCCATTTATTCCTTATATAAGAGCTGAACGGGAATGTATTTTAAAAGTGGAAATAAGCTAATTAAATCAGCAGTCTCTGCCATCTAAATTAATCAAAGGCTGGTTTAGGGACACATGGCAATCACAAACAAATAAGCAAGTCCCTCATTTCCTACTAGTAAATGACTAATAGACAGTCGTACCATGACATCTATCATAATCATGATAAACCGCTCAAGAATTGGTGAGGGTATATGAACTGGGTCACATGTCCGATGACTTTCCTTGTTCATTTCTCACTCACTGAGCGCTCTGTCCTCTTGGGTGGAGAGTTCAAGCAAACAGCTTTCGTCATGTCTCACAGGACAAGGAGGGGACATCTTCAGTGGACAAAAAAAACCCAGTCAGCAGAACTCTGAGCAATGAGCATCTAAAGGAAGACCTTGTTCTGATTGATCGAAGACACTGTAATAGATCAGAGTTAAATATAGCTCCTTTCCTCTATTGTATAAGCTGCTGTTGCCTTGAACACGGACTATTTAGAAGAAACATTCACTGTCAGGACAGTGACTTTTCATTTTTTTTAAAACAAAAGAAAATTATTCACTGGCCCTAATTAAAATGTCATAAACAGGCAATTACTAGCTAGTATGAATATGACTAATTTATCTGACATCTAGTTTCAGAAAGCAAAATTAAGAATCCTAAACCAGGCCTAATTAAAAGGGTTTATTTGAAGGCACTATTTAGAAGTTGTGACAAGTGACACAAAGCACTTTTCACAGACTAACTACTTACGTTTTACAGTGCTAAATGCCCATCAGTGTAATTATAAGGGTAGCAATACAGTGTTACAGACGCCTCCTTCCTCCATGACTGGAGACAGCCTATGATTTAAAATGCCACAGATGAGAGCTGGGCTGTGTCTGTGTACTCAGGATCTTTCAGTTACTCACTGGCACTAATTAAAAGCAGCAGGTGGTGCCATTTGGAGATAAAAAAAAAAAAAATGAGACAGTAGAGGAACAAAAGCCAACAATCTTAACTGACCTGCAACACGCAACATATTTTAAGTCTAAAGGGATAGTTCACCCAAAAATTATCCCATAATTTTCTTACCCTCAAGCCATCCTAGGTGTATATGACATTCTTCTTTCAGACGAATACAATCAGAGTTATATTTAAAAATGTCCTGGATAATCCAAGCTTTATAATGGCAATGAATGGCAGCCCAAAATTTGAAGCCCAAAAAAATGCATCCATCCATTATAAAAGTAATCCATACGGCTCCAGGGGGTTAATAAAGGCCTTATAAAGTAAATCGATGGGTTTGTGTAAGAAAAATATCCATATTTAAAACTTCATAAAGTAAAATATCTAGCTTGCGGCGGACCGCCTTCCGTATTCAACTTACAAAGAAAGTGTAACGCCTCTCGCAGTTCAAAACGCTTACGCTACGTCCGATGTCATCGTCGCACCAGTTACGCTTTTTCCGTAAGTTGAATACGGAAGGCGGTCCGCCGGAAGCTAGATGTTTTACTTTATAACGTGTTAAATATGGATATTTTTCTTACAAAAACCCATCGATTCGCTTCAGAAGGCCTTTATTAACCCCCCGGAGCCGTGTGGATTACTTTTATAATGGATGGATACACTTTTTTTTTGGGCTTCAAATTTTGGGCTGCCATTTACTGCCATTATAAAGCTTGGAAGAGCCAGGACATTTTTTAATATAACTCTGATTGTATTCGTCTGAAAGAAGAATGTCATATACACCTAGGATGGCTTGAGGGTGAGTAAACCATGGGGTAATTTCCATTTTAAAGTGAACTATCCCTTTAAGGCTGGCCACACACTTGAAGATTTTAAGCCCGATTTTGAGCCCGAATTGCACCCCCAAGCGATCGGGGGTCGTGGCCAGATTCAATGCCTGTTGCAAACGACTTTTTGTCCAAACAATTCTGAATTGTGTGGTGTTATTATGATTATTTTACTGCTCAAGTCACATCGGAGCCCGCACGATCCCAGATCGTAAATATTAAACATGTTTGATATGTACGACTCTTGATCAGGCTGCCTCTGACGTGATAGCCAATGAGAGCGAGCAAGCTTCACCAACCAGATGTTGAGTGCTTCTATAGCTGAAACTCGGCAACCACAGACATGCCACGAAAGTAGAGTACTGAGAAAGAAGATCACCCATATTTTTTTTTCTCCTTTGTTTTTCTTCCTGTAAAACCAGCGGACAACGTCGATCGCCCCTCATCTGTTTTTCTTCTCAAGTCACGTTTGATCTCGCGAGTCTCTGTGAGATCTCGTCTCACTGTGAAAATGTTACTACAAATCGACAGGTGTGTGGTCTCGCGGTCCGGACGAATCTTCTGGTGTGTGTATTCGGAGGATTATAATGCAAAAAAAAAAAATCGGTTGAAACTGCCCTTATGTCTGTGGTCTCCCACAGTTTTAAAATCGATTAAGATTTGAAAATCGTCTAGTGTGTCCCAGGCCTAAGCAAAAATAACCAATAAGTCATTTGCTCAAATGTTTTTAAAATTACAATATTATAGCTCATTATTAGCATCTCAAAATAAGTTTAGCATTTGGGAAGTTCTCTCCCATTTTAGCATATTACAATATATTTCCAAGTTAATTATGAGTACTCCATGCCTTCTAAGATGCCATCCTAATCATGTCACCTCATCAGCAGAAACATGTGTCACACAAATAGTGCATCACACAGGAGACTCAACTTGCAATTGATTTCAATCGAGTTATGTTACCATGTTGCTAAGATAATGGAATGATAATCTAATAAGCATAAAATGTATAAAGGCAAATATTAGGTAAAATAATCAATTTCCATTACCAGTACAATTTTTTTATCAGGTCGGTAAAAAAATTTTCTTCATTTTTTATTATTATTATTATTATTATTATTTTATTAACTTTTATTCAGTAAAGGCCCCGATATACTCGCAGCAAAGTTCTTTTTCGTTTTTCAGCTATATACTGTAAGCGAACATCCCAATGCCGCCCACACTGATGAGAGCGACAGTTAGATGAATATGTAAATATGTGCCACATGCTTTCCTCTCAATAGCAAAATAAACACAACAAGAATAAGAAAACAGCAAGCATTTTTTTTAAAGAAAGCATAAGAAAAGCATATGATCAAAGCAACGTGGAAATGTTTGCACTCGGCACTCCAGTAAAGTCACGTCACATTTATTTATATAGCACTTTATATAATAGATCTCCTAAAAGCACACAGCTTGTCAGTGTCTCATTTCATCAGAAGTACAACTTCATTTTCTACTATAAAGCGGCTGTCCAGTGAGTTCGTGTTTTTACCCATGGACATCTGACCTCGACGGACACAACAGAAGAAATAAACCAGAGAAGAGTTCCATGTGAAAAAAGGCGGAGCCTCAGCCCAAACCTGTCTATTACATAATCACCACTGACCAATGGGAGTTCGAAGGTGTTTACCAGCCGGAGCAAGTCAGAGATATATTAAAAAAATGTCCTGGCTTTTGCAAGCTTTATAATGGCAGTGAATGGAGGATGAAATTTGAAAAGCCCAAAAAAAAATGCATTCATCCATCATAAAAGTGCTCCACACGGCTCCGGGGGGTTAATAAAGGCCTTCTGAAGCGAAGCGATGTGTTTGTGTAAGAAAAATATCCATATTTAAAACTAAATACTAAACTAAAATAACTAGCTTCCGGCAGACGGCCTACGCAAGTCGACTTACGCCAAAAGAGTAACCCTTGACGCCATGTAGGTGTAGCATAAGGGCAACAAACTCAAGCTCCTCTTCTCTTATATCGAAATCCTCCGACATTTCCCTTTAAAAATTCTCGTTTTAGACTTATTCGTGACTGGTGTTTTGTTTTGCTCTATCCTCTGTGTTTCCGCATTCGTCAATACGTCATGCGTCAGGTCAGGGGTTACTCTTACGCCGTAAAACGATGCATACGGCCGTCTGTCGGGAGCTAGTTATTTTAGTTTTTAAAAAAAGTTTTAAATATGGATATTTTTCTTACACAAACGCATCGCTTAGCTTCAGAAGGCCTTTATTATCCCCCGGAGCCATGTGGAGTACGTTTATGATGGATGGATGCACTTTTTTGGTCGTCAACATTTCGTCCTCATTCACTGCCATTATAAAGTTTGGAAAAGTCAGGACATTTTTTAATATATCTCCGATTGTATTCGTCTGAAAGAAGAAAGTCATATACACCTAGAATGGCTTAAGGGTAAGTAAATCATGGGGTAATTTTCATTTTTGGGTGAACTATCCCTTTAAGAACGCGTTAAATTGATCAAAAGTGACATTAAAGACATTCATAATGTTACAGAAGATTTCTATTTCAATTAAATGCTGTTCATAACATTGATAAGATATGTTTCTTGAGCAGCAAATCAGAATCATTTCTAAAGGCTCATGTGACTGCAGACTAGCGAAATGACTATTGAAAATTCAGCTTTACTATCACAGGAATAAATTGCACTTTGAAAACTATTTTATTTATTTTACAGTACTGAATGAAATATATAAACAGGTTTAATTTATAATTAACAATCTCTCTCTCTCTCTCTCTCTCTCTCTGACATCTTTTACACAAGCTAATCTATGCGCATCAGAGAAAATATAGTTAATTACGAGCAGAAAGCTTAAAGATGACAGGGCATCCATTCTCACTCATACATCATTGTGCTAATGTGGAACAGTGCCATTTTTGAAAGATCAAATGTGGTTAATTTAGTGCCCCATCATTTATTCAGGAGAGTAGCAATGGAGCTAAAGACATAACACTGCTTAGTGGTGCTCTTTTATGTAATCATTCCTCCTTAGCCATCTAATTGACTGCCTGCAATCAGCCATATTTGGTTAGAATTTACTCTTGTGTCAAGCTTTCTCCAGTTGTGTTCTGAGAGCCTTTTAAGGCTTTGTTCAGACTGGCAGCACAAATCTGGCATGTTTTTGTTTTGTTTTTTGGCATATTGGCAAACTCTAACCTTAAACAGGGTGTATTAGTGTGGAATATCAAAACATAGCATTCAAACAGGACATTTATTGTTTTATTCCTAAAACAATTCTCAATGCAAATTAAATCAAATACAAAATCAGTGGCCAACTTTCTATAAAAAGCAAACTTTGCCATAAAAATGTTGTCAAAAAATATCTTAAAAGAGTGAGACAAAATGAAGGACTTACCTCATACACACGAGGGACAGAGCAAAACGAACAACAAACCAGCATAAACATACTGTGTTCAGATGGCTTCACTCACTCCAAACAGAGGGATGCTGAGCTTGGCACGTTCTCCATTCAGCTGAACCCGCTGACCTCCTAAATGCTGATGCAGAAAGCACAAGAATGCCCTAATGGAGCAGTTTGCAACAACCCCTGGAGATTAAGTCCAGTGGACTTGTGAGAAAAAAAGTAATTCTGGATCAGACCTTAATCATACAGTAGATACTGCTGAAACATTTCCCAGGAAAACCTGTACCTGACAAAGGCATTCGAGGCATGCGGAAACAGTAGGAACATTGTTCTGGCTGCAATGAAGGTCATCAAAGCCTTAACCCTTCCGATGCCACATGAAATCTCAGAGGCAGCAAACACAGGTGCCATCTGTCCGAAATGGCAACATGGGATACGTGGCCAATTCATAGTTTCAGTGTGACTGCTGTGGAGAACTGGAGGGCAAAACATCCCTAGAACTGCAGCACAGGCCTGTTGATTTTTCCATCTGTTTCAAGCAACATATTTTTAGATCCAGAACATTTTCGTTCACTGTTCCTTGCTGGTGGAACGATCTCCCTGTCTTCATCCGGAATGCAGAATCCCTGACAACATTCAAAAGACAGCTGAAAACGTCTCGGTTACGTATGTAACCCTCGTTCCCTGAAGGAGGGAACGGAGACGTACGTCGGAACTGACCGACGAATTGGGGATCATTTTCAGAGACCAATCTACTTCGAGTGTATAAAAACGAGCCAATAACGTTGGCATGCGGTCCACGCACCGCCCCGCAGCGTGGGTATAAATACGGAAGTGGAATACCGCATCCTCGCTTTTCCAACTGAGGAGCCGAAAAAGTGACTTGGCCCTTCAGAGGAAGCACAGCACCTGGCGACGGGACGTACGTCTCCGCTCCCTCCTTCAGGGAATGAGGGTTACATACGTAACCGAGACGTTCCCTTTCAGTCGGTCACGTTTGACGTACGTTGGAACTGACCGACGAATTGGGGATCCCTACCAACACGCCAGGGAGGCTGGCCCTTCCAGCGCCCTGCTTGAGCTCGCTGGAGTGCTCCTAGGTTGGAGCAGGAGTCAGGGCTCCAAGCAGGGAAGGTCCGTCACTGCTGTTTCTGCAAGACCCACTCAGTGTGACTATTGGATAACGCTGGGAAAGCGTGCCCGTCTCAGGGAGATGGAACGCTGCGGAGCCACGTCCTCCAGGGGAGGAGAGGTGGAACACTCATAAGGACTAACCTAGCAGGGTAGTGAAACATATGGCAGTCTCTGGGGTGGATCCAACCTGGTCCCAGTGGGGAAAGAACACCACCAGAGACGACAGAGCGAGCGCTGTCAAGGGAAAGACATGGGGCTAGCCGAGTAGGGTAGCGGGTACCGTAGAGAATACACATATGGGGTCACCGAAGGGACCGCTACATATGGAACCCAGCCTACACACACGTTCCACAAGCATACGGGTGCAGGCCTGGCGTCAGACGGCCGCAACGTCTGACACCGAAGGGGTGACGGAGGAGCTCGACAGGGTTAACCATTTCTGGGGAACACAACTGGAGACAATAGACGCGCGTATCCGGCTCAGCGGGCGGGAGTGGCATTGCAAGCCGACACAAGAACGGGCACTTCGCGCCTACCGGCCACTGGGGTGAGTATACGGGAAGAAACCGGCTCTACACGAAGGCTATAAAATCTAGCGAACGTGTTAGGTGTCGCCCAGCCCGCAGCTCTACATATATCTGTCAGCGAGGCGCCTTGAGCCAGCACCCAGGAGGAGGCCACACTTCTGGCTGAGTGTGCTCGCAACCCGAACGGGCAAGGCACGTCTTGCGATTGGTACGCTAAGACGATAGCATCCACTATACAGTGGGCTAACCTCTGCTTGGAGACAGCCTTTCCCTCTTGCTGGCCTCCGTAACAGACGAAGAGCTGCTCTGAGATCCTAAAGCTTTGAGTCCGGTCAACGTAAGCACGAAGAGCGCGGATGGGACATAAAGCCAGGGCTGGGTCTGCTTCCTCCACCTGGTCCCGGAAGGGAGTGGTGGGAACCTTGGGCACGTATCCGGGCCAGGGTCTCAGGATGACGTGAGAGTTGGCTGGCCCGAACTCTAGGCACGATTCATTGACCGAAAGTGCGTGCAGGTCCCCTACCCTCTTGATGGAGGCCAATGCACTCAGGAGTACTGTCTTTATGGACAGAATTTTTAACTCTACAGACTGCAAAGGCTCAAAGGGAGGGCTCTGAAGTGCCCTGAGCACCAGAGTTAAATCCCAAGAGGGTATCGAGTGTAGACAAGGAGGATTTAGCCTCCTCGCACCTCTGAGGAACCTGACGATTAGGTCATGCTTTCCCAAGGACTTACCTTCAACTGCATCATGGTGCGCCGCTATTGCCGCAACGTACACCAGGTCCGGTTGGGCCAGTAGGGCGCAACTAGCAAGACCTGCTCCTTGTCCTCCCTGACCTTGCACAGAGTCTGTGCGAGAAGGCTCACTGGGGGAAACGCATATTTGCGTAGGTTCCGGGGCCAGCTGTGCGCCAGTGCACCCGTGCCGAGGGTGCCCCCGGTCAGGGAATAGTACAACTGGCAATGGGTCGAGTCCGGAGAGGCGAACGGGTCTACCTGCGCGGCTCCGAAAAGGTCCCATATCAGCTGGACGGTCCGGGGGTGGAGTCGCCACTCTCCCGGAGATGTCGACTGATGAGAGAGCTCGTCGGCTGTCTGGTTCAGCGCACCAGGGATGTGAATGGCCCGGAGCGACCTCAGATGCTTCTGACTCCACAGGAGGAGATGGCGGGCGAGTTGCATCATGCGACGGGAGCGTAGACCACCCTGGCGGTTGATGTACGCAACGGCCGCAGTGCTGTCCATACGGACCAGTACGTGCTTGCTCTGAAGCGGCTTTTTGAGGCGGCTTAGGGCAAGACGTACTGCTAGCAACTCCAGGCAATTGATATGCCAATGCAGCTGGGGCCCCGTCCACAGACCCGAGACTGCATGCCCGTTGTACGTGGCCCCCCAGCCGGTGGATGAGGCATCTGTGAAGACAATGAAGGGTCTGAAGGGTTTCTGCGTTAACATCCTGAACGGAAGCTTGTGCAGGGCCCGATTCAGGACACGCAGGTCCAAGATTGGTCGTAACCCACCCCCTTTCTTGGGTACAATGAAGTAGGGGCTGTAGAACCCCGACCTCATATCGGCTGGAGGAACCGGCTCGACCGCGTCCTTCGCCAGTAGGACATCGATCTCTGACCGCAAAACGTGGGTGAAGAGGATGCCCCTGTACTTGGGGGGCCGGTACGCAAACTGAATCGTGTAGCCGAGTCTGATAGTACGGATGAGCCAGTGAGACGGCCTGGGGAGCGCTAGCTTGTTGGCCCGTCGGGGAAGCCCTCACAGTCACCCTCAGGTCTCCACCAAAGACATCAGCCAAAGTAGCAGCCCTCTGCTTTGCAGCGGGAGGACCACTAGATCGGGGGAAGCGCAATGGGACTCCACCCCTTCTGAGGTATTCGAGCCTAGACCGTAGAACTGCGATGACTCATGTTCCCACTGCGGGAACATGACCATTCACGAACACCGCCTCAGCGTGCTGAACGCCCAAACACGTGAGACAGCGATCATGACCGTCAACTGGGGACAGAAAACGACGGCATCCAGAAACACACGGTTTGAATGACATCTTGAAAAAGGAACAGTGCACGTTGCAGCGGCCACTCGCTGAATCACACAGTCACGCCAGCACCAGGTAAGAGAGCGATCTTCCTCAAAGGCTCGTAGCAAAAACACTCTTTGTAGAAACAGCTTGAACTGCAAACCGTTCGGCTCCGAAGTTGAAAGCGAGGATGCGGTATTCCACTTCCGTATTTATACCCACGCTGCGGGGCAGTGCGTGGACCGCATGCCAACGTTATTGGCTCGTTTTTATACACTCGAAGTAGATTGGTCTCTGAAAATGATCCCCAATTCGTCGGTCAGTTCCGACGTACGTCGAACGTGACCGACTGAAAGGGAACTCATCTCCCCCGTGAGCACTTAACCTCATCATACAAAAAAAATACAAAAAAAAAAAAACTTTTCACTTTTCTTTTAATTACTCCCTATTCTAGCTTATGTTACTCTAAGCAATGTCTGAAACTTTGTATTTTGAGCACTTTTATGTTTATTCGCCTCTTCATGACGAATCGCTTCCTGTATTCCTCATTTATAAGTCGCTTTGGATAAAAGCGTCTGCAAAATTAATAAATGTAAATGTAGATCACCACTCAAAAGAAGAAAAACAAAGATATGTGAAAAAACTACAAGTTTTTGGGCACTTGCGTTGCGATCCATATACAGCACCAGCTGTACATTATAAAACGCTTTAAGTTGCGATGAAACGTATTGTGAATTAAATACATCCAAGTGTATTACTGAAAAAAATAAAGAGAGGATACTTTGTTTTAAGCATTGTTCGTATATTGGATGTTGAGAACGCTGGAATGCCAGTCTCTCATGAACGCACGTACGACATTTAGCGGAAGTTAGAGATTACACTTTGTAAAGTTTTAAATATGGATATTTTTCTTACACAAACGCATCGCTTCAGAAGGCCTTTATTAACCCCCCGGAGCCGTGTGGATTACTTTTATGATGGATAGATGCACTTTTATGGACTTATGGACAGAAACAGCCATTCACTGCCATTAAAGCTAGAAAGAGCCAGGACATTGTTTAATATAACTCTGATTGTATTCATCTGAAAGAAGAATGTCATATACACCTAGGATGACTTGAGGGTGAGTAAATTATGGGATAATTTTCATTTTTGGCTGAACTATCCCTTTAAGCGGTTTCTTTAATGTTTTTCTGTGGGAAAATTCCTAATGTGAAACCTTGCACACTGCGTTCATATTCTGGAGTCATCTACTTTCCGGTACATAGCATGTTATATTAATAAGGTGTATAGTGAATTTGGTCCTCCAATATCACTGTCTAAATTAAGCCATATTAAGCACTTTCTTTATAATGGTTTTCTATGGGAAAATGCTTAACATGAAATTTAATGTGTTGCGTTCATATGGGCATTGCTGCTTGTCACAATATACAGTAGTATGCATAATTAATAAGGTGTATACTGAACTTGCCCTTTTAATAGCACTATCTTAGTACGTTAGTTGGTAAAAGCTTAGTACATTAGCTGGTGAAAATAACTAGCGGGCAGCGGAGGAAAGCCTTGTTTTGCCCTCAAGGTGTGAAGTCATGTGAAAACTAGATGTGCAGCAGTAAGCTTCAATTTGTTCACTGATGATATGATACAGGCTATACTTAATCATCAAACACTACATCTCTGCTTTGCCTTAACCTGTGCTCCATAATTAGCAAGCTAAGGTCATCACTACATATCACTTTAATAAAAAAATTAATGTGAGGGGGGCAAGAGCTGATCCACCACCTAACTCCATTTTACCCCAATGCAACTTTTCAGTGCACCAAAGACAAAACGTAAGTAAGGGCTCACAATTGATTTAAATTGCCGCTAATTAGTAGAGAATATCCTTACTGATCAAACCACAGATTTCTGCTGCAAGTACCAAGTTAAAAATCATCCACCATCAAGCACAATGAATATTAAAGACCGCCAAGTTTCAAAACGCACATCATCACATGTGGTTTCTTAAGCGGGTAGATGCCATTTGGTCCACTAATGATGCAACGCTGTGCTTTGAGTCTGAGAGTCTCATCCATTATTCCTTGACATGTGGGAGGGGGGAGTGAACTAATCAAAGACAGCACATGGCTCAGCTCCCACAGGACTGACAATAATAATAGGTCATCTCACAGCATCACCCGGCTCACTTACGATAAGGAGGGATAATTCAATGTTAAACCTGCCATGCTAGATAAATGAAGACTTTCCTAAGAGATGGGCAGCAGTGATTTTTTTACTTGACTAACAGATCTTTGAAGAGATCTTTATTCTTTGCAAACTAAAGCTAATATAATATTACATAACAATATACAGAACAAGTGTATTTCGCAAAATACAACAGCAATGGGTTTAATCAGCTTTTGGCCTGGTTTTGTTGCTAACGGCATGTGTCAGTCAAATGGAATTTAAAATCTTCATGCTACTAGTATTCCAACATAAATAACTTTCTTTAAAATGTACAAACGTGACTCACTCAGAATTAACTGGTAAAGCTGCACTGATATCGATCAAGTCAAAGGGCAACAATAAAGCTACAGATTACAAAGCAAGATTACCTGGCCCAACAACCAGTGACAGTCAGAGATGTAGGTTAAGATTGTACTGATTAGATCATCTAAAGTACCTAAAGTGATTTGCCTGATTAAAACATGTTCCTGGATCAACATTCGTTTGTTGGACCTGCAACAACATTCCTATTAATGACTGAGTGTGTTGCCTTTGTATGCGTAAGAATATTTCAATGTTTATCAGAATTTCGTCATATTCTGACAATCTATGACCCTGTTTACACTAGTGCTTTTTCATTTTAACATGGCGTTTTAAAATGAAAACGATCCTCGTCCATACTAGTGTTTCCACTGTGTTTCAGAAACTATCTCCGTCCACACTACACGACTGAAAACGCATGTCACATGACCATTCATGCAAACTAGGCATGTGAATGTGGGCAGCCACCCCTTCTTTTCAAAAGTCTCCTGCTGAATTCGGAACCCCATACTAGCGTACTACTCTTACTACTTTTACCATATTTTTCTATGGCATAAATAGTAAGAGTAGTATGCAGTTCCAAATGCAGCATCTGTTTTGGTCCATCTACACTGAAGCGCAATGGGTTTGCAGCGTTTCCAAAAGTCTCCAAAAGTCTCCTGGCGTCCACACTCCGGAGTAGTGTGGACGCCAGGCGTAACCGTAGCAAAAGTTATGCATTTTAAAACGAAAAGGCACTAGTGTAAATAGTGCCTACGTGTCATGTAAAATAATGGACCTGAATGGCTAAACCAGAGTAAGCCATCATTACTCTGGTTTCCAGAAATCTTTTGGATATTCAGAAGCTCAAATTTGAGGAGATTCTTAGACTTATTTATTAATGTATCTGGGAAATTATGATTACATGTATAGAGAAATATTTACCTCTAAGAGCTTACAATTATAAGTGGACATGACTATTGCTCCAGGGCCAACAAAGGGATGTTGACGGGGAAAACAGATGCGATCATGTCACCTGGCGTCAACAGAAAGAACATATCCGCGTGCCAAGCAAGGGAAATTCCAAATAAAGTTTGTCTACAAAACAATCTGTTGATGTTGGAGCGACGCAAAATGTCTTTTGGTGTTCCTTGTGCTAAACTTAAACGTCAATCTTAAAAGCATTCAAAACACTCAAGTTTTTGTGACATATTTGCAATATGTAAATAAAAGGTTTATAGTTGCATCCCAAATGACACACCATTCACTATGTACTTATGCACTATGTATATCTGTGTAGTGTATGAATTTTATAAGGTTATAATACACCATCAAGTCATAAGTACACAAATTGGGACACACATCATGTTTTATCTGATGATGATCCTAATGAAGTGATTTGGGCGTAATGGATGGAGCTAAAAGGTCCAACCACACCCTAACCTTACCCATACTCTCCCTGCATCCCAATGTGCATATCTGCCCTAAATAGTATTCAAAATTACTAATGTCACATACTATTTAGGATGGATAGTATGCACATTGGGACACAGGCTCTATCCCTCCATCCATTAGATAGGTGGAGCTGGACTAAAGCCCAAAGTAGACTTCGGCTGTCCGTGTCCGCGTGACCAAATTTTCGTCATCAGGAGGGTTCGCAGACGTCTGCACACCTAATCCGCGTGCAACCTAATTTTTAAGGCCGCACGGATGGTGCGCGTACAACAGCGCATGCGCAAGAAAGACAGAAGCGACAGGAGAGTCACAACCATTGGCCATCCGCGCTCATCCGCGGTTGAATATACTTTTAAAGCTGTGCGGACACGACTGCGCACGAGACACGCCCGGATGAGGAAAATGAAGTATACCAGGGCCTTAAGGCTGCGTCCGAAATTGCATACTATTTTAAGTAGGTTCTTATATTGAATAAGTAATTACTTCATGACTGCTAAAAACTAAAAAAAGAATGCTCTATATAGTATGAGTGTGTGTAGTATGAATGTATTCCGGACGTACTACATTCGCCATGCCGTCATTATCACGTGACCTGATAGTAAATTATTCACACTTCAGAATCTCACCGAAAGTAGTAGGTCATCTGGGTACTTTTTATGAGTACTGTGAATTCGGTCAAACTTATTTAGTCGCATACTGTTTTTCACCTACTATATGGTAGGGAAGTATGTGATTTCGGATGCAGCCTAGGTCAAGCTTAACCCGTGACGTCCAAAGAGGGGGAGCTGGACGTCATTTGGCTCTGCACTTAGATAAGTGCGAGAACGCCATACTGTTGCTATGACTACAACGCGATTTCTTTTGCAGAGCTTGTAATCTAACTTTTGTGGTTACTGAAATATTTGAAAGTACAACATATATATGTTTAAAATTCATACATACTTTTAAGATCCACCCACTCAACTTTTTGTTTTGACTTCCTTTGGTGGGGATTTTAAGACTCCCCCACCGCACCCTGTCAACACTGGATATCATCTGCGTCCTTACAATATGAACACCTGGTTGCCTTGTAATATGACACAGTATTACATTAAACAAATAACCTTATATTAATTTATTACAATAGGCCTACATTTACGGCTAAACAGTTTTTTTCACCATTTAATAATGGTCAGCGCTTAAACAAATGATTTAAAAAGCGGATGACGAAACGAAAAAGAAAAACACGTTAACAAGTCTCTTACCTCTATCTCGACGCGTTTGCCCTGTGGTTGTTTAGCTGGTGAACTCTGGAGGAACGTTTCCTGTGTGTCTTCCTTCCTTCCTTCAACACCTAACGGGACAGGTAGCCAACAACTGACACGGCAACTCAATCGAAGGACATTAAAAGAATACGAGCCTAAATTAAAAGTGCGAGTACACCGGCACTCCGGCAGACACGAGAAGCACTTTGAGAAGCAATAAAAGTGTCTGAACTAAAAGGGCATGTTGTTTGTTTGCTGGGTTCCGGGCGGTCTTTGTGTGTACCTGCGCTCGTGCTTATGTGAGTGAGACCGCAGCAGTCCTGCCGCTTGCTTATGGGCGGGGCCGATGCGCTGAGGGCGGAGCCAAATGCTGCTCTGTCTTATTGTGCTCCCTACTGTCCAGTATGAAGAGTCTTCTAAATGAGTCAATTATCTATGCAATACTATGAGCTAAAATACAACATTTGTTATGTTTTAGTGTATGTATCACTCATTCGTAAATTACTTTCTTAATCGTAAGCTTTAAAAACATAATTTAGTTTAAAAGAGAATTTGACCAATATAGAGGAGTTCAAGGAGTATTACAAAACGTATTACAAAACGAGTCCTTATTCAGTTTTATTCAAACAAAGGTGTTTAATGTAATAGACTACTCATGCATAGCTCTTGTATACTCTTTTTTTTTTTTACTTACTTTTGTTTATAAGCCATTTAAACAGTTCTTCTGTGAAAAATGTAAAAAAATAAATAAATGTAAGTTTTGCTTTCAAATTAATAGCTAAGTCGGTACTAGTACATAATGCATTAAATAGTGAAAGCGAATAACCATAAGACTAAAAACTAAAATACAGTTATAAGTTGAAATATTTTTTATTTATTTTATAGAGACATGCACATTTAAAAGTTTTAAGTTTAAGTCAGTAAGTGTGTGTGGGCATGTTTATTTTAGGCTGCAGAAGGGTAATTGCTTGCCCTGACGTTTTAGGCCCTGTTCAAATAAAATTGGCACCTATCCTATAATCAGCTGTTGGCCACAGCTCAGTTATCTCCAAACTCCTCTATTTGTCTGTTATACTTGTGGATAAGCATGCAGGCATCTTTACTTTTCATGAATCTGGATTCAAAAAGGTGCCGTTTTATACAAAGTTCTGATAAAAGGACAATAAACAAGTTTTAATTTACCAAACCCCAAATACCAATTAAATTTTTTTAATGAGAGAAAATGAAAGGGACAGACTATGCCTACACATGATTTTGGGAAAGCCAGCACTGTATGATACAAATGCTTTCTTTGATCGCCATCTAGTGATCAACATGGTGTAGGGAGAGAAAATATAAGTTTTGAGTTATGCAACTTTTTGTTCCTACTTCAAGGGCAAGGTTATCTGAATAATTACCTCAAAACTTAAAACATACCAAGCAACATTTTGGGATTAACACCTTAAGAACTAAGCATTGTGACTTCAATTTGTAAAAGTGACTAAGGTCACAGTCAATTAGACCTACTCCTTATCCTTGATGACTAAGAGCCTGTTCATTAAAGGCCCAGAGACAAAGAAGGGCATTGCTCCTCATCAGTCTGAGCAAAGATTGTTCTCCATTTAGTCACGACAGAGCCAAAATCATAATAACTCTCACCTAACGCACAAATTAACCGTGTACTTATTGAGGAGGTACCTCCATTTTGCTTTTACAAACCCGATTCCAAAAAAGTTGGGACACTGTACAAATTGTGAATAAAAACAGAATGCAATGATGTGGAAGTTTCAAATTTCAATATTTTATTCAGGAATACAACATAGATGACATATCAAATGTTTAAACTGAGAAAATGTATCATTTTAAGGGAAAAATAAGTTGATTTTAAATTTCATGGCATCAACACATCTCAAAAAAGTTGGGACAAGGCCATGTTTACCACTGTGTGGCATCCCCTCTTCTTTTTATAACAGTCTGCAAACGTCTGGGGACTGAGGAGACAAGTTGCTCAAGTTTAGGAATAGGAATGTTGTCCCATTCTTGTCTAATACAGGCTTCTAGTTGCTCAACTGTCTTAGGTCTTCTTTGTCGCATCTTCCTCTTTATGATGCACCAAATGTTTTCTATGGGTGAAAGATCTGGACTGCAGGCTGGCCATTTCAGTACCCGGATCCTTCTACACAGCCATGATGTTGGAATTGATGGAGGATGTGGTCTGGCATTGTCATGTTGGAAAATGCAAGGTCTTCCCTGAAAGAGACGACGTCTGGATGGGAGCATATGTTGTTCTAGAATTTGGATATACCTTTCAGCATTGATGGTGCCTTTCCAGATGTGTAAGCTGCCCATGCCACACGCACTCATGCAACCCCATACCATCAGAGATGCAGGCTTCTGAACTGAGCGCTGATAACAACTTGGGTTGTCCTTGTCCTCTTTAGTCCGGATGACATGGCGTCCCAGTTTTCCAAAAAGAACTTCAAATTTTGATTCGTCTGACCACAGAACAGTTTTCCACTTTGCCACAGTCCATTTTAAATGAGCCTTGGCCCAGAGAAAACGCCTGAGCTTCTGGATCATGTTTAGATATGGCTTCTTTTTTGACCTATAGAGTTTTAGCCGGCAACGGCGAATGGCACGGTGGATTGTGTTCACCGATAATGCTTTCTGGAAGTATTCCTGAGCCCATATTTTGATTTCCTTTACAGTAGCATTCCTGTATGTGATGCAGTGCCGTCTAAGGGCCCGAAGATCACGGGCATCCAGTATGGTTTTCCGGCCTTGACCCTTACGCACAGAGATTGTTCCAGATTCTCTAAATCTTTGGATGATATTATGCACTGTAGATGATGATAACTTCAAACTCTTTACAATTTTTCTCTGAGAAACTCCTTTCTGATATTGCTCCACTATTTTTCGCCGCAGCATTGGGGGAATTGGTGATCCTCTGCCCATCTTGACTTCTGAGAGACACTGCCACTCTGAGAGGCTCTTTTTATACCCAATCATGTTGCCAATTGACCTAATAAGTTGCAAATTGGTCCTCCAGCTGTTCCTTATATGTACATTTAACTTTTCCGGCCTCTTATTGCTACCTGTCCCAACTTTTTTGGAATGTGTAGCTCTCATGAAATCCAAAATGAGCCAATATTTGGCATGACATTTCAAAATGTCTCACTTTCAACATTTGATATGTTATCTATATTCTATTGTGAATAAAATATAAGTTTATGAGATTTGTAAATTATTGCATTCCTTTTTTATTCACAATTTGTACAGTGTCCCAACTTTTTTGGAATCGGGTTTGTAGAAACCCCCATAACATTTTACTGAGATGTGAAATTAATAATTAAAATAATGATAATTGCAAAATATGATCATATTTCCATAAGAGTGTTAAAATGTCAGTCATGTTTAAAGACCAAGGAGAAGTTGTTGTCCTGGTGAAACCTCCAAACATTTGGTATCTCTGAAAAGCCCTGAATGTGCTCTTCACAGAATATCCAGACTTAAAGCTGTGACATTTATGGTGTCAGAGAAATGTACTAAAATATTATGTCCGCTACATTGTCCACAAATTCCTGGGACCCAGGAATAGACTTTTGTCCACTGTAGTGGAACAAAAGTCTATTCCTGGGTCCCAGGAGTTTAAAGCAGGATAGATTCTGATTGGCTGCCAATGTTTTTACCACTCAGCAAGAAAAAAAAAATTGTCCTGAAAGTAATTCCAACGATATTGTTCCTCTGTGAAGTTTTCATTATAGTTGTGGTATTAAGTCTGCTATTGGTTTATATTTAGAATGATTCTTATAACTATCTTTATTAGTTATAGTAATCGTCCTTGGTGTGAACAGCCTTAAAGGGATAGTTCACCCAAAAATGAAAATTATCCCATGATTTACTCACCCTCAAGTCATCCTAGGTGTATATGACATTCTTCTTTCAGATGAATACAATTGGAATTATATTAATTAATTATATAAATGTCCTGGCTAGTCCATGCTTTATAATGGCAGTGAATGGCAGCCCAAAATTTGAAGCCCAAAAAAGTGCATCCATCCATTATAAAAGTACTCCACACGGCTACAGGGGGTTAATAAAGGCCTTCTGAAACGAATTGATGGGTTTGTGTAAGAAAAATATCAATATTTAAAACTTTATAAAGTAAAATATCTAGCCTCCGCCAGCCCGCCTTCCGTATTCAACTTAAGAAGAAAGTGTAACGCCTCTCGCTGTTCAAAAAGCTTTTGCTACGTCTGACGGCAGTTATGCTTTTTTCGTAAGTTGAATATGGAAGGCGGTCTGGTGGAAGCTAGATATTTTACTTTATAAAGTTTTAAATATGGATATTTTTCTTACACAAACCCATCAATTCACTTCCGAAAGCCTTTATTAACCCCACAGAGCTGTATAGATTACTTTTATAATGGATGGATGCACTTTTTGGTCTTCAAATTTTGGGCTGCCGTTTATTGCCATTATAATGCTTGGAAGCGTCAGGATATTTATTAATATAACTATGATTGTATTTGTCTGAAAGAAGAATGATATATACACCTAGGATGGCTTGTTTGCCACTGCTGCAATGCTAAAACAACACAATTCCATTTGTGATATTTTATATGATTTGCATGAATTCAGGTAGGACATTGATCAATCTGTTTTGCACATAAACCAATACTGCATAGTTTTGCGAAAAGGGGGCGTGGGGTTGTTTCTCTTACTAAAATCTCTTTTCCCACTTCTTTGATAAGAAATTAAAGACATGCAACGCTGCAATAAGTTACATCAGCTTTTGAGAAGTAACTCAGCTCCCATCTTACATCATACATGTTTGGCACAGCCCCCCAGCTCAGCCCATAACTCAATGACTGCTTTGTGCAGATTTTCTGAGGTTCCATGAGCATAAATGCAAATTCCTTTAAACTAATGTTTAAGTTTTGTGCTACTGTAGCAAATAAGACATCTGATACATGCAAGACTGAAGACTGTTGTAAATGCATTTGATAAAAAATGTAAAAGTTGCATAAAGAAAAAGTGAATAAGAGAGCAAAAGAGATCAGACCAATAAGCTCAACAAAACAAAAATGTGAAAAAGACTGATTACCACAACATTACACAATTCAGAAAAGTTAGTTTCAAATGTATAGTAGCCATTCCTGCACCACACCCACGGCCTGAAAAAGAATTCACGATTTGACGTGGCAGTGTTGGGGAGGATGTGAGCTGGGGAGCATGTCTCTGCATCCCCCGACAGAAGAATCTAGAAGGAATGTTGACAAAGATGGAAAACTCAATTAAAACAGTTATTTGTGTAATTTATCGTCAAACTGTCTTTTTAAACTTTATACTCTAGCATGGGCTTAGTGGTAAAATGCAACACAGGACAAAACATTATCATCTTCCATTACACACTGCTAATATATAAGATTTTTCATAGTTTTAATTAAGATAGACACTAGTTTAGTTGCAGAGCTTAGCTAATTTTTTTGCAGATTACAGAAGGCTTTAGGACCATGCAGTGGTGGCAGTTGTGGTCATTGGATCCAGAGGGAGGGCTCTCTCAACTTCTCCAGGAAAGCCAGACATCCTCATTTGAATAGCCCGGCTCCAGCTTCTAGAAGTTTCTTCCCTGGACTATAAAGGCCTCTGCTTCAAACACTCTGCAGCAAAGCAGCACCCAAGAAAAGAAGAGGAGCACATCTGAGAAAAGAAGAGGAGCACATCCAAGAAAAGAAGAGAAACCCATCCAAACAGCTGTCCAAGGTAATTATTGTGGGGGGAAAATGTTTTTTTATTTCACAAGTATTTATTTGGAATTGCATGCTAAAAAGGCTGCTGCACACAGGGTCAGAGAATGCTCTTTTTACTCTTCTTACTGCTTTTTCCTGTCTGTTTTGCATTTTTAAAATGTATTTACATGCAACTTAATCCATAATCAAGTAAGGTTGTTAAGGGGAAAACTAATTTCTTTACTTTTGTCATCTTAAGCAAAACTAGTCAAAACTAGTTTATATGCATTACACAGTTATAGGATGTGTAATATTAATAGTTGTTTTATATATAAGTTTAGTTTCTTCTCAGTGATGAAAATTTGTGCAATCATTTTTTGCTATTGTTTTTCTTTTTTCTTTACACTAAACTCTAAAGAGTGATAACATTTTTCCATTGGGAGTGGTTTTATGCTATAGCTCAATCAGTGCTACCACTGGTATTCACATGCGGGTCTACTGTGGAAATTCAGATTGGTTGAAAGTTTCTCCCTAAGATCTTCTAGCCAATAAGAAGAGTCTACGTGTCTTTCTTTCTCTGTGTGCATGAAGTAGCAGCAGACTTCTCAAATTTCTGCTTCAAAGCGAAACTTAATTAGGACGAGAAGCAAGCAGTTCAAGTCACTGATTTTGTGACTTTGTTTTGCACCATAACCAATGTACATAAATATATTTTTGTGTAGATTACCCAAATGCACCTCTTCTCTTTCAGAGTGAAAATCACAATCGTTGACAACTATGAATATGAAAACGTATCAAGGTATCCCAGATGATAAAAAAGCAACATACAGAAGAAAAAAACATAATATGTGAATAATCAACCATGCTGACTTACATCTTGTGTTTTTGGATAAGGACACATAACATCTTACAACCAACTTTACCCTCAAGCATAGTTTTAAATCGCAATTTCAACATGCAACGTAATCTCTATATGGAGTAAAGTGTTCTAAAATTTAATTGAAAGTGATTCGGCACATTTCAGAACTTTATAAAAACGAGCAGGCTCATGTTAAGCCACGCATTCCTGTCTGATTAGTCATTGCCGTTGCTTTTGCTGAACTGGTTTGACCTAGAAAACATGGCCTACGGGCGTAATTTCTGTAGGTTTACCAATTTAGGGTGCATACATTTCAAAAACTGATATAAAACTCATGATCAAACAATTCACTATGCAGCCTTTTGTTCCTAAAACAAACACATAGACATTTTTAAATTAACATTGGTGAAGAATTGGTGAATTTGCACTCAGTATCACTTGTCGCCCTTCTTCTCCTCTAGGCTTTCGTTACTACCCAAAAATACAGCAAGCATGTGGGTGTCCAACCTCATCGCTCTGTGCCTTTTGGCTGTGGCCGTGTCTGGTGAAGACAAAAAGCTGAGTACCCATGCAACCTCCATGGCAGACACCAGCGCAAACCTGGCCTTCAATCTCTACCAGAATGTCGCCAAAGAAAAGGGACTTGACAACATCCTCATCTCTCCTGTGGTGGTGGCCTCCTCTCTGGGCATGGTAGCCATGGGTGGCAAATCCTCCACTGCGTCCCAGGTGAAGAGCCTATTGAAGGCTGACACCCTGAAGGACGACCATCTGCATACAGGCCTGTCCGAGCTTCTGAGTGAGGTGAGCAACCCCCAGGCCCGCAACGTCACGTGGAAGATCAGCAACAGGCTGTACGGCCCCAGCTCTGTCAACTTTGCAGAGGACTTTGTCAAGAATAGCAAGAAGCACTACAACTACGAGCACTCGAAGATCAACTTCCGTGATAAGAGAAGCGCCATCAACTCCATCAACGAGTGGGCTGCCAAGTCCACTGACGGAAAGCTTCCAGAAATTACCAAGGATGTGAAAAACACAGATGGTGCTATGATTGTCAATGCTATGTTCTTTAAACGTAAGCATTTATGTTGGCTCTTTAAAATTAAGATAGATATTTACTTGAATAGTTTTAGGAATGTATTTAATTATTGAATTATATTTATCATTGACCCTGGAAAAGCCCCATTTGCTATGTCCTGACTTTTTTTTTTTTGCTTTTTTTTTTTAAGGATGGATATTTACTTTGATAGTTCCAGGAATGTCCATCAAATTATATTGAATTATTGATCTCAGAGAGAGACAGGCAAAAATAACAAGCAAACACAGTACTGACTAGAAATGTTAATGTTTGTTTCTGTTTCCACAGCCCACTGGGATGAGAAGTTCCACCACAAGATGGTTGATAACCGAGGTTTCCTGGTTTCCCGCTCTCACACGATCTCTGTTCCAATGATGCATCGCACAGGTAAAACCAGCAGCTTGTCTAAAAGTCTTTTACCCCAAAATCTACTATACCTACAAAAGAACTCAACAGTATTTAACTTGGCCTTTTACAGGCATCTACGGCTTCTATGAAGACACACAGAACAAGCTGTTTGTGGTCAGCATGCCTTTGGCACATAAGAAGTCCAGCATGATTTTCATCATGCCCTACCACGTGGAGCCTCTGGAGAGATTGGAAAAACTGCTCACTCGCCAGCAGCTGGACACGTGGGTCAGCAAGCTCGAGGAGAGAGCGGTCGCCATCTCACTGCCTAAAGTTAGCATAGAAGTCAGCCACGACCTTCAGGTGAATAATTGTTGCTATATAGCTATTTGCAAACCACAACTAACACTTTATGCATGATGTATGAGCTTCTTTTTTTTGCTTTGCAGAAACACCTCAGAGAACTTGGTCTCACTGAGGCTGTGGACAAGTCTAAAGCTGACCTCTCCAACATTTCTGGCAAGAAAGATCTTTACCTCGCCAATGTCTTCCATGCCTCTGCCTTGGAGTGGGACACAGAGGGAAACCCATTTGACACCAGCATTTATGGTAGTGAGAAGATCAGGAACCCCAAGCTCTTCTACGCCGACCATCCCTTCATTTTCCTTGTGAAAGACAACAAGACCAACTCCATCCTTTTTATTGGCAGGCTAGTTCGGCCTAAGGGTGACAAAATGAGAGATGAATTGTAACATTTAGGCTATTATGAATTCTTTTTTATGACGTTTTAAAATGGTATTATTGTTGTTAATGGTGTGACTATTACCTCATGAGCCCATTCCAATGGATTATCTGTGTTTGGACAATCTAAGTCAACATGTCAGTACAAAAACATCATTTTAAGGAGATTAGTGATATACATCAGGAGCAATGCAGTCCTATAGGTGAGAAATTAGAACCCCACAAATGTACCCAGAGGTTTGACATCAATTAGTTAATGCGCATTATTCAATCAGACACTATGCTTACATTAAGTGTTGTGTCATTGATGTTAAGCTGTTGTATTGTGACATTTATGATTGTGCTTGTAGAACCCCTCTTTATGAGAACTTGAGATCTGTGTAGGGTTTGCCTTATCTTTAATGTTTAAAGGGAAAAGGTAGTCCTATTCAAGTGTTTCTCAAGCACAATTGTAGGTTCTTTGATTTCACTTCCATCAAGACTCCTGCACGGATGCCTGTCTTCTAAATTCTTGTTTTTGTTAGATGTCATGTTTCATTGTCTTTACCATACAGTATCTTCTGAGAAAGTGTGCTAATTTTTTTTTAATCAATTTTCTTCTGTTTTATGTTTTTTCAATAAACTGAAATGAAAAATATATATTTTGTCCTGGATTTTTTAAATTATGTTTTAAGTAATGCTTCAAATAAATAAATACATAAAATATAATGATAAAATAAAAATCACACTGTCCTGGATGACTAAAAATAATAATGACAGATAAAGGCACAGCACATTGTCATTGCTCTGTCATTCCTATCCTAATAGTTTAATCCCAGTTATTCCGCCTATTTTGACGTGGCAAATTCCTCTGTGCTGGAATGTGGAGCTTTAGCTGTGTTTATTCCACTGTGGGCTTAAATTGTTGTCTTACCTCCTCACCTGTTAAGAGACACAGATTTCCCAGACAGCCTGCTGTCTTTATGGCACTACTATAAACCCCTAAACCACAAAGAGCACAGTTGACGTGGGAAATCAGTTACTTCCTTTCACACTAGCAGATCCATAGGCTGAATGTGCTAATGAGTGGACGTATACAAAGGAAGGATTAGAGGCTGGAGTGAAGGGCTCTCATGGTGAAATGGGCAATCAGGAGAGGTTAAAGAAATAGCCAAAGAGGAGATTTGGTCAAGATAATTAACCACTGCGTAAACATAGTCAAAATAACCCAGCAGGTCTAATGCAATGCCGTTCATAAATGAAAGCAACCTGTTTAAGGGATATGATTAGCTAAAGAGAATAGCCTATCTACTAAATGTACGGGACCTACTGTAGGACAACAGTGCAAAAACCTAGCCTATATAACAAGGCCATCTTGTGGTAAGCAACAAAACTGCAGACAAGACGTCCTGTTGTTCTCAAACATTTTGTTACATCAAAACCTTTGAAACATGTTTCTCATCAAAATATGATGAAAGACAGACTCACAATTACATTATAACTATAATATAATAACCAAAAACAACAACTGGTGAGTTAGACAGGCTACTATTTATACACACATGGAACATGTCACACCTTTCGTGCTTACCTATATCGGTGAGAAAGTACATAAAAATAAGCTGTCACTCACTGCTTAAAATGAAGCTAACCAGTCGCTAATTATCGTTGTCCGATTGGCCCACTTACGCTCAAATGTCATAGGCTAACGTACGTGTTTTTTTCACGTTTGAGGCGTGATTGCGTGTACATTGTGTTGTAGAACAAAACGTGACAGTTGAAACACACAGGCCTACCTTTATTTATTCATAAATAAAAAAAGCAATTTTTAAGAAATTCTTGAGGGAAAATGAACGCTCAGAAATGTTCACCATAGCGACAAGAACGATAACCTGGTGCTTCAGCAATACTGTAAAATATAGCTAATATCAAACAGTGCCATCGGTGGCCTAACAATTTCCCAGCTTCTGCATTTACTTGTGTCACACCACGTAGGCGACACGTTCCGCCGGGTGTGCGCGCACAGTTCAGAAACCGTGAATCTGTTTGGAAATGGTGGAAATTATTGTTTACTGAGGCTGTCCCATAGCTGTCATTATAGCCTATATTCAGCTTAGCAAGTTATTGTCTGTACACAGCATTAAAATCTTTTTTCTATCATGAAATTGAACGTTTAAAGATTCCTACTGCTAAAGATCCATACAAATTGTTCAGAAAATGTAACAATTTATGTAACAGAAAATGTAACAATCGTCTACATTAACTAAATAGCGAATTAAATCTGTTCTGCTCTTCTTGTTAATCGTCACAAGATTATTTTTGCTCCATACAAATATCGATTATCAACCTTCACAATCTTGATATGAGCTGCAGTGACTCCTGAGCAGTTCCCTTTCGAGAGTGGTCACTTCGACATTGCGTCAGTGATGATACTGTGCAAACTCCTCCATTCTCCAAATGTCCTAAAATCTTATAGGCTAACGCCAGTTTAAAATAACCGGCCAATTGTGTGCGAGCCCCATCGACTTACCTGACACCCAAGAGTACTGCGCCACCTGCCTGTGCCTGGCCCACGCTGAGGCGGCCTTCTTGGACTCTAGCTGCATGCACTGCGCTGACCTGCCGGTGCGCATTTTGAGAGCCAGGAGGGAGTTCACTCGTGCTATTACGGGGACAAGGCCCACTGCCGCCAGCGAGCCACTGGTGGGCACCCCCCCGCCCACAAACGACGGTGACGACGAGCCTTTGGGCCATCCCAAATTCACCCCATTCCCGGTCCATTTCGTGGAGGCGAGCTTCCACCCCCCACCCCCTTGTCGCGGACTTCGTCTCCTTCGGTGCTGGCGGAGATGAGGACTCCATGTCCCTATCGGCGTAGGAGAAGGACTGGGCAGAGTCGGACCGCCCCGACACAGAAGGCCCTTTAGACCTTCAGGAGGAGCTCGTCAGGGTTCTCGGTAAGGCTGTCAGGGAACTTGACCTGACTTGGGATGCTCCGGATGAGCCTGCCAAAAGCAAGCTTGATTTCTGGTAGGTCTAGATGGGCCGCCGCCAGGCTGCTTCGAGGAGGAGGACTCCATTTTTCCCCGACATCCACAAGCACGTGGTGAAGTCGTGGTCTGCACCCCAATCGGCGCGCCTCCATGCTTTTACTCAGCAGAGCCGGCGCCAGCCGAGCGCTGATGAGGGGGCGTGTGAAATACTGAGAGGGGGCAATCACATAAACAGCATTTATTTAAAATATAATCTTTTGTAACATTAGTCTTTGTCACTTTTGATCAGTTTAACCCCTTTAATTAAGACTTGAATTCACATAGCAGGCTAACGTTACATTTTAACAGTGTTTTCAAATAACATTTCAGTAACAGGTAATGGTGCTCTATAGAAAATACATAGGCTATTACATTCCTGAAATTTTATCGCGGCGTAAAATATCTCGCTGCTACGACAAAAATTGCAGCTAGTGAGCAACTTACAGCTGACAGAGCACTGAAAAATCTTACTATAGTATATATATATATATATATATATATATATCACAAGCAAAATATTTAATCGTAGGCTACCTCAGTAGAGCTGCAATCTTCTCTTCGATGAGTGAAACCTCCTCAGCAGTAACTCTTTCCATTCGTCTCTGAATTTTCTACTTAGGTCATTTTCAAATGCCAGCTGGATCAGATGTGCTTTTCGTCTATGCAGCATGCTGCGTCTGTGCTCAGAAAATACATTCTTCAGCGTTGAGAAAGAGTTCTCGCACATAGCAGTCGAGGCCCCAAATGTTAGCGCTTGTTTTAAGGCAGTCAGCACCACTGGCATGGCTTGGAAAACGCTGGAGTAATTTGAAAGAAGTTTGATCAACGTCACGTTCTCATCCTGGCCTGTGCACAGTGTTTGCCAAAACTGACGTGCAACGGTGAACTGAGACTCCACCATTTCGGTGTTCGTTAAATCCAGTAGTGGTTGCACATTCCCCGCATTCAAAAAGTTCTCACTTCCAGGGTCCAGTGCATCCAAAGCTGCCATGTACTTGCTATTACATTCGCGAGTCAATAATGCTAAAAAAAAACAGCCGCTTGCACTCCTGTTCAATGTTTACTTCACGCTCACCAACACTTTAATTCACGATGTAGTCTTGCAGAGACTTGCTGGCCTGTCGCTGCCGTTTCGGAGGGGCAGGAACCGCATCATCTGCACCTATACTTTCAGCCCACAGTTTCGCAAACTCTGCATCTGATCGTAGACTTTCAATGCAAGAAGAAGCAGTGCGAATAAGCTGAATTGCCGTCATTAGATCCGTTTGTTCAGCTTGCAGCATCCTATTCGGTGGATCCATCAGGCCCAAAACTTTGTACATCACGCAGGCAAGAAATTTGAAAGTCGGTTCTGTGATGGCCTTGTGAAGTCCAACAGCTTCAATTTTTACATCAGCACCTTTTCTTGTGGTTGCAATTTCATTCAGAAAATCCACAAGCGTGTCGTGCGATTTCAGCACCACGGATACCATCTCAAGGTGTCCAGTCCATCGTTGATCCAGCAGCCTTTTAAGCTTCTCTCCCTTATACTGTGCAGCTACAGTGGGCTTTCTCAGAAATTTGTAAAGTGCATTGCAAATGGCAAAATCTCCAACAGCGCTCTCGGATGAAACTGCATGCACTATAACCAAATGTAATTGATGATTAAAACAATGAATGTAGGGCACTTCTCTGTTTAATTTGTTTTGAATATGTTTCTGCATGCCTCCTTCTCTTCCAGACATAACGCTGGCCCCGTCATAACATTGACTTAGTATTTTATTTGTATCGAGACTAACATTTGACAGCTCTTCAAGCACCATGTTAGTGAGTGACAGGGCATCGCACTTGTCTGTGGTCAATATTGACAACAACCTCTCTTTCACTGTGCAGTTCTGGTCAATATATCGAAGAACAACAGCGACATTCTCATTGCCCATCGGGTCCTTGGTTCCATCCACTTTAATTGTAAACCATGAATCCCCAATAACTTTAACAATGTGCTCTGTCACGATTGTACTCATCAGTTCAATTAAATCCTTTTGAACATCGTGTGATGTGTACGTTGCATTTTTTGGAATTGTACTGAAGGCCTGCGCTAGCTCTTTGTTTTTCCTCAGCGTGTAATCAAATAGAGACAGGAACAGTCCACAGTCCACTGCCCGCGTGACCTCTGTCATCAACTGAATCAATGGTAGCCCTCAATGGCAGTTCGTTTGAGACCAGGAATTCAATAATGTCTATAATTGCAGACACATAAAGGCGGTTTCGAGAAAGCTTATCTGAATTAACTAGGGTTGAAATCTCTTTTCCTGTGGAACATCACAATTGCTGCTCTTTCCAAAGAGCCATGCATGCCAGATGCTCTTTACAGTTAGCATGTCTGTAAAATCCTTTCGCTTTATCTGTCGCATGCTTCCAATTGCTAAAACCAATTGCTAAAACCAGTGCTTGTAAAGCTTGAGTCACTCCCACCAAATTTCCGACAGGGAAAACAAAATGCCGAATCTGCTTGCTCCGAATATTCTAGCCATTCCCTATCATTGTACCAATTTGTCGAAAATGACCGCTGACAGTCATTTTTATGTTGCTGTTTCTTTGGAAACTGCTTGAGACGAACCTGGACTGGCTTGTCTTTGCTGAGGTCCTCTGGTACACTGGACAGTGACGGTGAGTCTTTGCTTTTGGCGGGCTGAGTGACTGCCAGTGGCATAAGCGGGGGCGCATTGTCAGTGTCCACACTGCTTATTCGGAGCTCAGATAAGCCAGAGGTAGTAGCAGCAGGTGTTGTGGGTTCTGTCTTTTTAATCCATTTTCGAATGTCCATGGTGAAACGAGATAATATGCAAACTTGAAATGATGGAATGTCCGTACTCCGTAGCTTCGATCATGTGTACTTTCCGTAGCGCAAGAAATTTAACGTAATGTTAGGGTGGGGGTAGGGGAGCACGCTTAATCAAACGACCAGACCAATCAAAATTCGACTTTGCCTAACAGACTGTCCTTTACTAAAATATTGCTATTTTAGCTTAATATTCACTCTAGGAAGAAAAAGCAATTGGCAAATGTGATTTTTAAAAAACATATTTTATCATTAAAATCCCTTTAATATTCATGGTGATCTGAGGGGGCGAGAGAGTCCCGGTGAGGGGGCTAAAGGGCCGGCCCTTTAGGAGGTCTAAAGGGCCGGCCCTGCTACTCAGGCCATTTTCTGCCATGTGTCACGCATTTATGCCCTTCCTCTACCTCACTGGCCGCGCGGCGTTATGTCACATGTCGCTTACTGATGACGCCATGAGAGCGTTATATCATGCACCTTGTAACATTTGCTGCTGTTTATATTACATTTTTTTCCTGTTGATATTAAAGACGCAATAATATTTTTTAAAATGTTTGATTCATTGCCCTGCAACGTTCCGTAATTAATACTATTGAAATAACAATTTTGAGACTAGTAATTGGAAATTGATTAGGATAATAACAAATACTGTTAAAAACAAAGTTGTAGTAAAATATATTTAAAAATTAGCTATACATAGAATTTTTCCAACAAACCAATTACTAAAAAAAATATAAATCTATGGCCGTATTCACAAAACATTTTAACTTACCACTAAGAGTTCTCTCTTCTCAGTAAAAGTTCTTAGGTAAGAATTTCCTGTTAAAACCTATTCACAAAGCTGCTGAGACCAACTTTTACTAAGGAACAGAGAGAAGTCTTAAGCTAAGAGAAAGGGTGGGGTCGACCTTGTTGCTATGGATGATGTTACTAGCTATGCCCACAGTTACTGCTGATGGTAGAGGGGTCTCTGTCAGTGATTTAATCATAGAAATATTGTAGAACGAGGTATCATGTTGCCATATTTAAATAAAGATTTTAAAATAAAAATGTTACCATATTCAAATAAAGATTTTAAAATAAAAATGTTGCCATATACAAACAAAGATTTTAAAATAAAAATGTTGCCATATTCAAATAAAGATTTTTTTTCAGGCTTTTATCCTCCAGCATCACTTGGAGAGAAATCTAGATATGATGACCAGCCTGAACCATCTCGCCAGGTCAACAACAGTGAAGTTAGATTTGGAGGATCCAAAACACCTGCTGACAAAAGCTCAGGCAGTCAGGTTGAGATGAGACAGGGTGTTAAAAGAAAAAGGAAGACTTCTAGCAGGTCAGAGATCAGCCTATAAGAAAATAAGCCTATTTGCCGTGTTGTCCAAGGGGATCGAGGGCTCGGAGTTCAGAATTTAGCCCAAACCCAGAGTACTCCCCCGTATCCCTGGCTGGGCTGAGAGTGAGGAGTTATATAGAAAGATTGTAAAATTGTGAGCAAACAGCATTTTAATCCCCTCTGGAGCTGCCAGTGCATGCTCTGCTCCCAGACAAACAACACAAAAAATTGTGTGTATCCTCACCCGTGATGTAGCGAGGGCAGGGAGGAACACACAATTTTTTGTGTTGTTTGTCTGGGAGCAGAGCATGCACTGGCAGCTCCAGAGGGGACTGACTGTGTATATCGCGAGCAGCTACCATTAAGGACACTCCGCTCCCGCCGAGCGCTCTTTGAGGAGAGCGCCTTGGCTTGCATTCCTCGCGGCTCTGGTCCCGTTATTGCCAAGGGAGAGCTGCAACTCAGACCGTGGGGTTCACAAATGGATCTGGCAGAGGGGTTAGAGACAGGCTTGGACTGTTCTCTGCCCTCACCTGCCGAATCTAGTCCCTTATCTCAGGGTTTGGAAGCATGCTCAGCAGTTTCTTCCACCCCGAGTGAGGCATCGGTGCTGCAACCGGTGATGTTGTTTGCATTGAGGCAGGAGATGTTGAGGACTCACCACCTCACACTCCTGCTTATGAAGAGCTTATGGAAGTTGGGACTCGTGCCGTGGCTAGATTAAACATCGACTGGCCGGCAGAGAAGCAGGAAGTTCGGCATAAACATAAGCTAGACGAACACTTCCTGCCCTCTAGATCACAACCTCCTCGTCGGGGCCTGCCGAACAACTTCGGCTTTGGTGGTTAAAACGTATTCAGCGGCAGGTCAGGGCACGGCATGCCTGCTCACCATGTCCATTCTGCAGGCATACCAGGCTGACCTGCTAAGAGATCTTGATGAGCGCGAGGGTGTGAACCAGGACACATTAAGAGAGCTGTGCCGGGCTACAGATCTATTTATCAGCCCGGCCGTCTACTAGCTCCTCACATCGAGAGCAACAGAAGCAACAGAGCCTCGGTACCCATCCTTCCACAACACATGAAGTTCCTGAGGTTCGCTTTTGGTGGTGACGCGTACCAATATCTGGTTCTTCCTTATGGCCTAGCCTTGTCACCTGCGTGGATGCAGCACTGGCTCTGTTGTGACTCCAGGGCATTTGAATTATATAGACGATTAGTTGATATTAGCTCAGTCGGAAAAAAGCTGGCGGTTCGGCATCGAGATGTTGTTCTCGTCCATATGAGAGAGTTGGGGTTAAGACTGAATGCCAAGAAGAGTGTGCTTTCTCTGGCACAGAGAACCACTTTTCTAGACGTGGTGTGGAATTCGACGATGCAGCACGTCTTTCTCCTCTAGCTCGTGAACAAGTTAGGCCATTCACTCACTGTAAAATAGTTTTAGAGACTGTTGGGTCTGATGCAGCTGTGTGATACCTTTTGGCCTTTTCGCATGATCAAGGTTATGCGCAGATGCCTTCGTACCTTGGTCATGTGGAAGAAGCCTTGGTTCTTGTCCCAAGGTCCCGTGTTGGGAGCTCCTTTTCGTCGCAAGATGCTAACGACGGATGCTTCTCTCACAGGCTGGGGAGCGATTCTGGACAGTCGCTCGACTCAAGGTCTGTGGAGGGGTCATCATCTCTCCTGGCACATAAACCGCCTGGAGATGATGGCAGTTTTCCTGGCATTAAAACACTTCCTCCCAGACCTTAGGGGCCACCATGTTCTTATCTATCCCTGAGAGCCGCTTACATCCCTGGGTGCCAAACCCAGGGAGCAGACATCGTGTCAAGGCAGGGGCTGAGGCCCGGGAAATGGAGACTCCACCCCAAGGTGGTGGAGCAGATATGGAGGGAGTACGGCCAGGCGGAGGTTGACCTATTTGTGTCTCAAGGAAAGACACACTGTTTGCTATGGTTATTCCTCACACATTCAGCTCTGCTGGGGCTCGATGCCATGGTGCAGACATGGTCGAAGCTATGCCTGTACGTTTTTCCCCCAATCGCTTCTGGGAGTTCTCTGGGGTTCACTCCAGAGCTCCTTCCTGAAGTTGAGAGTTTTCACTTCATGGTGCAGGAATCGCCAGCTGGATCCAGTTAACTGCCTGGTTGGTACAGTGCTGGAGTTCCTGCAGGAGCAGTTCTCTGTAAGGTTATTCCCATCCACTTTAAAGGTGTATGTGGCTGCCATAGCTGCTTACCACACTCCAAGATCTACAAACCCGATTCCAAAAAAGTTGGGACACTGTACAAATTGTGAATAAAAAAGGAATGCAATAATTTACAAATCTCATAAACTTATATTTTATTCACAATAGAATATAGATAACATATCAAATGTTGAAAGTGAGACATTTTGAAATGTCATGCCAAATATTGGCTCATTTTGGATTTCATGAGAGCTACACATTCCAAAAAAGTTGGGACAGGTAGCAATAAGAGGCCGGAAAAGTTAAATGTACATATAAAGAACAGCTGGAGGACCAATTTGCAACTTATTAGGTCAATTGGCAACATGATTGGGTATAAAAAGAGCCTCTCAGAGTGGCAGTGTCTCTCAGAAGTCAAGATGGGCAGAGGATCACCAATTCCCCCAATGCTGCGGCGAAAAATAGTGAAGCAATATCAGAAAGGAGTTTCTCAGAGAAAAACTGCAAAGAGTTTGAAGTTATCATCATCTACAGTGCATAATATCATCCAAAGATTCAGAGAATCTGGAACAATCTCTGTGCGTAAGGGTCAAGGCCGGAAAACCTTACTGGATGCCCGTGATCTTCGGGCCCTTAGACGGCACTGCATCACATACAGGAATGCTACTGTAATGGAAATCACAACATGGGCTCAGGAATACTTCCAGAAAGCATTGTCGGTGAACACAATCCACCGTGCCATTCGCCGTTGCCGGCTAAAACTCTATAGGTCAAAAAAGAAGCCATATCTAAACATGATCCAGAAGCTCAGGCGTTTTCTCTGGGCCAAGGCTCATTTAAAATGGACTGTGGCAAAGTGGAAAACTGTTCTGTGGTCAGACGAATCAAAATTTGAAGTTCTTTTTGGAAAACTGGGACGCCATGTCATCCGGACTAAAGAGGACAAGGACAACCCAAGTTGTTATCAGCGCTCAGTTCAGAAGCCTGCATCTCTGATGGTATGGGGTTGCATGAGTGCGTGTGGCATGGGCAGCTTACACATCTGGAAAGGCACCATCAATGCTGAAAGGTATATCCAAGTTCTAGAACAACATATGCTCCCATCCAGACGTCGTCTCTTTCAGGGAAGACCTTGCATTTTCCAACATGACAATGCCAGACCACATACTGCATCAATTACAACATCATGGCTGCGTAGAAGAAGGATCCGGGCACTGAAATGGCCAGCCTGCAGTCCAGATCTTTCACCCATAGAAAACATTTGGCGCATCATAAAGAGGAAGATGCGACAAAGAAGACCTAAGACAGTTGAGCAACTAGAAGCCTGTATTAGACAAGAATGGGACAACATTCCTATTCCTAAACTTGAGCAACTTGTCTCCTCAGTCCCCAGACGTTTGCAGACTGTTATAAAAAGAAGAGGGGATGCCACACAGTGGTAAACATGGCCTTGTCCCAACTTTTTTGAGATGTGTTGATGCCATGAAATTTAAAATCAACTTATTTTTCCCTTAAAATGATACATTTTCTCAGTTTAAACATTTGATATGTCACCTATGTTGTATTCTGAATAAAATATTGAAATTTGAAACTTCCACATCATTGCATTCTGTTTTTATTCACAATTTGTACAGTGTCCCAACTTTTTTGGAATCAGGTTTGTATGTAATGTGGTGGGCTGGGCCTCTCTGCACACATTTGTGAGGTTTTATATTCTGGATTCGGGTTCTACACCAGGGTCCCAGGTGCTCGTGTCTTATTGCTGCTCTTTACGATTTCACACAAGACAGGCCTTTGTCAGTACAGTGGCGTGGGTATAAACGTTCCTACTGCATCGAATTATCTGACACAGCAAGTTCCAAAAGGGACCGTCTCAGGTTACGACCTTTCCGAATTCTCCAACTCAGCATCACGTTCCCTTTTCAGGGAGCCATGGTTACAATCTTAACCTGAGACAGTTTTTGTTGCAGTTCGAGTCCCATAACATTCATTTTATTGGCGTCTTTGTTATACAAACTTTTGCCATCACAAGTAATGAAATCCATTATTTTTTAATCTTTACAATAATACCAGCATAATTTACTGGATGTATTGCACAGGCTTTCAGAATTGATGAATCTGGCGTAAGGTCACAACTTAACATGGTAACCAGTTAAACCGCAACAGCGGGCTCAGACCTGAAGCACACTCACAAAAAGTCGCGTTTCAGACAGAATGCGATCACAAATTCAGTTCTCTTTCGCACATTATTATGCTTAAATGGTCAAACGTATATCAAAATGCACATCCTGGAGAGTCAAATGTGCTTTTGCACTTTGGCTGAAGCTGAGCCAGAGACGGATGCGCTCGGCGCTTGTCATATATCACAACTATTCAGTAATTACAACCACATAATGATTATTTTAGGTTTCAGACATTTAAATAAACATAAGTACTACCAAAAATACATTTAAAGTTTGTTAAATACACACTGATGTCTATGGAAGCGGCAATAATAATCCTTTCAATTATAATTTGACAACGTGTTTTATTCATATCAGATACACATTGTATAGGTAACTATATAGTTTACTCTATTCTTCTCCCAGTTCATCGTTCACTTACTTTAATGTATTTTGGGAAAAGTGGTTGAATTTATATGTTGTAAATATGACTGTTGTAAGATCCGATTCTCTGAACTGTGGTGCAAACTAACATGCCGGTGCCCATCAGGCATTATAGATCAACTAAAATGATCATTATAAAGGTGTTTAAATGACAAAACACATTCACTTTTACATATTTGAGAATCAGAATATCATATAGTTCATGATATAGTATTTTGAATTTAAAAAAAAAAGGAAAAACTAAGTAAAACCGTTTGATTAACAGAAAATGCAAGTTATCATTTTAAACAGCTTATAAGGCAATCAATCCCTCTCAGACAAACCCAGCCTACATGTTTAATACAACTTAAACTGCACAGCAACTTAAACATTTCATTTTATATCCAGTACAAGCACATGTGCTTCATCAGAGAGAGAGAGAGAGATAGGACCCTTTATTAAACTGATTAGTCTGCTTTAATATGTCAAATAAAAGCAGTTAGGTATTAGTTTTGCCGTTTACTAAATGTATGGCAACTAATATGAAGTATTCTGCATAGTATAAATAATTCTTTTTGCATAAATTAACAGAACTCACAGAATTATTGCATTCCATTTTGTAATTTCTCTTAAGCAACTTCTTAATCAGCATACACACAGTCACGTTTCACAATTTTCATGAGTCCAGAGACAGCTTACAGCAGCCTTACGTTTGTAATTGCTTAGTATCAACCAACCTCAGTCAATTTGACTTTTGCATAAACATCACTAGAATATCGCATTTGGTCTTAGCAACAGATGTCCACTAAGCTTAGCCAAATCTGATTATGTCACTACATTGTTTTTTGGTTAGAGAACATCAAAGAAAAACAATTAAAGCTCCCCCATGAGTAACATATGTATGAAAACACAAAATGTGAAACCTCTGTGAAAAAAACCCAAACGTGGACTCGCCTTTGGTATGGGATGCACATGGGGCCACTCTGTGGCCAAAACAGAGCGAATGTGACAGTGTTAGACATTGGGAAAGAAACACACTTTCACTGACTACCTGTTCCTCAGCTGCCATTTCATTAGCGCTGTTGTTTCTGCTGTGCTGGGCAGAGTCGGATTAGACAGACGACAATCAATCCTATTAAAGTAGTCTTTGTAAGCTGCAGTGAAACACACATACTCGAATAGTCCTTTGTGTCTCTCCCATGCAACTTGCCATGTGTCTTTCCTTCTCCGTCAGTTTTAACATCCTTCCTTGTGCTTTTCAGATTTTGGGCTTGTCCACTTGTCTGTTGGCCTTGCGAAATATTGACTTGACCTCCTCTGTCACCATGTCTTGCCAGTTATCTCTAAAAGATGAACATTTATGTAGAAAGTTATACATGATGACACCAGACAGCATTGAAGATTCATTTTAGGACTTTGGTAAGTGATGCATTTTACAACAACTGAAAAAATACACAGCATGCACAAATAAACAGACAAGCAATTAGTCCAGCACAATCAATAAACACCATCACAGCACAAACCCACCAGAAGTAAACCTAACCATATGACAAATACAGCACAGCATGCAAGGCACTACCTCCTTGCAATTGGCTATGGGTTCATGCCTTTTTCTCTGCTTTCCTTCTCCTGTAAGCCTCAATGTCCTCAGGTCTCAAACCATGGTTGTCTTCCCTGATGCATAAATCCAGTTATCCAATTCGTAAATAGTATCCCATTCATAAGTACAAAGAGAATTATTCTAAAGCACAGAAATTAATCTGAAAGTTCATTTATTTGGAAAGAGTAAAATAAAGGACAATATAATGAAAAGGCCTCACTGCTTTACATAAATGTATATATGTTTACAATATTATTTATTTAAAATATTGTAAAAAATGTTTATATGTAAAATAAATGGTTAAATAATATTAAAATCTTACCCTGGTTTGATCTCTGGTGGTTTTGGCAAAGGATTAGTAAAATTAGATTTTCCAACAAGCCAGTATGTCTCTTCAATGCCTTTCCCCTTAAAAAAAAAATCCATAAAAATTCATTTGAAAAGTTAAAAATATCTACAGTAAGTTAGTGCTTACACTACCATTTAAAAGTTTGGGGTCAGTTTAATGTCTTTGAAAGCAATTTAAAATGTTAATTTTGCAATTTAAAATAACTGTTTTCTTTTTTAATAAACATGTAATTCCTGTGATGCCAAAGCTGAATTTTCAGCATCGTTTCTCCAGTCTTCAGTGTCACATGATCCTTCAGAAATCATTCTAATGTGCTGATTTGGTGCTCAAGAAACATTTATTATTATTATCAATGTTTACAAATGAAAAAACAATAAATCCGCACTCACTTATATCTTCTTAATACATTTAATTTTTCTTATGATGCAACAAAGCACATATGGATCATTCATCCAGGCGTTTCGGCAGTCAGCCTTAAGTTCACTGATGAAGGCTGACTGCCGAAACGTCTGAACGATTATTTTTTGATTATTATCAATGTTGAAAACAGTTTCTTTAAAAACAGCATTTATTTGAAATATAAATATTTTATTAGATTATAAATGACTTTACTTTCACTTTTGATCAATTTAATGCATCTTTGCTGAATAAAATTATGAATTTCTTTAAAAAAAAATCGAACTGACCCCCTACTTATGAACAGTAGTGCATGTTCAAAAATGACTTTGTTCAAATATAATTGAATTAATTATGATTATTAAGAGAAAGCGTATGCTTTAGTACCTTCAGCTCAGTCTTTCCTCGAACTTCTATTTTGTAGCCATCGTTCAGTGAGTGGAGAATCTTCACTGTACTAATGTTCACATGAATTCTGTAAGCTGATGGAAATTATGTTTATTGACCGATCTTTTCATTACAGTACAGGGTTAGTATATCACATCTGTAAAGAAACATGGAACATACGCAACCCTGTAGATTCCATACGAGAGGCGGTGTTAACTGTGTCTCCAAAAAGGCAGTATCTAGGCATAGTTAGACCCACGACTCCAGCAACACACGACCCTGGATAGAGAAGAAACATGATAAGATAAAGGATGCAATATTTTATAACCACATATTTGGACAATGAAATTTAATCTGTCAAAAAGATTACATGAGCATTACAAGAGCTTTTTCATAACATTACCACTAAGTGGATGAAAACAGCTGGAGATTGAGAAGCTAACCTGAGTGAATGCCGATCCGTATCCTGACTGGAACTTCTGGCATGTGTCGCATCTTGAAGGATCCCACGGAGCTGAGAATATTCAGGGACATGTTTGCGATCTCGGCTGCGTGCTTGTTGCCGTTCCTCTTCGGCAGCCCAGAGGCCACCATGTAGGCATCTCCAATGGTTTCAACCTGTGATGAAGAAGAGTTAAATGGCTTTTCATGGAAATCGATTGCTGTTCGGCATGTTGACCTGGACATCCAAGCCAGTGTTATTTTTTCTATTAAAGTATCTAAAGGATTTTTCGCCAAGTTCCCAAAAAAAAAAAAAACTGTAATAACATGGTAATAAACCTGTAATAACCCTGATATAAGCTTACCTTGTAGACATCGTGGCTGCCCAGCACAGCATCAAATAGGGAGTAAAGGTCATTGAGCAGGTCTACAACCTCAATTGGATCACTAAGGGATGAGATGGTAGTGAAGCCTACAATGTCACTGAAGTAGATGGTGACTTGATCAAAGTACTCTGGCTCCACAGAGGCACCGGTTTTCAGAGCTTCTGCCACAGAACTGAATGAAAATAGAAAAGAAGTTTAATCTGACATAGAATGACATTGATCCAGGAACATGTCTTACTTGAGAAAAATCAAATGAAGTATGTGAGAAGTGTGCTGGTGAATGAAAACACTCACGGAGGAAGCATCTCAGCCAGAAGCTTCTCTGTCCTCTGTTTCTCTACTTCCAGCTCTTCTGTTCTTTCCCTGATCAGGTCCTCCAGGTTAGAGGAGTACTGCTCCAGCATACGCAACATGGAGTCAATAATATTGGTTTTTTTGCCCTTGTTGATGAGCTTGAACTGAGAACAGACAATTAAGATGCATTATGAGCGAATTTAAAAAAATCATTAGATGTAATATAATTGTCTTTTAGACCTATTCCATGAAACTTTAATTAAAGTGTCTTTATATGTAATGTTCATGAAATCTAGAAATAGTGCTATCCATGCATGTTGTCATATTAGCAATGAAATATATAAATACACTATATACCATTCAAAAGTTTGGGGTCTGTAAGACTTTTTCAAAACCTTGCTCACCAAGATTTTATTTAATCAAAAATACAGTAAAAAATAGCAATATTATTACAATTTAAAATAACTGTTTTTTATTTTAATATATTCATGTGATGATCATTACTCCAGTTTTCAGTGTCACATGATCCTTCAGAAATCATTCTGATATGCTGATTTGGTGCTGAAGATTCATTGATTTTGTGGAAAGCTGTGAAACATTTTTTCAGGATTTTTTGATGAATAGTTCACAAGAACTGCATTTATTTGAAATAGAAATCTTTTGTACTGTAACATTATAAATGTCTTTGCTGTCACTTTTGATCAATTTAATGCATCCTTACGGACCCCAAATTTTAAAATATGAAAATAAAAAATAATAAAATAGTACATAAAATAAAGCAATATAATAATGAAATGTAATAAATCAGTCAGCTGATGCGAGCTTGACTAACGTGACCTGCCAGAACTGATGCTACGCTTCATTTTATTCTAGCTTCATGCATTCTTTATTTATCAACACTTGAATGTCGGTAAGTTTCCAAAAAAAAGTTTTTTGAAACCCCCCCCCGTATAACAGTGAAAACACAGAAAGCCGGAAAATTTTGTCAATGGCGGGGAAATAGTTAGTACAATTAAATAATAAATTAAAATAAAATGGCTGGCACAACATATTGTAGAAATCTTCTAGAATGTAAGCAAGCATTTTAAAATCTAAGTTCTTTAGATCCTAAGCTTGTTACTCTGTTAGCCAATGCACTCAAAGCTCACCTGATCAAAGATCTGATCAAAAGGAGGCCTTCTATCAGGCTGTTCACTCCAGCACTGCTTCATTAACTGGATGCATTCCAGTGGAGCTTGATCTGGAGCTACAGTGGGCCTGCACATAGGCGGAGGTTTCTTCACCTTCCTTATTATCTCTGTTCATACAATAAACATGTCACTGATAACACCTGCCCAGTTCCTGTTATCACAGCCTGTTTACCGGTTCATCAAACTAATACATAAGAACAACTAGATTGTGTAATTTATTTACAACCAACCTTCAGGAGTCAAGCCGAGCATACAGTATGGCGCTCCTCTGACGACTACTTCTTGAAGTATAATCGCGAAGCTGTACACATCTCCTTTATACGTTCCTTTCCGTGGACTTTCAGGATCTCTGAGATGTTCAGGAGCTGTCCAGAATAGATCTGAAAGACAAAGAATTGCCTTATTATGTCTTTTTTTCTATATCAGGGAATTAGTGATTTTTTAAATAAATACCCATACCCTCTGGAGGTGGGGTCTCCTTTGGAGCTTTCTGGGTGTCAAGAACCTCATTGTAACCATAATCAGTGATCTTTAAGACAAAACGTCCATCAACTACGCAATTACGAGACTTCAGGTGCCCGTGAGGAAATTCCCTGTGGTGAAGATATTTCATGCCCTATTGGGTGGGTAACAGAAATCAGATTATAATGCCATCAAAGACCGATATTATATAGAAAGTGCAGAATGGATTTGAAAATGAGCTGGAGATTATTAGAAGTTCACATTTTCTCAATAATATTCATCATAACATTCAAAAGTACTTTGATGAGATCCAGCAATAAGGAGGATTTAAACATCCAGTCCAGTTTGACATCGTCATTTCGAAGGAGGTCATGTAGACTCCCTCGGGAGCAGTGTTCAGTGACGATGGCAAACATCTCACAATCCGTGAAGAACCCCAAAAACGGATTGACATTTTCATTCCGTAGGTCCTTCATCTGAGAATTATAAATATGATAGGAACTGTCACTCAAAGAACAAGCTCATACCAAACTGTTAGTTTTAAATTAAAGGTTTAGAGCCAATACCTTGGTGAAAATCTTAGTGGTGCTCTGTTTAACCTCCTTGAAATGTCCCGCCTTAAACTTTTTTAGCCACACCCAGTCGCCCTGCAAAGATCAAAATGACTTACATTTACGTTTGGCAGACACTTTTATCTAAAGCGATTTAAAGGGATAGTTCACCCAAAAATAAAAATTCATCATTTTTATTAATTTACTCACCCTCAAGTTGTTCTAAACCTGTATGAGTTTCTTTGTTCTGTTGAACACAAAATAAGATATTTTGAAGAACAGTTGATGGTCCTCAATACTATGAAAGTACACTATGGAATTCTTCAAAATAGCTTCTCATACAGGTTTAGAACAACTTGAGGGTGAGTAAATGATGACAGAATTTTCATTTATGGGTGAACTATACCTCTACACATTAACATTTTATCAGTTCTTGCTTTCCCTGGGAAAAGCCCTTGGCATCACAAGCGTACTGTTTGCGCTACAGGAAAGTAAAAAGTTGGGTCAAGTTGAAAAGACAGGGTGTGTTCAATAAATAAAATGAAATGACACATAAAGTCACCTCATAGACAGCCACGTTTGAAGTTTCATGTGTTGCTGTCGCCATGCTATTTACAGAGCGGGATTGGTCACCTGTGCTCTTCTCCTCAATGTAACTTTTTGAATCGCTAAGATCCTCAAGAGTGATTTTCTGTAAGCAAAGAGTACATAATAAATGTAGCATAACATTTTCAGAAAAACAAGCTTAATGCGTAAGGAAAGCAGCTGATAAGGTGACGCATACCCTCTTGCTCAGCTGCGGGTTGATGAAGGTCAGGTCCTCAAGCGTAAGCAGGATTCTGTTGGGCCCTTTGATCAGCTGAATTTGTTGGATTCGCCTCCTACAAAGATCAGACAAGATCAGGCAACTTCTTGTACCTTCTTTATATTCATAAAATAAATCAATAAATAATAAATCATAGGTTCAATCAAAATCACAGCAAAATTACCTTATGAATAGAGTTAGGCCAATACAAACAAGAACGATAATGAAGACCATCACAAACGCTATAATGACGTATATTAATTCCACACCTAAAACACAAGGGAATTAATTAGCTGACAAATCATATATAAAACAATATGCATCAGTTAACAGTGGTCATATAAAAACAACAATGTCAAAGTCAAAAGGAGACTGTTTGATTTTAATAATTTGAATTTATTTATTTATTTATTTATTTATTCATATTTTAATAATAATAATAATAAAAGTTACAAATTATACATACAATTATATGCCCCAGTTAACAATAATCATATAAAAACATATTTGTTAGCATGATTAAAAATTAAATATTACTATTTAATTTTAATTATTATTTGAATAATAATAGTAATAATAACTTTGATAATTTACTAAACAAAATTGAGCATAAAAATACCAGTTTGCTGTTTAAAACACTTAAATATAGCTGCTAATTTAACTATAATTTAATTATTTGACTTGGAATAATATCAACAGTTTAATATTGATAATTTGCACACACAAAAATTAGCATAAAATACTAATTAATATTACTTAATATTATTTGACTTTGAATAATATTAATAATAGTTTTTAATATTGATCATTAACTAAAAATTAACTAAAAATATTGAGCATAAAAGTACCAATTTGCTTAAAACGCCTTATACACAACAGCTAATGTAACTATGACAACATATACACATATATACAAGCCTGACTTTTAAACTGAAACAATAACACCATTAAAAGTCAAATTTCTCATTGAACATAACTATGTAAAATGTGTAGGATTTTGTGTGGGTCTGTTGTACCTCCTGTGCAGATGGCATTGGGGTCAAACCAGCAGCTGGAGTCTGAAGGTGGAGGTGAACCTGCAGGGAAATGAATGGACTTGCCGGCAAACAGCACCATGTCCGAAGTCAGGTCTACTTGAAAACAGCGATACAGTTGAGTTCCCCAGCCATCAGTGTCCAAGATCACGTAGCTGGTCTGCCCGTTCCCTAGGGCGTCTGTGCGGATGTTCTGGTTGAAACCGGAAAATGTGATGTTCCTCGTGAAGAAGGCCAGGTTGGACCCGGAGAACCACTGACCTGCTCTTCTGGCATTGTGCATGGACTTGGCAAAGAGGTACAAACTGTTGTAGATTGTACCAAAGAGGGGAGAGACCTGAAATGTAGCAGAATGTTTTAATCGAACGTTTTATGCGAGTGTACAAACAAGATTCATAAATGTGTCAAAGTACAACGTCCGCACCTGCTCTGGCTCTTGTGACACTATCAGTTCTCCAAAGCGTTTGGCCATATTGAACGCTTCGTTGAATGACATCAGATCTGACTCCACGGTGATGGTGAGCACAGCGTCATAGGCTTTGCGCAGTTTGGTGTTGTTTTGCAGTGGGAAGTAGGTTGTGTTGGTGTAGGGTAGGCTATACAGGAGGGTGTCGTACGGTATAAACACATATCGACCATTTGTCAATCCCATGTCATAGGCCTTCATCAGGAAAGAAGTTTGTTGCTCTCCTCCAATGAGCGCTGAATGCATGCACATAATGATGACTGAAACATACATGAAAACTGAATAAATTCATGTTGAATTTTAAAAGCATTATGGACATACAGTCTATATCTCATCTGTTTAATCATACTATATAGGGGACACCGGGGCTAGTTGTCACATGAGCTGTATTTCATTAACTATAGGATTTTGAGTGAAAAATCCAATTACAACTATGCTTTTATATGTTGGTTTTAAATACCTAGTTCTCTCTCTTAATTGAAAATACATTTTGTTCCAATTACATATACAAATGCTTAAAGTAGACAATAAATCCACACTGACAAACATTTAAGTAAAAGTTATAATTTTAAAAGAATTATAAATATATTAATAATCTAAATATAGTATTTTATATATATACTGTGCAAATATATATATATATATAAGTTATATTTATTTATTTTATAAAGTATATATATATTTTTTTAATGAAAGGTTTGAGTTGTCATGTGTTTTAAATGTTAAAAGTATCCTATTTATTAATCACAATATTTATTGGTTAAAACAATGGTTTGTAAAACAATGTTACATTATTGTTTTAGTGCTTAAAATTGTCATCTTAAAATGTTTTTAATGTTTGTCTATACACAAACCCCACCCTGAGAAATCAGTATAAAAAGTGTCACAAATAGCCTTGTCCTCTCCTCCCCTAAAATTAATGTTTATGCTGACACTGCAAATCTATGTGTCCAAAGCACTTTACCTTTTATCTCCCCTGCGTTTTGAATGCTCATCAACGTGTTCTCCAACATAGTGTCATTATTCCCCATGGACGCAACAATGCCAACAGGAAGGCCCTGGTTTCTGAGAGCACTAGCCAATTTGGCAGCCGTGTCGATCCATATATCCTCATTAGAAGACACGATGCCTATGTTAGCCCAGCTGAAATACTTAAGCACGTTGTAAAGCACCCGCGTCAGAGATGGTAAAGTTCGGGCAAATGTTGGGTAGCCCTGGACCCGGTCTAACTCGTAGTTAATGCACGCCCATGAAAATATAGACTTGTCCCAATTCTTGCCCATGAGCGAAGCGGCATTGCAGTATCCTGGATTTGTAGGGCCTACAAACGCATCAACTACGTTCTCATATTGTACAAATGAGGTCAATGCTTTCGATGTTTCGCAAGCTTCCTGAAGGATGACAAAGTCCATTGTACAGCCCAGGTCTAAACTAAAATCCTCGTTTATGCGGCCAACAGCCAGTCTGGACGCAATGGCAGGAAGTGCTTTTGAGTAATAAGGGTCACAGTTCCAAGGCCCCAGGACTCCTACTTTGAAAATCAGGCATTGGACACAGCATGGGAACGTCAACACACCAAGAATGATCCATAGTGTAATGCTGTAAAATGGAAGTGTTGAGAGGCTGTTTCTGCTCCTGAGGATGGGGCAGCAGGGGTAACTGGATAACTCCCATAAAGCACCTCCAAATGGGAGGTGAATATGTTGCATTGTCCTCCTTTAGAAGCCGTTATGAGAGATGGACGTCACAAAGAGACACCTGGAAAACAGCAGATTACATATGAACGGAAGTCGTAGCACTTTTAGCATCATTTTCAAGGCCAAACACTCAATAATATTTAGACTTATCTGTTATATAATAGCTAGGCTGTATATTTTCTACACAATTTAAACATTTCAACTCACTAAAATTGAAAACCTAAGTTAAAGTTTTTTTTTTTTTTAATCAAATCAAAGCCAAATTTACCACCTAAAGTGATACTGTAAGTTAATTTGTCCACTTTAAATGTAATTACTGATGAAGAAAATCGAGTTGAAACTCTAAACGTTTAGAAAATAGTGGAGAATGTTTTCGACAGGTGAAAAAAACCCATGTTGTTTTGGCATAAAAACATTTTTTACATAGTATTATCATATTATCTTAGGTTATTGTTTTGTTAATCTATAGCTTCATACACTAGAAATGCAAAAAAAAAAAAAAAAAAAGATTTCCAAATTTATCTGCACTTATATTTATGCTAGTGCACAAACTAAAACACATATCAAAAATATAATTTAGAAATTGAACTTACCATTATTCATATGGGCCACTTGATGCATGAAAACATTTCCACAAAGTTTTTCCTTTCTCTTCCGGTGGTTTCTTTCATAAGGTAGATTTATATCCTTTATAGAGTTACACGGTCATCTTTCACGACGGTTTTCCAGCATCAGTCGTTCCGTGGGCATAAATAAATGTGAGTAGATCTCCGCTCACAAACAACAGTTTGATGAGTCTTGTCAACTTAAGCACCCTGGAGAGCTACTTAGTACATGCAGTCATCAATAAAGGTGTTCTTTTGCACCTTCACGATTCACACCTAACGTTCAGTAACATTTTCCAGCTTCAATGTACAAAAATTCTCGATAGTGTTGTCAATTTGTGCTAAATGATTTACCTTAGTTTCGTTATATCGAAGGTTCCTAGAATCCTTGACGATTTTAAAAAATAACAAATGCATTTTATAGTAAAATAAAATAAAAAGCGATATATGTTTTAAATAAATCTCCTTGAAAATATCAAGAGGCCTAGATGTTTCTCTGTTCAGTGAAAGTCCTTTGAAAGTGACCCGCGGATGAATCTAATCCATACTTGGTCAGGGACAAAATAAGAGGATTGCAGACATACGTTAACGCTTCAGACCCACCTTTACTGACAGAGCTAGCCATGATTACTTTTTAAGACAAATTGAGGAAATGTAAAATATTATTAATGCACATTATATGGCGTACAGTCATCACAAGCGTTAAAAACATATTTTGATGCGCCGAAAAAGAATAATTAAATGCATTGAACCAATCATATAACGCCATACTACTAAGTGATTTTCAACATCAAACATTTTATTTTATATTCATTTATATTTTATGTTCGTGATAACAGGTAGAAATCGATTAAAAACTAGTGTAAGTGTAAAGATATTTGAAAATATGTGAATAATAATAAGTAGCCTAATGATAATTGTATTATTCAAAACAGTCAAATAAGTTCAAATAAGTTTTCAATAAAATGTATTATTAAAAACATGAATACCATGACTTTTATTATTATTATTATTATTATTATTTCTGAATACCATGACCATGACCTGAACAGTGTATTTTCATAAAAATAAATAAATAAAATATCATATATATATATATATATATATATATATATATATATATATATATATATATATAGGTGTTTCATAAAATAAAACATTTTTTTGCTCATTTTTGAAATAAACAAAAATAAAACTTTAATAAACAAAAAAATGCCATACTACTTCTTTTTTCAAGAATTACACTCCCCAGACAATTAAAGCTACACAAACATATCTGGACTTTTGACTGAAGAAGAAGAAGAAGAAGGAAAAAAAAGGTTTTAAATATATTTTATTTACGTTTTGAGCTCTCATCTTTCATATTTACGGTTCATATTTTAGATTGAGCAAGGTCTCAGCAGCCCATTTCCACCTCGCCATGGAGACCCCGTGGCGCACGAGCGGTTATGAAGTGTAATTAGGCATTTGTTTGGTGTAGTTGTGATAGGCCCACTTCAATTGAATTTGCACAAGGTGTATTGGGCATAATTAAAGTTAACGAAGGGCGCTCCCTTGGACGATCCCTAGAGTTCTCTTACATTTGCCTGCGTCAGTTAAACCTTGTGTTTTGAGAACACGTCTGAGGTCTCTCTGAGCTCATTTAGTCTATTAGCATGTTTATGGTTTACAGAGATATACAAGCACAGATAAACATTTAGGGGACGAAAGTTGTCTTACTGCCTGATCACCAGTATTACATCTTCATTGTTTCACATAGGAGAAACATTTGCTGTGCATAAGTCTTGACGTTCTGATTGAGCATGTGAATTTTGGGATTTCTGATTTGCTTGAGGAGCTTAATACACCTGGGCATCAATGTAGGCCTGTGTGGGATGTTTGCCTTCAGGTTACTGTAGAGATTTTCTGGTGATTTGTGCAGCAGTGAGAGAGAGAGGGAGGAGGACGAGAGAGATGTGCTGACCCATATCCAATAAGCCTCTGAGCTTCTTAAAAGTTGCACCTTGACACCTCTGCCCTACAGCCAGAAACAGAGGATGCAAACTCAGCAACCACAACCCAAAGCACTTACAGGTAATAATACAGCAATCTGCAGCACTCAGTAACCGCCTCTAAAGGAAACAAACCAAAGTGTCTCTGCCTTTGAAACATTTATATTGATATAGGCCTATCCATATAGCCTAGATTTTAATATGGCTGGCTAGGTAGCCATAATTAATTAACCACTGTTTAATTACTGTTTTACTCTCATTGAAATGAGGGCCTCAAAGACAATTGTTTTTGTTTTATTGTACTGCCATCTAGTGGATGAAAAAATATGTAGATTACAAGTTGATTGTAAGTTTATGTTGTGTAATATAAAACTATACTACAGTTCCTGTATAATCACTGTTGTCCTCTTCATTTGCTTCTTCTTGCGCTCCTTCTCTTTTTTCACTTCTTCTTCATCAATCTGTTTAGAATCTCTGCAGATAGCAGAAAAAATATAAGAGGCTTTGATAAGAATTCCAAAAAGTAAATGGTTTTCCTTGTGACCCAAATCTACTAGAAAACCATGAACAAGTAATAATACTAATACAAATAATATTACATGCATCTTTGAAGATTTTTTTATTCCTTAAATTCAATAAATGCTTAACATTACAGTAGACACACCTAAAAATAAATGTTCCAAAATGTTCATTTTCACATCAATGCCATAGAAAAACCATTTTTGGTTCTGCGAAGAATCTTTCAGTAAACAGTTCCTAAAATACCTTTTTTTTTCTTTTCATTTTTAGTGAACTTTTTGTGCAATGGAAAGGTTCCACAGATGTTAAAGGTTCTTCATGGGTTCTCCATCCATCAATGCTGATAAAGAAGCTTTATTTTTAAGTGTAGAATTTAACTGTAGAATGAGATCATCATGAGGTTATATGTTAATATGAATGTATCAGTAATAAATTAGACAGAATTTTATTTGATACTTCACATTGTGAAAACAAAAAAAAAGTTACCATGTTAACTCAGGAATTTTTAAACATTTATTGAATTTAATATTATTACTGATGGGAAATTACAAGATTAATCGTGATTGTTGTTGGCAGCCCTCCTTTTTAACAGTGAAAAATAAAAACCCAATGTGCATAGTGTTCTTAGGTGTTTTTGTCAGGGATATACACATTAGGCATGTCCTTCCCTTGATACGAAGCAAATATTTATTAGATGATATTAAAGTTATTTGCTTTAGCTTTAGTGCAGTGACAGTATAAACACCATTATTTAATTTAAGATTTAAAAACCAAAAACATTCGGAAGTACCTGCACTGCAAAAAAGTACCTGCACTTGTTTTCAGTCTAAATATCTAAAAATTGTTAAATCAAAGATGCTTTCACTAGATAAGTAAAATTACAAGATTTTTTCTTGTTTTCTGAAAAATAAAATCAAAATGAAGTGAGTTTTTGCTTAAAACAAGCTAAATTATCTGCCAGTGGAGTAAGAAAAATAATCTTGTTTCTGTTTGAATTCTTGTTGCTGTCCCAAACAGGAACAAGATTATTTTTCTTACTCCACTGGCAGATAATTTTGCTTGTTTTAAGCAAAAACTCACTTCATTTTAATTAGTTTTCTCAGAAAACAAGAAAAAATATCTTATGTCATTTTACTTATCTAGTGAAAGCATCTTGATTTAAGAATTTTTAGATATATGGACTGAAAACAAGACAAAAATACTAAGTAAGAAAAGCAGTTTGGAATCAGAAAAGATTTCAAACACCTAGCATGCAGTTTAAATCGTGTGTGATTGTAGTAGTATATATTCGCCGCTAGAGAGCGCTGTTGAAACTCGACGCGTTCAGACGTTGGTGGGCGCGGATTATCATCATCAGTGAGTGAAACTCTAGACGAGACTCTGCTTGCGGTGGCTTTTTATCGCTTCATCTTATGTGGCGAATCTGTAGCCGAAAGATCGACAAAGTCACAACTCAGACAATACCGCAGACGTGTTCACTTGCCCCACTACAAAAAACTTTGGATATGACAATGACTAAAACTGAACTCTTTTCCGATGCTGGCCTGGAAAAGTAAAAGCTCTCCGACAAACGAGTCGCCGCACATGGTAAGTTTTACGAAAAAGAATAAAGTTTTCTTCTGTGTCTTACAAACGCGTTTTACTGTTGGCGTTTGTTTATATTGTATTTTTACATGACGAAGTCTAAATGTATGGTGATTCCTTCATCTCAAGTAATTCGCGTAATGAGGAGTAAAGACATGGACAATGAATAAGCCTATATGCGACACGCGCACGTTTGTTGAGCGTTGTCAAAGTTTTTTTGCGACTGTAATTTTAACTGAGTACAGATGTGAGTCCAACCATCAAAGCGGAGATTTTGGCTTCGTCTCAACTTAGTGAGCTGCCTTTCTAGACAGCATCTATGATAACCTAAAATGCTGTCATGGTAGCCAGGCAGTCACTAGACTTTGAAACAAAACCAATCCGTTTTGAGCTTAAATTGCTGTTTTTCACTTGAATGAATGGCTACAAACAATTGAGTAATTATGTTGTTTCCTGTTGAAGGAAGTGGCATTAGCGTAATTAAGTACTACTCTTTAGAGACCCACCAAATGGTGCCATTTGTCAGCAGACCTGAATAAAATAGCAGTCCATCTTTACCTGTTCATTATTGCAACCCATTAATAACAGTACAAGCAATTCCCATATGATCCAGATTCTATTTCTGATAACATGTTGTTTTAATTTCTTTTTGTTCTAGGGATCACGAGTGCTACAATATATTGCATAAAATTGAGATAATGCTGTGCAGTTTGCATGAGCTTTCTAGGATATGGGTGACAACCTGCATTATGTCAGCTGTACTGTAGTCAACAACCATAAAACTGCATGTCTCTAACATGCAATTCAAAGGTTACGTGCTGCTGTGAAGCTGGCATCACAAAAAGTACCTGGCATACAAAAGTTGTATTACTGAGCTGTTTGAGACATTAAGCTCCCATTAAATCTGACCCCCCCCTTAAAGTACTGCATTCTTTCAGCTTTATTGGATTAGGATGTCTGCTGTCTGCTAATTAAATTGGTTAAGAACCAACTTTAGTTCTCTTGTACTGTAGTTTTCTTTTGGCTACGTTAACTCCAGGAAAAATAAAGTATGTTTAAAAATGATCTGCGTTTTGATACTAGACCATCGATGGGCGAGCCTTACAGACTCACTGAAAGGGGAGGAAGATAAATGGTTTAAATATGTAGCTGTTAAACACTGACAGTGATTGCTCTTAAAATACATCCCACTTAGACTTCAGGCATTCTAAGTAGGGACTTTACAGTGGGAGGTGTACAACACCTGGAGAGTTCATAACCCGTCACACAGGCAGATGTCTACGTTGACAGAAAAATTCCATGCCTTCAAATTTAATTCATTTTGAGTGTTCTAAATGTGGATTTCAGCAGTGGCGTGTAACGCAGTCACTCGTACTAGCCTATGAAAAATCCTCTGAATTTTCAATACATATCGATACTGAAATATCTGAAACGCTTCATTTTCCGCAGAATAGATACACGATACCTGCTGCGCTTTGTCGCTCTCTCATCTCCGACAGTGAGTTTACACACAAACCTGCCTCCCCTCCCTCACTCGTTTTATTTGCTCCGGAATCCGGATGAATATTGTTGGTGTTACAGGGCTTGAATTTTGGAATGAGAATGCACATATTGCACATAATTTTACTCATTCCCTGCAGATTTTGTGCTCACACCCAAACATAAAGCCAGCTCTCAGTACTAAATTGAGTGCAATAAATCGCTGCTTATTGCACAAATACACAAAATAATGTCAAAATGCCGGTCTTGACGAGTATTCACGTAAACACAGTCAGTTATGTTTTAAGTGAACGTAAACAGTGGAGAAAGAAAATGCATGTGTAACAGTATAATGGATCCGTGCGTCAGGTCTTAAAGTGCTAATATAGCGGCTGCCAAATTATGAGAGAGGATAATATTAAAAATATTTATATGGCAGTTTTCCACATTGTATCAATGTCAAAATTGTGGCCAGTGAAAATGCTGAGTGGCTAGTAACTTTGGAAAACTGAACGCGTCTGCTCAATGCAGCCTGAGCCGAACGAGTCGCAGCAGGAGTCAGATTTCATTTATCTCGTGAGTGAGGAGCTGACTGACAAGACAATGGGGAAGATTTTGGTTTCAAAGCGAAATGTAAAAGCGCATATTTAAGTAAGTTTGTCATTGTACTGCTTTGTTGTGTTTTTCATTAAGAATAATAATGAACCCACCATTCAAGCAATTGCCGCCCTGAATTGGCACGTAAAATGCGCACAGCCACACAGGCATTCCTAATGGTGCGTGTCCACTGGCGCAGGGCAGAGCGGTGATATTGGTATTACCGGTGTTGGCACATGCCAATTAACCAGTGGGAAAAGTTCCTCACCATTTCATCCCTAATGTCAAGCCCTGTGTGTAATAATTACCAAATACAAAATTAATAAATAAAATGGCTGAAAATGGTTTTCAGTGCTTTCACAAGGCCCTGTTAGAACATTAGCAGTCTTGAGACATTTCTCTTAAAATGATGAAATGTTTATGTCCTAAGAAGAGAGTAGGAGGAGCATGAATTTTTAGCAAAATGTTTACTTGAAGAGGAACTCTTTTTAGGCCAGATCTAAAGTGAAAGACATGCCTGAGGTTACAAGTCTATGTCTATATCCCTAACAAATACTCCTATTGAAAGGGATAGATCACCCTAAAATGAAATTTAAATCATAATTGCCGTTCTTTCTTTTTTGGACCACAAACAGTCCCGCTTGGGCTCTTCCATATAATGGCAGTAAATAACAACCAGCATCAAGCTTTAAAAAAAAGATAGTATCACAGAAAGTATCAACTTCAGTTGTCAAATGACAGTCAGAATGACAGTTGACAGTGGATGAATGCTATAACTTCTTGTTGCAATGACGAACACGTGGTTATAACATGGATATATTCACCTCAGAGAAGAAAGTACATGGATTGTATTTCATGTCACGTTTTTCTTAGTCTTGATTTCTCACAACGTGTGCTTTTTGTGAGTCGAAGTGAACATGCGGTGCTAATAGAGTCTCATGAACGCACATGCACAGAAGACAAACAAACAAGGTCAGGATTTTTGTTAAATACATAAAATTTTGGTTTGTTTTCACCAAACCCTTTTGTATACCTCCAGAACACTTGGACTATATGGCACTTGTCACATGGGACCATTCTGTGATGCTATTGCGCCTTTTTTTAAAAGCTTGATGCTGGTCACACCACTATTATATGGATGAGCACAAGCGGGACATTTTTTTTATAATTCTCCTTTTGTGGCTAGAAAAAGGGCATACAGCATTAGAACAACATCAGGGTGAGAAAATGATGACTTAATTTTCATTTTAGGGTGAACCAACCCTTTAAGCAGATTCATCCAGTTTAAGCAGCACTTTACAGTGTTTGCAGTTGCATGGTCACAAAGACCTTCTTTTTTTTTTCCTACCACTTACTCATAGCATGTCTGCTATTGTGTTAGTAAAAAGATTAAAAATAAATATTTATAACTCCTAAATAGTTGTTAGTGTGCACTCTGTAGCTTAAAGTGTTTTCATTGTACCTGTTATGCAATCAATTACATACGAGGTAATTGTTTACCTAGCATGCTGGTTCTGTTAATCGTTAGCCATACCAGTACACACAGTCTTACAGACTAATTAATGTCCAGTCATTTTTGCTGTTTCATTCTTATGTTTCGTGTGAACCTGTCAAGTCTCTTTCGCCCTTGTTTTGTAATCGAGTTAACCCATGCCCAGATTCAGCGGTACTGTTTATAGAGCCAAGTGTTGAAAGAAGTTTAAGTTCAGGTCAATTAGTTAAACAAAGAGCACATGGTAGGGTGGTCAGGCAACAAAAGTCGTCAGTAGAGCGTGGCAGAGCATTTATAGATTTCAGCTGGAGTCACAGAGAACATCTCCACCTGTGTGTGACACAGACTTTCTGTCTGCTTTTTGAGTCTTCTGCGTACTTCATGAAAACGAGTAAGCAAGATTCAGATATTTATGTGTAGAATGATGGTGTAATCTTCTTTTGCAGTCTTTTCTTTAGTAATCTTTAGATTTAAAGTATTTACATGTGAAATTCAAGTTATTCAATATAAAAACACTGAAGACTGGAGTAATAATGCTGAACATTCAGCTTTGCCATCACAGGAAAAACTTAAATTTTATAAAATATTAAAATAGAAAACCGTTAGGGCTGCACGATATTGGAAAAAACTTACATTGCGATACTTTGTTTTTCTGCGATATATATTGCGATTATAAAAAAAATTTCACCAGATGATTTGAATAGCTCTATTTGAAAAGAATTAATCATTCTAGAATAATAGGGTTGATTTTGTAGGAGAGTGAATCTGCATAGATAATAATAAACAAATTACAAGCATAGATAAATACAATAGAAGAAAGATAATATTGAAATAAACAGTGCTTTATGTTTTTCAGGTAAATCTAACAGTATTCAGGTACAGAAATTCAATAATCAAATGTAAAATAGCAGTCTTCACTAGCCTATATAAATGAAATATAACTAATATAATTAATTAATAAATTTTATCATTGTTAAAGCTACAAAAGTCATTTTCTCTTTCTCTTTTGTTGTTTGGTCACCATTGGCGACACAAACAGCTGCCGGTACACAAGGCTGCTGTCCCTTTAAGAATGCACGGAGCCACGGACCTAAATGACACGCGTCCAGGGCCGGCCCTGACCAATTTGCTGCCCTAGGCAAGATTTTACTTGGTGCCCCTTGTATCAAGGTTTAGCACTACATGTTATCAGTCTAAGTTGTGGAAACACTGGTACTGTTTTATTTTTGTAATGCATTGATGTTTTGTTTTTTTATTGTTGTTTTATATGATGTCCAGTCCATTCTACCCTGTCATTGTGTTCATGATATTATTATTATTATTATTATTATTTTTAAAAGGCTGATGATAGTTAAACTATACAAAAATAGCACCTATGCCACATTACAGCCTAAACACAAATAGCAAGAGTAATTGCATCTAGCATTCATGAACAAACTATTCATTGAGAACTAGCAAAAGTGTTTGTTTTCCAGTAGATGGCAGTAATCTTCCACTAAACTATGCACATTCATGTTTTCACCATGAATTAAACTGAGAAATTTAGATATTTAATGTGAATTTTACATAAAATGTTGCTATTTTAAATAAACCTGTATGTAAATATCATTACTAATTTTAGCAAATGCATTTTAAAATTACCATATGTCCCCTTAAAACTCCACAACTGTAGAGTAAAAACATTAGGCTATTAAAAAAGTGACATTACATGCGTTTAAAAAACTGACATGATTTATTATTATTATTATTTTTTTTTTTTTACAAAATCACACTGTCTGTGGCCTCTGGGAACCCAGAACAGCTGCTTGCATAAAGTAAAGGTAAAAATAACTGGAATTAATTAGTGAACATTAGTATTTTACTACTTTGCAATTAGATAAACTGTTCATTCATTAGCCTACATGACTTTACCTCTGTCTTTATCCCTTTTCTTCCCTGCATCAGAGGGCTTCGGTCTTTTTTTGACACTGTGTCATGTAAATTCGGCCATCCGTCATAAATAATCAGGCAACTTTCACTGTGTCTACAACTGGCGCGAGCGGTCAAGCATCCTAAAAAATGAAAGCAATCCTGTATACATTGGATGCGGCGAGAGGCGAGGCGACGCGACACAACAAATTCCCAACGTTAAACTGATCGCGCGTTCTATTTCTGACGCACTTCAAGCACTCGCTGGGCGGGGGAAGATTGATGCGGCGGAGCGGGATGAGTCGGGGGACGTAGTTAATTTTTTTGTTTTTGTTTTTTTTGTTTTATTTGGCAATATTTCGAATTAATATTAATAAAATAGTATCAGTAATAAAAAAGGGGAAAAATCACTCATTTTGGCGCCCCTAGCATTTGCCTATTCCGCGGGCGGCCCTGCACGCGTCCGTTTCCTTCATCAATTGTTTACAGCACATAACTTACTGTGTTTACAAGGATACCGCGAATCACATGTGTTCTGAACCGGGGTGCAGCTGCCCGTACGGATCAACTACGATATACTGTGACTATCGCGGATGCGCACATCGCGATTTCGATGCTAAAACAATATATCGTGCAGCCCTAAAAAGTTATTTTTCAAATTCTAATAATATTTAACATATTACCATTTTTACTGTATGAAAGACTACTTTACTTTTTCATACTGAATAACACATCAGAATGGTATTATTACCAGAAATTTAGACATAAATTTAGAGTTCATTTATTTATTTTTTAGTTTATTTCACAAGTAAACCTGGTAATATAGATATTATGCAATTATTTGGACTTAATCATTGCTAATACTGGTTTGCATATATTAAAGCATCAAAGTCTCTGAGTTTCATTATATTCTTTAAGTGATTATGTGCTAACAGCTCTTAAATTCTCTATGAGAAAAGCCTTGCACTGTTGTCACTGTAATTGGAAAAAGTCCAATTTAATAGGCTCTTTGATCATAAGAATTAGGTCAAATCTTTTGAGAAGGTGTGGCAAAATTAGGGCTCATGAAGTTGCACTAGATGAGAAGAAGCTTGAATATTTACACTTTTAGTGGAAAGGATGAATGAACACAGACCCAAGAGTGACAAGCATGTACGTACAGCTGTAAATGATTGGCTATGTTGGTTTACACAATGAACACATGTAAATGAGTGACTTCTGATCTCTTCAAACATCTCAAAGGCCCCTGAAGTGGATTATGTTCTGATGATAAAATAAATATGCCATCCAAGAGAATGATTTTTGGTGATGCTTGAAGTTCATGTGATTTTGATTTGTTCTGTTTTGGGATGTTCATGACTATGAAATTAAACCCTTTAATGTGTGTTTTTTGGTTTATAGCTCACCATGGCCACATTGCTGTGTCTCCTCTTCTCTTTGCTTGGCCTTGCTGTCATGGGAGCAGTGAAGAACTGCCATCCGCAGTGTCATTGTGAGGTGGAGAGCTTCGGCCTCTTCGACAGTTTCAGCCTGACCAAAGTGGACTGCAGCGGGATCGGCCCCGGGAACGCTCCTGTCCCCATCCCTCTGGACACCTCCCATCTCGACCTCTCCTTAAACTCCATCACCTCCATCAGTGATTCAATGCTCTCCGGACCGGGTTACACCACCTTGGTCAGTCTGGACCTAAGCAGCAATCTCATCGCACATGTCAGTCCCAAAGCGTTCTCTAAACTTCGTTACCTGGAGACGTTGGACTTGAGCAACAACGCTCTTGAGGGTCTTGGTGATGGCTGCTTCACTGGACTCCCTCTCGTTGAGCTGGACCTGAGTGAAAACCGATTCAAAGAGTTCAGCCTTGATCTCTTCACCACCAGGGCACAGGATATACCAATCATGGTGGACCTGTCGCAAAACCTTCTGACCTCCATTACCAGAAAGTCGCCTGACCATCCGCTGTACATCAAGAGTCTTATGCTTGCAGGGAACAGATTGAAGATGGTCCCAGCGCTTAACGGAATCCCACTTCAGTATCTCAACCTGGACGGGAATCTCATCTCCAGCATTGACGCAGGAGCCTTTGATTCGATGACAGAACTGGTTCACCTTTCTCTCAGCGGCCTGTCTGACCTGACCCTGATTCAACCAGGTGCTTTCAGGGGTTTGAGGAACCTGCAGGTCTTAGACTTATCAAACAACAGCCGGCTCAAGACGTTGAGCCCAGATGTATTTAGCGGACTCGTCTCTTTACAAGAGCTCAATTTGTCCAATACTGCTGTCACACCATTATCAAGGGCCGTCTTTACCCAGATGCCGAGCATAAAGAGTATAACTCTAGGGCCAAACGTGCATTGCTGGAAGACACACAAGCAAGGACAGTTTCACAGACAGATTGGACAGGCAAAACCCAATGATATACTTACCTGTGACAATGCAGGAATGATCTTATGAGCCTGAAGTGCCAGGAAAGACTAATTTTCTCATCTCTGTGCCTTATTAGTATCTCATAAGATCTTTTATTTTTTCTAATTCAAGATTGCATCGTATTTGCACATACTATGCCAACTAAGGTCCGCTATTTTACAGGTGTTCATCTTATTTTAACACAGACAGTTTATGACTTGTGCACTTTATTTACTACATTTCTGTTCTTCTACTTAGTCACTTGAGATTTGAAGTGATGTGAGCTCTAATGTGATGTTTAATTAGTTTTTTTGTTTTGTTTTTTAACACGAACAGTCTTAAAGTTTCATAAATTGTGTATTCAAACACTTTGTACAAACACAACAGTGTAGCAGGTCAATTTAGAAGTCATGGTGCCTTAAAGTGTCATTCATTTAATAGTATTCTGTATTCTAATGTTTAGATGCCCCATATATGATACACTTTAAATGACCATAGAAGCTGTACAGGTTACATTATTGCATACTAAAATTCTCAGATTGTGTATTATTAGAATGATTTACAGTGGACCTTAAACACTGAGGGCAATCAAATTTGGTTCATTTAGATGTGTTTACTTGTTTTAAAGTGGGGCATTTATTTTTTGATAGACGCACAAAGAATAAAATGCAATATGTGGAATTTAAGAATTTAAATTTTGAATTTTAATGTAATTTATTAGTTTAGCAGTGAAATGTTTTCCTAATACTGAACCTAAAATATGATTTACAAACTACATAATAAAATGGTATAATATTTTCTACACATCACTCAGACTGACGCTTGAGGGAAATGTAACATTAACGAATTCTCTTTATTATTCCCAAATTGTTATTTCACGTTTACATGATGTTGATCTAAAATTTTGCACTTTTGACATTCTTTTAAGATTTGTGTGGATTTAAAAAAAAAATGCATGATGGTTGTTCATCATGGGAGTTGAGGTATGTTTTATGTTTGTACAAAACTATACTCCTAATAAAAGATAATCAACTTTACATATGACAGTATGTTTGCTCAGACTTGTGATTTAACGCTCACTTCCCCAAACAGTTCTCAGCTGTTTCTGAGTCACGTAGTGCATTTAGTCATAATACAGGCCTCACTAATGTGGTTCTTTTCAGTCTGACGCACTCAGACAGCCATGATTCGTTTATAAGAAACACCCAGTGTTTTATCCCACACTTTATTTGACAATAATAAAACATTAACCATTCACTCAGACTAACCATGGAAAGCAGTTTTAGGTGGACAGAAGACAACAGATGACTTTAGGTTTGTAGGCCTCACAGACCAAATCTTCATATATTCCCTTAGCTACTATGAATTGTTGCCAAGATCCAGCTCTTTGAAATTCTAGGAGACTAACGCCAGAGACACATCCCCCTTTTCTTTTCTACACAAAAGCTTAGTGGAGAAAAGGTTTACTTAACGGCTAAACTTGCGCTTCATCACTTTGCACTTTCTGCCATGCTCAGGATAAATAAGTAATGTAAATAAATGTGCACCAATGAGGAACAACAGTCAAGAGCAAACAGTCAGTCAGTGTTACCGTGACATTCTCCCCATTTTTCTGTGATTTCTCTTTGGAGAACACAAGAACACAATTTTATGAGGATAAAATCCTTTAAATGCAAAGTAGAGTTCCTGAAGAAAGTACTAGCATTGTAAAGCAGTAAAATAATAGCTTTAGTTTTCTTTGCCTTTCTGCTACACTATAACACAAATCTTTAAATTAACATAATATTCAGTGTTTATCTAGAGATAATTAATGCTTATTGTTCTTTATGTATTTACTTTTTTTTAAAGAAAAAAATGTAGCTTATAAAAACAAAAAGGAGCAGTTGATTTCTCTTTTGTTGACACTGGTAAGCCAACTTCACTATTGTGACCTAATCCAAACAAATGAGCATTAACCTTTACCGTTCTTTTACAGAACATTGTAGATGTCACAATGAATTGCTAGATTTGATTTAGGACAGACACTGCTTATCTTCCTTTTTCTTTCATGTGCCTCAACTTGCCTTACTATGTGAGAGGTTGTACTAGATATGATGTAAGCAGTATATGGTACAGAGTTAAATGGGTTATGAACTACTCTGACTTTCTTTCTCCTCTTTCTACTTCTGTGTACTATCCAGCTTGTAAAGCCATTGTAAATCTGTTAGTGTCTCATATCACCTACTCTCATTTTAGATAAGGACATAAATTAAATGGGCCTTAGGTGAATCATTTGATGGCATAACCAATCTGAGCCACAGTCCATTAGCAAAAGAACCAATGTTGGTATGAAAATCCCTAGTGCATAGAGTTCATTAAAAAAAAAACATCTTTCTCAACTTGTAAACACGAACAATGCAAAAGTCTGTTAAACCCTCTCAATTCCCAATGTCCAGTTGAACGTCCAAGGCTGACTATGTATTGCCAGAGCAAAGACAATGGCCCACTGCCAAACACCTGACACAAACTGAAAGCTCAAGAGAATCGATATGGAACAAGCAATCAAATTGAAGTCAGATTAAAAGGATTCAATGTCTGGAACCAGAACACAAACAATAAATGGAATGACGCCTGGGGGAAAAAATGCAGCCATGGTCACATTTCGCCCATGAAAATCGCATGAATTTTTCATTGGGAAAGCATTCTTACAAAGTGCCACGTCAATGCTTGTTTCAGACAGCATGCTGCTATTGATTCACAATTCAGATTCATAAAATAGCGTGTGAGAAGATATTAAATCTGTTTCATAGTTGCAGTTTTAAAATTACATAGTCTTACACAGAAAAACTTCACTATATGCTCATAAAACGTCCCACATGATGCAATCTCATTGGGGAGATAAGTAACTATTTTACATTTTTTTGCGAATTGGTGGCTAATTTGTATCTGCTTACATCCCAGTGATGGGTATATTTAGGAGTGATGGTAGGGGAGGAGCTTCATGCTTACCTTTTTCTATAAATTGTACGTTTTTGTGATGCATTGTACAGATTCATACAAAATCACCACCTCACAAAATAGTTATGTTTCCCGTGAGATTGGGTTGTGCACACATTACAAACAAATTCTCGTAATTTCTTGACTTAACAAAGGCGGGATGGTAAGATGGCTGATATCCAACATACATACATTTGACATAAAAAACACATAACAAGCAAATAACATCCTTCTCTAGATTGCAACGTCTTAAAACAGCATGTACCGTTTTTTTGTATTTTTGCTCTACATATTTTCTAAAGTGTGCTGAAGTTTCATTCTCAAGCTGTCGTTGGCGTCACAAGCAATGATCCTCATTCCCTTTCTGCCTTTTGTTAAAGACCCAGAACAAGTCTCACAGTATCCGAAAACCAGCACAATAGAGTCTTTTTTGCTGTAACACTGCGTGCAAAAGAAAAGCTTTATTGTGCACCAGAAGAGACACATCAGGCTCTGTTCACACGTCACGCTCAACTGGGTTAGTGTTTTGTGTCAGAACAGGCCATTTGATGTAGCTAAAAATCACTTGCAGAGGTGCTGACCACATAATGATGTTTGCATTCCATGTAATGCATTACCGTCGTACACTTTGCATACTTCTGCTGCACGGATTCAAGAAACCTCAGAGAGCCTGTTCTCAAAGCTAGGGGAAAAAAGAGCCTTGTTGTGCATTCAATGAAGGCTGAGAACGTAATCTGATCATGGAGCAAACTGTTTTGCCAAGAAATCTTTCTTTCTTGGGACTGTACCATTCAGAGGACACTAATCTGTCTTTTCATGTGTGAACAAAAATGATTTGTACACGGCTCTAAGCATAAGCTAACTCCTTTGTCCGGAAAGGCACTGTATACATAGAACGTAAGGAACAAATTAGAGTTTTATTGGCGGTTTAGTCAATTGTACACTATTGTTTGCTCCTGAGCACAGACCTATGAGTGTTTGCTTTTACTTATCTGCTTTAAAAGCATGTGGGTTGGCCAGCACATGCTTATTCCTGCCCATTCCCGGGTGGTCAGGTCCAGGTTTCCTGTTTTGATTGATAACAATGAGGATTGGAGAGGTTCACTTTCAGATCTGTAAAAGGGACGGTAACAAAGTTTACAAAAGTTCTTCTGCATGCACGTACGAGCATATGACTCAACTAAATGATTAAATGATTTTCTTAGACATTGCGTAACTTTGGGTTGGTGTTGTACTGCGAGCTGTCCAAGAAAAAACAGACATATCCTGAGATTGTAAGCCCACACTGACGTCCTACACATCTGGTTACCATTAAGGTCCGTTGACTCAAGTTACTCGCTGCAGGAAACAATCGCACAGCTTAAAGGAACCTTCTGATGGAGCTTCCATTTGCTGAAATGCTACATTTGTTGTTTAAAGGGATAATTTTACCTCAAAAATGTAAATTCTCACATTATTGTCTAACCCTCATGTTGTTAAACCTGGATGACTTTCTTCTTTGGAAGAAAAAAAAATATATTTAAAGAATCTTTCCATATTATAGTTAATGTCCACACAGAAATAAAAGAATACAGGTTTGAGGGTGAGTAAATAATGACAGAATATTCCGTTTTGGGTGAACTGTCCCTTTAAAAGTGGTTAAATTCTACTTAAAGGGAATTTCTTTTAACTTTCAAGGCTTGTCTTTATCATATGAATTTGACAGAGGTGGACAGTAGTGAAGTATTTTTTACTTTCTACTCAAGCACATTTTTCAAGTATATGTACTTTATCAGTGTTTTTCTTTGGAACACAATGTCGTACTTTTTACTGCACTACATTTCATAAAGTTTTTTGTTGTTTTTTTTACCTTTAATACTTAATTATATTAAAAATGTAGTATTTTCTTACTTGTACTCAAGTAAAACTTTGAATTACTTTTACTTGAGTAAAAGTAAGAAAGTACTACATTTTTATTGTAATTAAGTATTAAATGATATTCAATATGAAACGTAGTGCAGTAAAAAGTACAATATTATGCTTTGGAATGTTGTGAAGTAAAAGTTTTCCAAAGAAAAATTTTTCAAGTGTTTGTACTTTATCAGAGTAAAAATACTTCACAACTGTCCACCTCTGGAATTTTACCCTTTTTTATACAGATTTCAAGCAAATTTATCAAGTGTAATGTATTGTATATCAAGACAATGTGCACGTCCTTCATCTTAAAGCAACAGAGCAGCAGCAGGTTCTGTTTAAGCTTGGCTTTTATCTCCAGCAGCTGTGCAATTGCCCGCACATGCCTTTTTATGCCTCAACCATAAGTCCAGATTTCCCAGCTGACTGCTGTGAAACTATTTAACTTTGAGCACCACCGTGTGGCTGCAAAAATAGAACAAACTCTTCTTCTTCTTCGACGAAGAAAGTGATATATATGGCAACATGCAATATTTTTTCCCCCAGAAATTTTGCACAACAAAAATTTTCTTAATCAGTATTTTTTGTTGTCGTCATGTTTTCCAGTAAGGTATCTGGAAATTGTTTTTATTTATTTATTTAACAGGGACAATGCAGTCAAACATAGTTCAAATACAAATCATGTAACTGATGTGCAGCATATAGAGTTTATAGCTGATGCTAATTTTCAACTCCTGTACCTGGTTGGGCTTTTCTAAGTACATTATAAAACACATACATCCAGGTATAAAACATTCACATTTCTTCAAACATACACTCCCTCACTCACTCACACACACTCACTCACTCACACAAACAGAAAAATGACAATATTTAAAAATGGTTACAGTTTTGGTTTGTCTTTAGCCACAACTTAAACCTGGAAGTGAACTTTTTTTAAGTCAGATATGGTCTTAATGTCAGATGGTAGCGAATTCCAGAGCTTACAGCTCTTAACAGAAAAGGCTGTCTGTGCGAAGCTTGTCCTGCAGTATGGTGTTGTGCAGTTATGATTTGTAGTGCTTCCGGTAACTCTTTTGCTGTTCTGTATTTGAATAAATTTATGAATACACTTGAAAATTAATTTAAGAAAACATAAATTACTGAAGCTTTCAAAGCTTAATAAATTATATTTCTTGAGGATAAGACAGTGATGGTACACTGTAAAAAATGAATCATGGGTCTTGTAATTTTCACCAAAAAAAATGAAAGTGATAATTAAAACTAGTGTGCATATTTTCTTAAGAAAATTGTGGTTCCCTTTCGAAGGGAACTCGCACTGTGTCGAAAGACGCTTTGGGAATAATGCCTCAGCGTGACAGGTGTCTGAAATCACTATCGATTTCAGGCCTTATGTGTCTGGGTGAAGAGCATGCACAGGCAGTTCTCGAGGGAATTGCCTGTGCAAATTGTGAGCGTTTTTCGCTCTCGTCTGGCTCTCTTCTCGAGGGAAGAGGGGTCGGCATCTGGACCTCGTGGCCTGGGTCCCGCTCGTGCTGAGGCAGAGCGGCGACGCGCGTCATGGGGGTCCTAGATGGAGCTCGCCGATCATCTAGAGAGGGGTATAAACCTCTAAGACGGTTCGGCGGCTGACGAGAGTGAGCTGCAGGTCGAGGTGGAAGAGCTCTGCAGCGAGTGCTCTGCTGGACGAGCAGGAGATGGCTGAGGAGGGTGGTGACAGTAATCAGGAAGAGCCTGAATCCTCTCAGCCACCCTGCCCCGCGTATGCTGAGCTGCTGGATGTTGTGGAACGCGCCGCAGGCAGGCTGCAGCTGCCTTGGCGGCGCGTTAGGGGAGAGATCGCTCGCAGTAGACTGGACGATCTATTTCTCCCCGGCCATAGACCGGCAGCTCAGGTGAGCCTTCCATTTCTCCCGGATCTTCATACTGAGATCAAGGGGGCATGGAAGAACCCATATTCTGCCCGCATCCACCGACATCAGCGGGCTAGTTTCGCTAATGTTGAGGGGATGGGTGAGTATGGGTATGTGTCGATGCCTCCTATAGACGAGACGTTCGCGAACTATCTCGTCTCTGGGCGGTCATCGACACTAAGAGCTCCAACCCTGCCATCTAAACCGCTAAAAACAACTTCGCGGTTGAGTGGCAGAGCATACGCGGCAGCGGGTCAGGCTGGTGCTGCCCTGCACACGATGGCGGTGTTGCAGGCGTACCAGGCTGATCTGCCGGGGGATCTCGATCAGGCGGCGATGGTGGCCACAGAGAGGCATCTGTGGCTGAATCTGTCCGACATCGGGGAGAAAGAGAAGAGCTTTCTCCTCGATTCGGCAGTTTCGCCCTCCGAACTTTTCGGCACCTCCGCGGAGGCGGTGGTTGGGAAGTTCAGAGAAGCGAAGGCGCGCTCAGCTACATTTAAAACATGCATCCCGCTGAGATCCGCGTCCACACCCAGGCAGGCAGGGCCTGGTCTGTCACGTTCCGAGGGCCGTAGACAGGACCAGAGAGCTAGCGTCTCCTCTCGTGAACCCCCTCCGTGGAGGAGTAGGGCACAGAGGAGACGGGACTCCCGCAGGAAGAAGGATCTGAGGGAGGTGATCCAGGACAAACGCAGTCAGCGTCGGTGATGGATCACCTCCCTTGAGGGCATAATATAATCCAGCCCTCTCCTTCTTCCATTTTAATTCCCAGGCGCTTCTTACATCAGGCCTGAGGTGGGCCTGTGATGAGTGGAACGATGTTCTGATGGCTCGCCTTGGCTTGGTTAGTGAGAGTGCCGCTTTCAGGTATGCAAGGGCGGTAGAACGCCGCGGTCATATGAGAACCGTGTGGTGAGTCTTCGCTTTACACGCCGCAGGTGAGATGAGTTGGTCTGTTTTGTGTTAATAACACTAAAAATGTATTTCTTTACAGATCTTCGTTCCCTGTATAGAGTATGGGTTTATGTCAATGTTAGGAAGGTAGGGAGAAAGTTTGGGCCCTGAAGTTTTCCCCTGTTAGGTGGCAGAATAAAGCACCAGTCATGGGCTTTTTATGTGAGTATGTGTTGGCTTTCCCCTTTGAGGATTCACGGGGTGGGCCACCGCTCATTTTTTGGATGGGTTATGTAAACTTAGGCTCATGACGAGAGTAATTTGAGGCCGCCGCTCATTTCCACTGGAATGTTAGCGGAGTACTAAACGGCAGAGCGTCCTTCTAGGAGAATGGAGTGCTTGCTGCCGTTTGGTGTTGTGTTTCACTGTGTTGTCTTTTGGTTCCATTAGCCACCTCAGGGTAGATTAGTTTGTCTCTTCTGGAGTGTGTTTACTAGAGACTGACGCTGGAGCTTTAGATGGATTTATGCTTGTAGGCTGGCCCTCACCAGGGCCGCCTCGGTAGCTGGCCTAGGCTATATTAGTGATGATGGAGGTGCTTTGCTGAGGCATGGTCGCCTCTGGCCCTTCACTACGTGAATGTGGGTTTTAACTAGCATCCCTAATGTCAGCCTCCTCTCATGTGAGAGTCGTTCGGCCAAAGCCCGGCCCCTTTTCTGTCTGCCAGTGAAGACTGTACTGTCGTATAGTAGGCCTTACCAGGCCTCTATGACGGCCAGCCCTAGAAGGGTTTTGTTAGGCCAGCTGGCTGGAAACGAGCAGTTGGCTCTGGCAGTCTGGGCAGTAGACTCTTGGACAGGTAGTAGGCCTTAGCAGGCCTCCTTGGAAGAGAGTCCCGACGCTTGGGGGACATGCATAGCAGCTGCAACCAGGTAGCTAGCTTCAAGAGGCTTCCTGTGGGCGGCCCCAACTTATGTGTTGGTGTGATATGCTTCCAAGTGATGTTGGTTTTGTGTAGCAGAAGGCTTGTTATCAGCTAGTAGGCCCTACCAGGCCTCCCTGAGGACGAGTCCCCAGCAGTGTGGGTATTTATTTGTCAGCCAGTGGTCTTACTGTCAGTCAGTTGGCCATATCAAGGCCATCCTGAGACTGAGCCCCAGAAAGTCTGGGTTCATAGCAGCCAGTTGTACAAACCCGATTCCAAAAAAGTTGGGACACTGTACAAATTGTGAATAAAAAAGGAATGCAATAAATTACAAATCTCATAAACTTATATTTTATTCACAATAGAATATAGATAACATATCAAATGTTGAAAGTGAGACATTTTGAAATGTCATGCCAAATATTGGCTCATTTTGGATTTCATGAAAGCTACACATTCCAAAAAAGTTGGGACAGGTAGCAATAAGAGACCGGAAAAGTTAAATGTACATATAAGGAACAGCTGGAGGACCAATTTGCAACTTATTAGGTCAATTGGCAACATGATTGGGTATAAAAAGAGCCTCTCAGAGTGGCAGTGTCTCTCAGAAGTCAAGATGGGCAGAGGATCACCAATTCCCCCAATGCTGTGGCGAAAAATAGTGGAGCAATATCAGAAAGGAGTTTCTCAGAGAAAAATTGCAAAGAGTTTGAAGTTATCATCATCTACAGTGCATAATATCATCCAAAGATTCAGAGAATCTGGAACAATCTCTGTGCGTAAGGGTCAAGGCCGGAAAACCATACTGGATGCCCGTGATCTTCGGGCCCTTAGACGGCACTGCATCACATACAAGAATGCTACTGTAATGGAAATCACAACATCTCAGGGCTCAGGAGTACTTCCAGAAAACATTGTCGGTGAACACAATCCACTGTGCCATTCGCCGTTGCCGGCTAAAACTCTATAGGTCAAAAAAGAAGCCATATCTAAACATGATCCAGAAGCGCAGGCATTTTCTCTGGGCCAAGGCTCATTTAAAATGGACTGTGGCAAAGTGGAAAACTGTTCTGTGGTCAGACGAATCAAAATTTGAAGTTCTTTTTGGAAAACTAGGACGCCATGTCATCCGGACTAAAGAGGACAAGGATAACCCAAGTTGTTATCAGCGCTCAGTTCAGAAGCCTGCATCTCTGATGGTATGGGGTTGCATGAGTGCGTGTGGCATGGGCAGCTTACACATCTGGAAAGGCACCATCAATGCTGAAAGGTATATCCAAGTTCTAGAACAACATATGCTCCCATCCAGATGTCGTCTCTTTCAGGGAAAACCTTGCATTTTCCAACATGACAATGCCAGACCACATACTGCATCAATTACAACATCATGGCTGCGTAGAAGGATCCGGGTACTGAAATAGCCAGCCTGCAGTCCAGATCTTTCACCCATAGAAAACATTTGGCGCATCATAAAGAGGAAGATGCGACAAAGAAGACCTAAGACCGTTGAGCAACTAGAAGCCTGTATTAGACAAGAATGGGACAACATTCCTATTCCTAAACTTGAGCAACTTGTCTCCTCAGTCCCCAGACGTTTGCAGACTGTTATAAAAAGAAGAGGGGATGCCACACAGTGGTAAACATGGCCTTGTCCCAACTTTTTTGAGATGTGTTGATGCCATGAAATTTAAAATCAACTTATTTTTCCCTTAAAATTATAAATTTTCTCAGTTTAAACATTTGATATGTCATCTATGTTGTATTCTGAATAAAATATTGAAATTTGAAACTTCCACATCATTGCATTCTGTTTTTATTCACAATTTGTACAGTGTCCCAACTTTTTTGGAATCAGGTTTGTAACTTGCTATCAGGTAGTAGGCCTCACCAGGCTGCCCTGAAGGTGATTTCCAGAGTTTGGATACTCTGGTAGCTAGCATGACTTGCTATTAGGTAGTAGGCCTCACCAGGCTTGTTATCAGCTAGTAGTTCTGGCAACACTGCATTGGCTCCCTATTAAACATCGTATACATTTTAAAATCTTGCTGATTACTTACAAAGCACTAAATGGTTTAGCTCCCCAGTACTTGAGCGAGCTCTTAACGCATTATACTCCATCACGTCTATTGCGGTCTCAAAATTCTGGCCAGTTGATAATACCTAAAATATCAAAATCAACTGCAGGCGGTCGATCCTTTTCCTATTTAGCACCTAAACTCTGGAACAGTCTTCCTAGCATTGTTCGGGAAGCAGACACACTCTGTCAGTTTAAATCTAGACTAAAAACACATCTCTTTACTATGGCATACACATAAAACATTTTTAATTTCTATTATTCGAAATCAGTTAAATGATTGTTTTAGGCTGCATTAACTAGGTCAGCCGGAACCGGGAACACTTCCAATAACACCTGATGTACTCGTTACATCATAAGAAGAATGGCATCTACGCTAATGTTAGTCTCTGTTTATCCCGAGGTTTACTGCAGTCGGCTGGATCCGGGCCGTATCCAGACCAGATGGTGGACCTTAGCCTGGACATGACGACCATATCCCTGAAGTGTCTGTAGAGACCGTGTCAATTAAACTCCCCCCTGTAAATGCTGCATCGACACGACATCCTCATTAAACCAGTCCCTGGCGTGACGACTCCAATCTTTCGAATAATCCTACGAATATCTATTGATCTAATATGACTTCTGACCTGTAATGTTGCCAGAATCATAATCATACACTATTTGTTCGTCGGCCAGAGGAGAACTGGCACCCCGACTGAGCCTGGTTTCTCCCAAGGTTTTTTTCTCCATTCTGGCCCTGAAGGAGTTTTGGTTCCTTGCCACCGTCGCCTTTGGCTTTTGGGGACACTTAAATTTCAACTATATTACTGATCTGCCCGCATTGACACTACATGATAATTGAAATGAACTGGATGACATCGCTGTTTTCTCCAGAGCGGCTGTACAGCCGAATCAAATTCCATTGCATTATTTTCCTGTTACCACTGTGAAGCTGCTTTGAAACAATTGCCATTGTAAAAAGCGCTATATAAATAAAGGTGATTTGATTTGATTTGATTTGACCAGGCCTCCCTGAAGGCGAGTTCTGATGTATGGCATCTGGACAGCTAGTCTGACTGGCTATCAGGTAGTAGGCCTCACCAGGCCTCCCTGAAGGTGAGTTCTGGGTCTCAGTCACTTTGATAGTTACCATGTATTGCTAGCAGGTAGTAGGCCTCACCAGGCCTCCCTGAAAGCTTGCTATCAAGTAGAAGGCCTCACTAGGCCTCCCTGAAGGTGAGTTCCCGAGTCTGGATGCTCGAGCAGCTAGCATGACTTGCTATCAGGTGGTAGGCCTTACCAGGCCTCCCTGAAGGCGAGTTCCAGAGTTTGGATACTCTGGACAGCTAGCCTGACTGGCTAGCAGGTAGTAGGCCTCACCGGGCCTCCCTGAGGGTGGACTCAGTCACTTGACAGTTAGCATGAATTAGTCAGGTAGTAGGCCTCACCAGGCCTCCCTGAATTCTTGCTATCAGGTAGTAGGCCTCACCAGGCCTCCTTGAAGGTGAGTTCCCGAGATTGGGCACTTTCTGCTACTGGTTCCCTGCAGAAGGGAACTTATGGTATTTAGCCTATAGCTGAGTTTACCTACCAGGTCCGGCTCGGTGCTCCCTTCACTGAGGGTCGTTTGTGAGCACGCAGCCGCCTGAGTCTGATCGGACGGTCGCAGGCCTCTCGTGAGGCCTCCCTGTTAGATCAGTCTGTAGGCCTTTCCGGCCTCCTTAGCGCTTTGAACATAAGTGCTTTGTAGATCCCTGGATCGAGCAGTTAGACTCCCCTCGCTAGCAAGGGTTGTAAAGCGCTACGCTGAGTATTGCTGTCCGGGATACCCGTCTCTGAGATCCGGTCTAAGGAGTACTGCCAGTTTTCAGTCCCTCAGTCTGGATGCTTCACCGAGGCAGTGTCCGGAGGCTCTGTTTCTGAACAGACAGGGTTGGCAAACCGAAGTGTCCAATATATGGGCACCAGGTCAGGCCTCCCTGGTGGCATTCGGGTGAATATGTTCCCCGAGTAGTGATTTGGCTGGGGTTCCTTCGGGTCCCCTGGCCACATTCCCTTAAAGGGACCCCTTCTGTTGAAGTGGTTGGTTGGGCCTTTGAGCAGTCTGGGTAGGACCTCATGTGAAGTGCATTTAAGGTTCCTCTTGAGGCTTATAGCTTGGGCTACGACCGTAGGGAATGCTGTCACTGACAGCCCAGTGTGACCGGAGGGAGAGTGATTTGGGCATTTCATTTGTATTTGCTTGTTCTGACAGTTGTCACTGCCAGTGGGCATGCACTCCCCTCAGCATGGCGGCGTGATTTGATTTGAGAACAGGGAACGAGACACTGCGTCTCTTTGCCATGCCTCGGGGCCTGCCTGCCTGCCTGCCTGCCTGCCTGCCTGCCTGCCTGCCTGCCTGCCTGCCTGCCTGCCTGCCTGCCTGCCTGCCTGCCTGCCTGCCTGCCTACCAACAGTCCCTTCAGACGATAAGGTGAATGTTGTGTTGCAAGGCGCCCTTATATACTTCCTGGTCGCACGTTGATGACATCATGGGCTGTCGCCGGTCAATAGGATTACCGTGATTCGACAGTGATTTCAGACACGTCACGCTGAGGCGTTATTCCCAAAGCGTCTTTCGACGCAGTGTCTCGTTCCCTGTTCTCAGGGAACATAGGTTACATACGTAACCTGAGAACGTTCAGTGTTGTATAGAAAATATTGAGAACATTTCACTAATAAAACCAAGAGATACATTTTCCTAATTTTTTTAAGGAAACTTAAGCAGTTTTGAGGCTTGAATTGAGGAACTGAATAAGCTGATAAAAGTAAGGAAAAAAGCTACATATTTATTTTAAGAGAATTAAATGATGTGGTTTTATTTAGAGACACCATTGCTAGCTCCCAGCATGCTTTGCATATGGCTCGAAATGGAGAGTTAATATTGAAATGAAGTGTTATTTTATGTGTTTTTGAGTGAAGGGACACATCCTGTTAATGTTTAATGATCAGTTATGTTTGACTTTTGAAAGAGTTTCTGTTATGTTGAAGTTTTGATCGTTACCATTGTGCAGAAGAGAGAAGCGTGGATAACTGCATGTACTAATATTATGATGCATGTTGCTTTGTTCAATGAGCATTACCTTTGCTAATGCCAGTGCAGTAACAAGTTTGTTTCTACTTGTGCTGTACTAGCAGCAGTCTTTTAACTGTACAACATAACTCAAAGTCAAATATAAACAGGACATTTCCATTCACTCTAATTCACACACTTTTGAGAGACAACTTAAAATAAAAAATCACATTTCACTAAAAATATTAAATTCATTGTCATAGACTAAATAATTTAGGAGATTTTACATGATTTATTAAGGTAGATTCCATTAAAGAAATCAAGCCTTAAAAACTACTCAAAAATATCATGTGTAATAATGTTACCATACTTTTTTTTTAAAGTAAATAGCACATAACCAGTGTGTTTTGTTGCAGACGGAGCTGCCTGCACCCAAACTGTCATGCAGTATGAAATATGTGAAAAGACCATAGCATGCATGTACAGCAGGGCTGCCTGGTTTGGTATGTAGTTTCTGATTAGTTTAAAACAGTTAAGATTGCTTTGTATTGTTTTAGAGATTTTCTTTATATGTTTAGCAAATTTAAGTTGAGGATCTAGAACCAATCCAAGATATTTAAATTCTGTAACAGAGTGAATTTTTTCATTTTGTAAGTTAATTTTAAATCTTTCGTTTAGATCAAGTTTCTTAATAGAAAAACACATGGAGACTGTCTTTGTAAGATTTAGCACCAACTGATTTTGATTGAGCCACTGTCTGACATCAGCCATACATGTAGATAGTGCATCAGCACCCACCTCTGGTGACTTGGTGAGTGCATAAAGAACTGCATCATCTGCATAGAGCTGGAAGCTGGCACCTGAACAGTTTAATGGTAAGTCATTTATAAAAAGACTGAACAGCAAAGGACCAAGTATAGAGTCCTGTGGTATGCCCATTTTGATGTTCAAGAGCGAAGATTTTTCCTGGGTGACTTTAACACACTGTACTCTAGCCTGAAGATAGGACGCAAACCAATGTACTGCTTCAGTAGAGATTTTAAAAGATGATATTTTAGTTAAAAGCAAGCTATGGTTGATTGTATCGAAAGCCTTTTTAGGGTCAAGGAATACTGCTCCCACCACATCACCCCTGTCCAGGGATTTTTTCACATTTTCAATAAAACAGCAGTTTGCAATTTCGGTTGAATAACCCGATCTAAAGCCAAACTGCTGTGGATGGAGGAGCTGACTGGCTTCTAAGTGGTCAACCAGTTGTGCTGCTACAACTTTCTCAATTACTTTGGATAAAATAGGTAAAATAGATATGGGACGATAGTTACACAGAGTCCTGACTTCCTGATTTAAATACTGGCACAATGACTGCTTTTTTCCATCCTAAAGGAAATGTACAAGTTCTTATGGAAAGATTGACAAGATGTGTCAGTGGTTTAACTAACACAGTTCTATATTTTTTAAGAAAGCAACTATTCATCTTATAGATATCATTTGATTTGGAATTTGACAGTTTATTAATAATGTCTACAACTTTTGTCTCCTGAACCTCTTTAATGTAAAAGAAATCTGCTGAAATCATTCCAGTTGGATAATTGAAATCTATGGACTCAAAATCTTTTGTTAGTTCTTCTACTGACTGCACACAATATGAATTAAATTCATTAGCCATAGCGGCACTATTGTTTATATTCTTTCCATCTATGGTAAGTTCCTTTATCCCTTTGTGTTTATTTGTTTTATTAGTCAGATTGTTTAAATGTTTCCAGAGGGAATTATTGTTGCCCTTAGCATTGCCTATAAGCTGAATGTAATATGAGGCCTTTGCTTTACGTAGTTCTAGTACCACTTTATTTCTTGAACTTTTGTAAGTTAAAAGATCAGTATTAATTTTTAAGCATAATGTTTTTTCAGAGCCAAAAAAAATGCTCGCTTCTTCATAAGTTTCCTAATTTCATTACTTATCCATGGTAGAGTAGTTTCTTTCTGGGTACATCTTTTTTGTTTTATAAATTTTTTATTAGTCCTGTGATAGCTGTAGTCATGAAATTACAGCACTCTACACATACACAGCCATGTTCTGCTCCCAATTTAAGTTAAGCTATCTTTCAAACTGCACAGTTTTAGCTTCAGGAATAATACATTTTATTTTATCACAATCAGATTTACCAAAGTACTGTAGCCACTTTCTAGTCAGTTTTCTAACTGTCAGAGTCATGTTGTGGTCTGAGAGACCTGTTATCAGATTGTAACTGTCTGTTTATGTTTATGTTTAAGCATTAATCTAACAAAGTCTATAAGAAAAATTGCCAGTGCAGTAAGAAAAAATTTAATTCTCTATTTACTCTTTGTATTATGCAGTTTTTCTTCTCACATAAATATATTTTATTTTAAGGATGTTTAGATATTTTTACTAGAAAACTGCAAATTATTATTATTAGACTATTATTATTATTATTATTATTATTATCTGCAGTATGGGAATACACTCTAAACAGCAACAACAAAAAGATAGAAAATATCAGCTGTTGTGGGATGTTTTCCTGCCCAGTGCAAAACTTGCCTTACCACAGCTGGACAGACCACACATATTGCAAGCAAGGAAGGATTCACAATGTAGCAATGTTAGTCTATCTAGATTCTATTTTGTCTCCTAGTTTCTGTCCAGTTATAATGGAATGTCAACAGTGATTGAATTTTTTCCTGCTCCAACGGGAAGGATTAGGTTTCCCTCTAGCGTGGTGAACTTGCATTTCCTTCCTCAAGTGCACATTAACAATACAGCTGAAGCTGCCAGATTGAAAGAGGAGTACATTTCCCTGCAGTGAATTAGGAGAGTGGGTGTTTACGGGGATAGACAGAGTTTAGAAGAACTAAAAGTACCTTTTGTTGTTGTACTCCGGAGACGTGACAGAAGGATCGTCTATTTACTGTGAAAGCGCGCCCAAAACTGTTTTTGACAGTCGACAGATAGCAGCCTAGGCTATGGAAAAATTATAAATGATGAAAAACGCATACAGGTGTTCATTGACGGGTCTGGCATTTTTGTGTATCTTTAAAGGTAAGTCACTTCTCAAATTCATAGTTAAAAATATCGTACTTTTAAAAAGTACTTAACTATTTTTTTCTTTTTTCTTTAGCGTGTTTACGAAAAACCTTGGGCGTGCAAACGAAAACATTTTTGTGCACTGCTATTTTGTTCGCATGCTAACCCGTTATCGTTTTCGGTTTATGTAATTTTAATAGAATTTTCACGAATTAGCGAAAATCTACATTTTGGGCAACTGTCATTTTGAGGGCTCCTCACAATCGGAACAAAGTACAAAAAGTGCTTTAGTGTAACTAAAAACTCAACTCGCTTGTTGTACTCTGATTTCAGTATGTGAGTTGTGCTCATCAATTCGAGCAAGTCGTGCTTCCAAGTTTGTTGCAGAGGGGAGCAGTCTCCAGTTGAGCTGTGAAGTGCAACACTGTGGGGTCCCTGGCTGGACTGGAGGATGGGATTTCCAGGAAATGAATAGCACAGGATTTACTCGCCTCACTCCCTCTGAACGAATCGAGCTGTCTAATTACAGCTCAACAGCCAATAGCACACATCTGTTAGTCGACATTCACAACATCAACCAATCAGATGCTGGAGCATACAAGTGCATGATAACCTGGCCTGAACAATTGACCAGCAGTGGGCATGTAACAAATGTTAAGGTGACTGCAGGTAATAATGCATTCTGGACATGCTATTGGTATGAAATTTGCATACAGTAGGCTATATTTCTAAGATGAAATGAGAAAGTATGAATGGCTGAATCAAATCCATTTAATGTCTTTATTTCTGGACAGCAGCAGTAGAGTCATTGGGCAGAAACCTCTCTCATAGAGTTCTGCTGTGTCTTAGTGCCACGATGTGCTTTCCTCTTGTTCTGGGATTAGTTTGGTGTCTGACCCGGGATCATCCACCACCACTCCCTGTCCCGCCTCGCTCCTACACTTCCTGTAAGAGCCAACTCTCTATTCTGCAAATGTGTCATCTATCTATCTCTTAATACAGCTATTTTTTTTTATCTGCCTAGTGTTTAAATGACTTGTTTTCTTGTTCTAGTTGCACCAAAAAATGAAGTGAAATCAAAAAAGGAAGTAAGTACCTCAGTATCTTGTGCTTTCTGCATTTTTTAAATTTTATTTTATAATATTCTCTGAGGTCTACTTAAAAAGTTATCAAGATTTTTACAATTTTTTTTTAGAAGTAATAGGCTTTTTCAAAAACTTTCATAGTTGTGCCACATTCAAGACTATTATAAGTTAACGCCCACTGCTATGATTGGGTAACAGTTTTGCATATTCAAATAATTTTCAACTTCCCTGCCGTTACACTTCTGGAATTGTTTTGAAAACTTTCATTGTTGAAAAATATCTCGTTGTATAGTTGAAACATTTGCCAACAATGTGAATCATTTATGCTTATTACATATGCTTTATAAGTCTTGGTTGTGGCAAATAAAGTGCAGTGTCGTGTTTTAAATAAAATAAAAAGGAAAGAACAGCATATCACAACTATTCATTTTGACTGCGGCGATACAGTATATCAGTACATATCAAACAATCTGTTTCAGAAAGCAATAGTGACACATGGTAAAAACACTCACATGAAACTTCAAAATGTCTGAGCTTGGTTTCAATAAAAGCTGTTTTTTGACTAATGAGGAAGTTTTCAGTTCTGAAAGTTAAAGGGTATTTTTATAGTACAATGACAATGTCAAAAGATCAAGGAAAAATTTGATTTCTCAATTCATGACCCCTTTAATCAGTGAATATGATCGATTTCTTTACTTGTCATTATTTATGCAGTTGGTGTATGCAGAAGTTGCATTGAACAGTTCGAGGCGGCAGAATGATTGTCCAAAAGGAATGCCTGAGCCAACTGTTTACTCCTCTGTGCATTTCTCCTGAACAGAAAGACTTCATCTTGCATTTCTATCTCACATGTGGCTGTGGGTATTTTTCAATACCAGAGCAAACATGACTGTAAACATAGTGGCTGTACAGTTGCAATGTTAGACACAACAAGACAATGTTACACTTCGATTTATTATAGTTGTAATGCTGTATTTGATGATGCTGATCTTGGTGATGTCTGTGAGATGTACTTTGTGTATATGGGTTGTGTGATTGTACCTGAAATAAAAGGAGACATATCTGAGCAAATGGCATTGGACTCATTTTTCGAATGATTTACACAACAGACCGCTTTTTGACACAAAATACATTTTATTTTATAATAAATTCTTAATGGCACATGCCATAACCAAATATACATATACATAATCTGTTAAATTACCTTTTAAATTATTTTTATTTGACTCTGTATACTTTTTTTTTTTTTTACGTAACATCAACAACTTTTAAAAGCAATAAATTATGGCAGTACAAACATATATGCCAACACATTTTATGTGAAAGTTCTCACTATTGTACAAGAATATTTAACTCGCTCTCTGCAGTCTAATGCCCTCACCAATAAGTACCGCTGAAAACTAACAACTGATTCATGAGGAGAGACACACATTTGTAAATAAATATCACAATTTCCAAAAAAATCCTTCAAAAAATTATTCTGCCAGCCAGTACAAAAATGGAAATGAAAATGTGTACATCCACAAGTCCTCAAACCATGTTTATGTGTCTCTGCTTTCTCAAGTGTGCTTGTGAGCTCAAAATAAACTTGAAGTGAATAATTTAAATATATAATATATATATATATATTCATATTCATTCAATTGTACTAATACACCTGTTCAATAAAGTTAGCAGTAGCTGCTAACCTGTTGGAACAAATTTAATGTAAAATCTTTATTCAGAGCTTCATGCTTTAAAATGATAATAAAATGTGTCTGTCATCCACACAATGCTTTTTTTGTTAAAACCTTTCCCATTCTACCACAAATAAAATCTGGTAAATCTTCCTCTTACCCTCTGGAAAGAATTTGACCTCTTCTCACATCCCTTGAAAAAAACTGAACTAACTCATTTCGCAGCAGAGCATAGTTCTCTAAAGTATTTTAAGGCTTACACTGATGGGCAATGTTTTACAAGACTCAAAATGACCCGTAATCTTTGCAACAGATGGGAGTATAGTAGCTGTACAGGTGCTAATAACGCAGTTTTGTAGTCCTTCTCTCTTGTAACATTTAATGACTGTACTGTTCAAGTATTTCAAGTGGCTGTGTTAATATTGAGCATCTGTCTATAAAGCAATCGCAGCTAGGCAAGGACAGTTTTCAACACTTGTTTGAGCACTACATTTAAAATGTTGGAATAAACAGAGACATTTGTTGCTTTTTCTACTAAGACTGGTGTCCTCTAAACCCTTTTTGTGAGAGACTGTAGGATCAGTTCTTAACATAGTGTTCAGTTGTGTAATATGTTGAACAGTAATAACTGTTGCATCGGCTAGAGAAAATGGTCCCTTTTTCTTCCTCTCTATAAAAATCCATTCATAGTCACTGCCTAGAAAGACAAAGAACAGACACACTGGGTAAATTATGTACTTTTAAAAGTGCACAGATTTATTAAAGTACATTCAAAAACAGAGAGATAGAGATACTGAATAGTAAATGGAAATATCTACAGCCAACCTCTATTAAATGGAAATCAGTGTTACTGTAGTATTATTTATATACTATTACATTATTTTTTAATATGAATAATTCATATTTTATAAATTAATTAATTTGAATTAGCTTTTATTTTTACATTATTTTATTTTAAGCTTTTGTTATGTTTTTTATATGTATTTCTAGATTTAATTTATTTTTATTTCAGTTTTAATAATTTTAGTACTTCAACTTAAGGCACTATAGTATTTGTAGGGTTTTTAAGTTTAAAGTGCTTTTTTCTCTCAGTAAAATCAATATAATACACTTTTGTTCAATAATATTTGTTCTTTTTTCTTTTGTATTTTAAGATAATTTTATGGTACTAATTAATATTTATGCAATAATAATAATAATAATTTTTCCCCCATTGAAAATAATATATTTTTTTAATAATATTTAAAATGTCTATTTTGCACTCTTGATATTTTAGAGTGTCACCCCTTCATTGCTGTACTCTTTTTCACGATTTGTGGCTGATTTGTAGATTTTACACAAAGAAATTCTGTATTATTGTATTTTTGCCTATTTCTCATTCATTTCTTATGGCGGTCATTTTTGAAGACCACGTGCGCGACTATTTTTTTTATGACCACTTAGCCTTTTCGGATCATGCACTCAATTTTTTGTGTTCAAATAAAAATGCCATAAAAGTCATCAAGTTTCGTACCATTCCGATGAAGCTACGGTTTTTAAAATTTCAAAAATGTAAAAGTTTTTGATCAAAAGTGACCGAAGAGCGCAGTAACAACACTGATAGAAATCTTTTGTGATTTCTAAGGATAAAATTGGTAACTAAAGTTATTTAACAATCCATTATTAAAAAGGCCTACATAAAAAAAACGATCCTTTGTTGTTTATTTGTCAGCATTTATTCAAAGCTTTCATATTCCCGAAAGGGGAAATAGTTCCTATCCTGTCCATATATACTGTACTTGCAAACAAAATTCGTTTTTTCACTTCAAAGCTTATGATATCATTCATTTTCATGCTAAATAAATAAAAGGTAATAAAAAAATCAAAATAAAAAAAATCAGTATCAAAAGTTTTAATATTTCAATATGCATCTCCTCATCCCTAGCTTAAAGATGTGTCCATACAGTAATATGCAAAGTACCTTTTGTCCATGCAGTGGCTTCTGTCCGACCTAATGACCCTGAAAGAAAGGGGAAGGATTATTCTCAGTGAATGAATTTTCATTATTCAGTTTGCAAATTGAAACAAATGCACTGTTATAGATCTAAGATAATAAATGCACTTTCACCATAAAACCCAGAGTAACACACATGCTGTTATTATTTCAACATCACCATTATTAACAATCTGATCTACAGTAAAACAATCGACTTTGAAACCAATATCAAAATACACATGCACCCTCAATATTAAAGGTTATTCGAGGACAGGGTACTTACTGTGGAGTGGCTCAGTTTGTCGAAGCGGAATTTCAAGTTTGACCTCGGTGAAGTTTTACTCTTTACATCTGAGGAAAACAGGGTGAGTTCTTTTTATTTGTTACAGTGCCAAAGTGAAAGAATTTGCATGCAAGTACATGTGTGTATGCATCTCATGGACAAAAGTATGTGAACACCACCCTCTAACTGATTATTCAGACTATTTAAAGGGGTCCTATTATGCTTTTTTACATTTTTTAAATGACTTGATTGTTGTCTTGAGTTTTCTTTCGGGTATGTACATTTCACAATATTCTAACCAAGGCATACGCAAAAAAAAGGGGGGCAAGGCCTGGTTGAGTTACATTAGTAGTGTGTTGCAACTCAGAGTTATGGTAAGGGCACGACATTTCCCGAAAAACACACAAAGTGGTTGACCAATTATAACACACTGGTCCAGCCAACCAACCAGAGTACATTGCACAGTGAGACTGAAACTAGATCATTACTGACAGACTGATAAGAGAGGTGCTGCAACAATGCCAAATATGTGACAAATAATGTTTTTTGAACATTCAAGCAAGAAAACCTATTCTAGTAGACCACAAAAACAAAAAACTTTGAAAAAGGGCATAATAGGTCCCCCTTTAATTTAAAGGGATAGTTCACCGAAAAATGAAAATTCTGTCATTAATTACCCTCATGTCGTTCCAAATCCGTAAGACTTTTGTTCATCTTTGGAACACAAGTGAAGATCTTTTTGATGAAATCTGAGAGATTTCTGTCCCTCCATTGACAGCTACGCAACTGCCACTTTGACACTTCAAAAAGTTCATAAAGAGATCATAAAACTAATCCATATGAATTGAGCGGTTATGTCCACATTTTCTGAAAAGACATGATCGCTTTATATGATGAACAGATTGAATTTAGGCTTTTATTTACATATATACATTCATCAACTCACACATCTGTTATGGTAAACAGAAGCTCAAGCATGTTTGCTTGATGTGTGAGAACCAATGAGGTTCATTCTCATGTTACGCAGCACGTCTGAGCTTCCTCAAGAACCAATGAGGTTCATTCTCGTGTTACACAGCACGTTTGAGCTTCCTCAAGAACCATTGAGGTTCATTCTTGTGTTACGCAGCACAATTGAGCTTCTGCAAGAACCAATGAGGTTCATTCTCGTGTTACGCAGCACGTCTGAGCTTCCTCAAGAACCAATGAGGTTCATTCTTGTGTGTTACGCAGCATGACTGAGCTTCAGCAAGAACCATTGAGGTTCATTCTCGTGTTACGCAGCACGTCTGAGCTTCCTCAAGAACCAATGAGGTTCATTCTCGTGTTACACAGCACGTCTGAGCTTCCTCAAGAACCAGTGAGGTTCATTCTTGTGTGTTACGCAGCATGACTGAACTTCAGCAAGAACCAGTGAGGTTCATTCTCGTGTTACGCAGCACGTTTGAGCTTCCTCAAGGACCAGTGAGGTTCATTCTTGTGTGTTACGCAGCACGATTGAGCTTCTGAAAGAACCAATGAGGTTCATTCTCGTGTGTTATGCAGCACGCCTGAGCTTCAGCAAGAACCAATGAGGTTCATTCTCGTGTTACGCAGCACGATTGAGCTTCTGCAAGAACCAATGAGGTTCATTCTGGTGTTACGTAGCACGTCTGAGCTTCAGCAAGAACCAATGAGGTTCATTCTTGTGTGTTATGCAGCATGACTGAGCTTCAGCAAGAACCATTGAGGTTCATTCTCGTGTTACGCAGCACATCTGAGCTTCCTCAAGAAGCAATGAGGTTCATTCTCGTGTTACGCAGCTCGTTTGAGCTTCCCCAAGAACCAATGAGGTTCATTCTTGTGTGTTATGCAGCACGCCTGAGCTTCAGCAAGAACCAATGAGGTTCATTCTGGTGTTACGTAGCACGTCTGAGCTTCAGCAAGAACCAATGAGGTTCATTCTGGTGTTACGTAGCACGTCTGAGCTTCAGCAAGAACCAATGAGGTTCATTCTCGTGTGCTACGCAGCATGACTGAGCTTCTGCAAGAACCAATGAGGTTCATTCTCGTGTTACACAGCACAACTGAGCTTCAGCAAGAACCAATGAGGTTCATTCTCGTGTTACACAGCACAACTGAGCTTCAGCAAGAACCAATGAGGTTCATTCTCGTGTGTTACACAGCACGTCTGAGCTTCCTCAAGAACCAATGAGGTTCATTCTCGTGATACACAGCACGATTGAGCTTCAGCAAGAACCAATGAGGTTCATTCTCGTGTTACGCAGCACGATTGAGCTTCAGCAAGAACCAATGAGGTTCATTCTCGTGTTACGCAGCACGTTTGAGCTTCCTCAAGGACCAATGAGGTTCATTCTGGTGTTACGTAGCACGTCTGAGCTTCAGCAAGAACCAATGAGGTTCATTCTCGTGATACACAGCACGATTGAGCTTCAGCAAGAACCAATGAGGTTCATTCTCGTGTTACTCAGCACGATTGAGCTTCAGCAAGAACCAATGAGGTTCATTCTCGTGTTACGCAGCACGTTTGAGCTTCCTCAAGGACCAATGAGGTTCATTCTTGTGTGTTACGCAGCACGATTGAGCTTCTGCAAGAACCAATGAGGTTCATTCTCGTGATACACAGCACGATTGAGCTTCAGCAAGAACCAATGAGGTTCATTCTCGTGTTACACAGCACGACTGAGCTTCAGCAAGAACCAATGAGGTTCATTCTCGTGTTACGCAGCACATTTGAGCTTCCTCAAGGACCAATGAGGTTCATTCTTGTGTGTTACGCAGCACGTTTGAGCTTCTGCAAGAACCAATGAGGTTCATTCTGGTGTTACGTAGCACGACTGAGCTTCAGCAAGAACCAATGAGGTTCATTCTCGTGTTACACAGCACATCTGAGCTCCAGCAAGAACCAATGAGGTTCATTCTCGTGTGTTACGCAGCACGTCTGAGCTTCCTCAAGAACCAATGAGGTTCATTCTCGTGATACACAGCACGATTGAGCTTCAGCAAGAACCAATGAGGTTCATTCTCGTGTTACGCAGCACGATTGAGCTTCAGCAAGAACCAGTGAGGTTCATTCTCGTGTGTTACGCAGTACGTCTGAGCTTCCTCAAGAACCAATGAGGTTCATTCTCGTGATACACAGCACGATTGAGCTTCAGCAAGAACCAATGAGGTTCATTCTCGTGTTACGCAGCACGATTGAGCTTCAGCAAGAACCAATGAGGTTCATTCTTGTGTGTTACGCAGCATGTTTGAGCATCTGCAAGAACCAATGAGGTTGTTCTCACGCATCCAGCAGGTTCGGTTGAGCTTCTGTTTATGTTCCCTGATCAATGTTTAAATGTGAATAAAAGCCTAAAAATTTATATGTTCATCATATAAAGTGATCAAGTCTCTTGAGAAAATTTGGACTAAACCACTCAATTCATATGGATTAGTTTTATGATCTCTTTATGAACTTTTTGAAGCATCAAAGTGGCAGTTGCGTAGCTGTCAATGGAGGGACATAAATCTCTCAGATTACATCAAAAAGATCTTCATTTGTGTTACGAAGATCAATGAAAGTCTTACGGGTTTGGAATGACATGAGGATGAGTAAACAATGACAGCATTTTCATTTTTGGGTGAACTAGCCCTTTAATTGCGAGTCTGACTATTTCAACTATTACCAATTACCTATTAATAGTTAATGGTTTTGATGTGAAATGTTCATCAAGCACATATGGGTGTGGTTTTCGGGTGTCCAGTAACTTTTAGCCGTGTAGTGTATGATTGCTTTTTTCACCTGTGGGACTACGGCACATGATCAGTGGCGTTGCGGCATTCTGGCTTTCCACACTGAGAGATGGACTGTAGACAGATGAAGCCGTGGACGGGTGACTGCTCTACAGGACAAAACATACACCAAATGACAGTCTGAGTGAACTGCAGTGGTACTGTTAATACTAGTACAATCGCTATTGATTGTCCTAGAATTAGCTCTGGTGCAGTAATTAGGCATATTGACAGGAGTCAGCCTGAGTGGATCAATGCAAAGGGTCATTTAGAAAGTGTGCGATTGTTATCTGCAACTCAATTGTGTACAGGAAGCTTCTAGATGTGACAGAAGCGTAATTGAATTGTTTTCATAGTGAGCTTATCTGAAGCGATTATCTGCAGGAGCTTTGCTAGAGCCAGATACACACTGCAAAAATGAATCATTTTGTTGTTTTCACACTTTAAAAAACATTCTTAAAACCTTTTATTACTCAAATTGATTTGATTGTACTTGCTTTAAGCATAAACTTAACAAAATTTTGTTAGACTAGAAAAATATATATTTTTCAAGGTGGATTATATATTTTATAATATATATCACAACAAAATAAATATGGTTATATGCATCAATATGTATATATATATATAATGATGCATACAACATACTGATATGTTAGACACACTGATTTTTTTGTTTTGTTTTTTTGGCTCTGCATCTTTCGAATCTCCTGAAAGGTCAACAAAGCTGTTTTGTCTATGTGTGTGTCACCATTTCCAGCTCCTCCAATCCGTCTCCATCCCCTGCTGTGCTGCTAAAGCTGCTGGTGCTGGAGGAGGATCGGGAGATAGAGATATTAGCTCTGCCGCTACACTCTTTCAGCTTCACGAATGGCCTGCAGGACAGAGATTACACAGCAGAAATCCACAATTCTTTATTTACTGAAGAACTATGAAATAAACAGGAAGACTGTGCTAAAGAAATTGTGCTGGAAAAGCATTCAGAACTGCATTATCTCAGTCATTAAATGCCAAACCATCCCAAGATTGCATTTAAATCTGCTGTACCTGAAGAACTGGAATTCAGAAACAGCACAAAGACCCACCTTTCTTTGTTTGGGCAGATCTCTGGTGAACTCGGATTGGACGACGTCTCTGACCTGACTTCCTGTGAGTGAGGGAATACTTCTGTTTTTTGGTCACTATGAAAACACAGAACACAGTTTATGTAGTGTTTTTCCTGAAATACTAATGTACAAACATAGCATACACAGACACACACAAGTGTAACGTTGTGAGCTATATTGGCTGCGTCCCAATTTGCATACTATCCATCCTAGATAGTATTCAAAATTAGAATTAGTGTGTACCAAAGGTACCTGGATGGTCTACTATTTGTGTACAGAGTACAGATCCATGCACACTCTAACGGCTGATATTACCCACAACCCATTATGCGCTGGCCGAAGATTCAAAACCAATGTTAAAAAACCAAAACCAGTTCTCCGCATGAAAGACCCACGACTGGCAAATCAACATGCTTCTACATTTCTCTTCAATATAAAATGTGGAGGATGTGACAAGATGATTAACAGGGCAGTTTAAATGCTGACAGGATACATGTAAATAAGCGACACAGTGGTCAGTTTTAAGACTCAGTTATGATGAAGTAGTATGTCTCAAAGCTTGCCTACTCTTCTGCTACACACAAGTATGTACTTTTTCCTCTCAAAAACATACTTTTAGGGCATAGTATAAGTAGGCGTATTCGGATGCAGTGATCATCTTTGTATATATGTAGAGTCATATTTTTGCACTTCAGTGTATATTATATATAAACAGGGTTCCCACACCTTGGTTAACTTCAAATTCAAGGACCTTTCAAGGACTGTTCAGGTCCAATACCCTCAAATTCAAGGACTTAATGTGGGGACATATTTCAAGTGAGAGCAAGGTTACATCATGTTACCTTGTAAGATACATTGTTACAATTTTCATGTGTCAAACACAACTATGCAAAAAAGCTTTTTTTTTTTGCATTTATTTTTGGCCATATGACAGAGATCTGATAATCTATTTGTCGTATTTGTTTTGCATAAAACTGAAGAATATTCGGTACATCCTATACTGTATTCTAAAATAATCTGATATTAACTTTTGCATGGATTTTATTGAAAAGAGCTTAGGCTCATGTAACCAGAAGTTTTAAGATATATGAATATGCTTTTAAGTTTTTCTTGCCTCATGGGTTTACATTATCTTAACAAGCAAAGCAATTCAACATTACATTAAATAAAATATTTGGGCAACAGATTATCACAAATGTTTTATGTTTATTAAACACAATATGCAGTCATTGACTGAACATTTGGGTTCGGTGTAAGCACTGAAAACGTTGAGGTACCACCGTAGTAGTCTTGTGCGCGCATGAACGTCATGGCAACGTACAACACAAAGTCCCTCACACAGGAAACACTTAACGTAACGCGTAAATGTGTGTAACTAACGTAAATCAAGCAAGCTAGTATGCATAGGATACAAAGTGTTGGCGAAACAACACATTAGTGGACTGGAGGGAATAATATGGAATTTTTTCCAGAAAACTTCTTGCACAGAATAAATTCAAGCAGTTTCAAGGACCTGTATCTATGTATGTTTATTTTCAAAAAATTTCCAGGGCCTTGAATTGTTTTTTTCAGATTCACAAACTTTCAAGGATTTCAAGGACCCGTGGGAACCCTGTATAAAATTATGTGTTTTTGAGTACCTGCGAGTTGGATTTTTGTCAGTTGGACTTTCTGTGCTGGAGTGCAGTCTGGGGAACAAACCAGAGCGCCGCTTTACAGGACTCTTTAATGGAGACTTTGCAGACAGCACTGGAGGCTGACAAACACAAACACACAAATAAAGCATCAAGCTCATGCACCGCTGCACCCCAATAATAATAAATGGCTTAGCATACACTTGATAAGATAAGAATTTCATCTGAATAAATGAAAGTAGGAGAATATAAGTACAGTGAAGGTGCTCTTGGTGCACTCCATGCTGTTCTGCTGGAGTCCTCCACCGCTGACGCTGGACGGGACCCCTGCCACGGCTCCTGGACTCTTGTGTTTATGAGTCACCATTGTCTCCATGGAGTGGCTCCTTACACGCATGGCCCTCTGACAGAGAGAGAGAGAGAGAGAGAGAGAGAGAGAGAGAGAGAGAGAGAGAGAGAGAGAGAGAGAGAGAGAGAGAGAGAGAGAGAGAGAGACACACAAAAGAAGAGGGTAAGAGAAGGACAGAGAATGCACCTAAATGTAGAACCTGTATAAGTACAATACATTTATAGAGGCAAATGATGAGAAAATGTGAAATTGTCAGAAATTATCTCATCACAGCATATGTGCATTGTTTATATTAGCTGGCTAATAATTTATTTAATTTAAATTATGTATTTGTTTATATCAGCCCTAATAATTATGATGATGAAGTTAGGAAAACTGAATTGTATTTCCATGAAAAGCCAGTAGGTGGGGCTAAATACCAACTTATACTAAAGCCAAAAATCAAAGAAGGGTAGAAAACACAATCTACTCTCATCTTTAAAGTCTTTCAATTATACCGTATATTTATTTTTTATATATTACATTTATATACTTTTTTGTGACTTTACAAACTTTCCACAAAAAACATCTCTAAAATATATCTGATTTATGTTTTACATTTTATTTTATGTGACATACAATTACATTAAACATACAAAATATATAATTTACTTATAATATTATAATAATTTAATATTATATCTATATATATATATATAAATAACATTTATAACATATATGTGACCCTGGACCACAAAACCAGTCATAAGTCGCACGGTTATATTTGTGGCAATAGCCAACAATACATTGTATGGGTCAAAATTATCGATTTTTCTTTTATGCCAAAAATCATTAGGATATTAAGTAAAGATCATGTTCCATGAAGATATTTTGTACATTTCCTACCGTAAATATATTAAAAAAATGTATTATTAGTAGTAACATCCATTGCTAAGGAGTAAGCGATTTTCTTAATATTAAGATTTTTTTACACCCTCAGATTCCAAATTTTCAGTTGTATCTCGGCCAAATATTGTATATCCTAACAAACCATACATCAATGGAAAGCTTATTTATTCAGCTTTCAGATGATGTATAAATCTCAATTTCCAAAAATGTACCCTTATGACTGGTTTTGTGGTCCAGGGTGGTTACAGAAAAATCTTGAGTCTTGTTTTGTTGTATACAAGTTTAATGTATTGCTTAATGTGCACTGGTCATCTGCACCAGTTCGGCTTGGTAATGATACACAGTCACAGCTGCTACGCAGATCAGAACTGCTGGATATGCATATGCCTGCAAACTGCCCCACACACACCTCCACCCTGCCTGTAAACACCCACACACATGGCAAAATCATGCATATGGTCACAAACACACAAACAGGCCTTATAATAAGAGCTTAGGACTTCAAAACAGCTCAGTTTCATGCATTTTAATATCTGGACTGACAAACAGAATGACATGCAGACAGACAGATCAAGAGAGACAAGCACATTGTCTTACATAAAAATTACATTCAGTGGCAGACGTTTAAAACTGTGGATGTACAATACTACCGTTCGAAAGTTCAGAGTCAGTAATGTTTTTGAAAATAGTTTCTTATGTTCACCAAGGCTGCATTTATTTGATCAACAATACCATAAAACAGTAATACTGTGAAATATATTATTACAACTTAATTTATTTAAAAATGTAATTTATTCCTGTGATGCAAAGCTGAATTTTCAGCATTATTACTTTCTATTCTATTATTACTGTCTTCAGTGTCACATGATCCTTTAGAAGTCTAATATGCCAATTTGGTGCGCAAGAAACATGTCTTTTTATTATAAAAAATAAAAAGTTGTGCTGCTTAATATTTTTGTGGAAACTGTGCTACTTTTTTAAGGATTATTTGATGAATAGAAAGTAAAACACAAACAGCATTTTTAAAATATAAATCTGTAACATTGTAACATTATAATGTTATGTCGGTAACACTTTACAATAAGGTCTCATTTGTTAACATTAGTTAATGTATTAACTAGCATGAACTAACAAGGAGAAATACATTTGTTACAGTATTTATTAATCTTTGTTAATGTTAGTTAATCAAAATCCAGCTGTTCATTGATTGTTAATGTTAATTCACAGTCCATTAACTAATGTTAACAAATACAACATTTGATTTTAATAATGTATTAGTAAATGTTGAAATTAACATTAACACAGATTTATAAATGCTGTAGAAATACTGTTCATTCTTAGTTCATGTTAACTAAATAGTTAACTAATGTTAACTTAAGAAACCTTATTGTAAAGTGTTACCGTTATGTCTCAATTTAATTAATTGAATGCATCCTTGCTGAATAAATGTAATCTTACTGACCCCAAAATTTTAAATGGTAGTGTACATATTTGAGAATATATTATATATTTTAGAAGGAATTGAAAATATTTCTCTATATATATAAAAAAAATCCAAAGTGCAACATCATTCCGTAAAATCTTTATGTTCTCTGAGTTTTCAAGTGGTCAGGATAAGACATCTCACCTTAAAGGACTCTAGCAGCCCTCCATGACCTCCATTTTCTAGTTTTTCTTCATCTGAAGCTGAACCCAGTCCTACTGTGGCCAGTGTCTGTCTGTGCAATTCATCATGAAGGTTATCTAACAGTGCTGCCCGTGTCCTCTCCTGTCAAACACACACACACACACACAATCAGACAATGATGCAGATCGACTAATTAAAGAGATTCCGCAAATGAAAACTCAATGACAGAATTAGTAAATAATGACAGAATATTAATATTTATATTCCTTTAAACTCACCGGTTATACTAGTGAATCCTTTATTCCCTTCATGATATATTCTAACAGGTAGGTATGGAAGCTTGTTTTCACTATGGAATAAAAATTTTTTAAAAAAGGTAATTGCAACCTTTTTATCTCACCATTCTGACTTTTTTCCCCGGAATTGAGAGTTTATATCTCACAAATCAGACTTTTTTTCTCAGAATTGTGAGTTATAAACAGTAGATAAAAGAGATTTAAACTCACAAATCTGAGAAAACAAATCCAAACTGTGAAATATAAACTCGCAAGAAAAAGTCAATTGCGAGCTAAAAAGTCAAGATTTTATTACGTGGTGGAAACAAGCTTCCATAGGCAAGTGATATGTTGATCTCTGGATTTCCCCCCCCTCACCTCTAGTTTGGCGAACTTGTCTGACTTGTAGCATGCGTTTTCTGCATTGATCAATTTTGCCAGGAAAAATTCCCGGAACTCAGGACCCTGGGGAAGAATTGATCTCTATCATCATATGATACAAATCATAATCTCTTGATGTAACATTTAATTGAAGCAATCTTCTATATTACCTTCTTAAAGACTGGAGGGTTTGGAAGAGGAGGGCCGAATGGAGGGACATCCTCTCGTGCTGTGACGGACACCTGTAAACACCGATCAATATCTCAGATCAGTGTTGGTTAATGGATTGATGGCTATCTGGAGTAATTCAGTGAGGTGTTTGACAAACCTTGTACGTGGTATGATCAGTGCAGGGGTTTTCTGCCTGCACTAACACATAGGCATGAAGGAAGTTGGAAGCGATCATATCAGGTACGAATGGTGTGGGCTCTTCCTGGAAGACGGCTGCAACAATGTCATTGCCAATATGTCTCTTCCTCTGGAGCTGAGAGAATATGACAAGAAAAATATTTTGAAATATTTTGAATGCGTGTACAGTATATATATACACATTTCTGTCATGACAACTCTCAAAGTGTTCGGTATGGTAATGGATATGATGATGTTAAAGGGATAGTTCACCCACAAATGAAAATTAGCCCATGATTTGCTCACCCTCAAGTCATCCTAGGTGTATATGACATTCTTCTTTCAGACGAATACAGAATCGGAGTTATATTAAAAAATGTCCTGGCTCTTCCAAGCTTTATAATGGCAGTGAACGGCTGTTTCTGTTTTTAAGTCCATAAAAGTGCATCTATCCATCATAAAAGTGCTCCACACGGCTCCGGGGGGTTAATAAAGCGCCATACGCTGGAACGCCAGTCTCTCGTGAACGCGCATACGACAGTTAGCTGGTGCTGCTGTATTCGTCTGAAATAAGAATGTCATATACACCTAGGATGACTTGAGGGTGAGTAAATCATGGGCTAATTTTCATTTGTGGGTGAACTATCCCTTTAATATGTTTGGTCTTGGCAGAATAGATCCTCTTTGCTGGTGCTGCTTCTGCTGCAGAGCAAGTACGGGACGTGCTACTGCCAATACATACACGACACGCTGCTGTGAGCAAGCTATCAAGCGTCCCTACTATATAGTAAGTGAAAAACAGTATGTGACAAAAGAAGTATGTCTGAATTCACAGTACTCATAAAAAAGTAGGCAAAAAGTACCCGGATGACCTTCTACTTCCAGCGAGATTCTGAAGTGTGCATATGATGGACAATTTACTATCCAATGAGGCCACGGGAGAGGATTTATGAACGGCAGTGACACGACGCAACGGACGCTGGTAGGTCACATGAAAATGACAACATGGCTACTGATTCAGCAGAAACCAATCAGCTGTAACAGATTGACTTAACCATTGACTTAACTCAGATTGAGTTAAGGTCCTGTCAGCCTGCGCCATTTCATGACAGAAATTTGTGTGTATATATATATATATATATATATATATAGACTATTAAGATTTTTTGCTTTGTGAATTTCATGATAGTAATGGAAATAAATCTCATAACCATAGCACAAAATAATAATATACATAATTTTTGAACTGTAAAGTATTTATACATTATGCTAATTTTAAACAAAAAAGCCTGTATTAAAGTCATGAGAATTAGATTTTTTTTCCATTACAATAATTAAGATGTGGAAGGGACATGTGCAATCAATTGTGAATACAATGATTTTTTCCCTGTTAATTTTAGAGTGAAATGCGACAAAGTGTGTATAAAATACTTAACAAATAAAATAAAAAAAATAGAAAAAAAAAATGATATTAAATATTGATATTATGTAATTATTATATATTAATTAATTACATTTCAAAAGTTTAAATAAAAAAATAACAATATATATTTTTTTAATTATTAAAAAAATCTGGATTTGTGTAGCTCACCTGTTGAATGTCTCCTTCTGTAAAGGGGAGTTTTGTAGAAACGTGAAACATGATTTCTCTCTGACGGAACGTAGTATAGACGGACTCAGATCCTGTCTGTCCATGAGACACATCCAGACCGCCTCTGAACCTGAGCAGCACAGTATCACAGACACCAGACAAATTAGTTCTGCAGAAGCACTGCTTAGGCAGATCAGTCTGATTACCCTGAGCAGACTTCCAGTCAAAATCACGCGCAATGGGTGAATTAAATTATTCACAAATGAACTCTATGATTATTGTTTAATATTAAAATGGGCCTTTAATGAGTGTGCAGGTGACCCTTGGCAGCAGTTTTCAGAGTTGAATCTCAGTCTCTCACCCTTTAAAATCCTGCAGTTCAATATTGTCTCCTAAAACATTGAGGAATTCAGCAAAGGCAGGCGTCTCCTCATTGTTGCCGAACAGCTCTTCCTCTGATGTCTGATGTGACAAAGACAATAACAATGGGAAACTAAAAAAAATCAGTGAAAATAGGCCTATATAAAAATGAAGAAAACTACTCGAGACGACTCTCACCTGACCAAACTTCTGATAGATGACTCCAAACTTGAAAGTGTTGTTCACTTCGTGCTCATCAAAACCGACGATCAGTTGCGAGGCCTTGGGCGAGAGAAAACTAAAAGTGAGCAAAATTGCCCACAGGGGTAAATATGTGTGTCAGTGCCTTTCCATAATTCAGGCGTTTGTGTTTGCCATGCCTGAGAGACCATGCAAAGCCTTGAGATGGTCAAGGCTTCTCTCAAACACTATGTGGTTCAGGCACGCCAGGCAGTGTAAAAGCAGATGGATTTGTGAGTCCCCTGGAGCATGGGAACATATTAATTCAGATGACTTGGGTACTAGGGTGAGACGGAGCAAAGCGCAGCCCTATTTCACCCTGATGCCTGGAGTAGGTCATTCACAGATGGAGTGAGAAACAGAGAAATGCTCACCCTAGGGTAGAGGACGGGGTTGAACTTGAGACCTGTGACATCATCGCAGAGCAGCTGAAACACACAGGACACATCTGATGTGAGCATCTCGCATCTTTTGAGTGGATTGAGGGAAGTTCAAAGGAGGTCTTCTAAGTATTTAATTTCTTTTTGAGAATTTGTGTCCTCCTGCACTTTAAAAGTTTGATTACAGCTGGAACCGTTCAAGTTTAGATCAGTTTGGGGTCAGTACTTTTTTTTAAAGACATTAATACTTTTATTCTGCAAGTATGTATTAAATTGATTAAAAGTGACTAATGTCTGTTACATTGTTACAAAAAAAAGGAATGTAATTTTTTTACAAATAAATGCTGTTCTTTCATCAAAAAATCTGGAAAGAAGTGTTATGGTTTCGACAAAATATAAATATATAAATATAAATATTAAGCAGCACAACTGTTTTCAACATTGATAATAATAAGAAATGTTTCTTTAGCATCAAGTTCTGAAGGATCATATGACACTGAGAACTGGAGAAATGGCTGCTGAAAATTAGGCTTTGCCATCACAGACATAAATTACATTTTAAAATTATTAACAAAGAAAAATGTTCTACAGATCAAAAGTTTGGGGTCAGTCTCTTATTTTCAACAAGGCTGCATTTATTTAATCAAAAATATAGTAAAAAAAAAAAAATAATAATAATAATATTGTGAAATATTACAACTGAAAAAAACTGTAAAAAAAAAAAAACTGTTTTTGTAGAAAAATATATTGTGTGCCTTTTTATTAAATATAGATTAATTCCTTTATCTTTATTTTTAAATGGCCAGATAGTGAAGGAAAAACAGCCAACAAAAATTCAGGATATATGGGAACTTTAAATAATTTTATGAGGTGCCACCTGGAATGCTTTGGAGAATGCCAAGAGTCTGCAAAGCTGTTATGAAGACAATGGAACAATCTAAAAGACAGTTTTAATTTGTTTGGTCACTGCATATTTTCACTTATGTTATTTAATGTAGCTTTGATGAATTTTGACTGGTACGGCACGTCTTATACACACCTTGGCTATCTGTGGTACGCTTGGTAGCTGGAGGAGCCCTTCAAGTGGGATTCGCTCATGAAGGGTCTTTGTTTTCGACCTAGAAAACGACACACAAGAATAAATGCTCAGCTATTTACAATGACAATACAGGCCTACCTAGCAATGACTATACCAGAGTTTCAATATGTGTTGGAGTGTGTGATGTTTATGGTGGACATGTGGCACCTGAGCATGATGCGGAGTGACTCCTGTCCATCTGCCTCTTCACACTTCAGAGACATGATGAGGTGTCCCATACTACTGGCTGTGCAGTAATAGTTCATGTGTTCCTGAGAAAGAGAAAGGTGTTTACACAGGAGTCATTTCACAGGTTCATTCCTCACAAATTTTAATATGGAGAGGTTTATTTTCCAATAGACTGATTTTGCATCAAGTGTTTCATTCAAGTCAAGCTCTGATACCAAAATGTAGAGCACAGAATGTTTGTTCAAAGAGGCGTCATCACACCTCATGTCCAGTGTTATGAAAAACTGTGAGTGAATAAGCTATGGGCACATGAAATATTACCTCACACAGGACACTTTCTTTCAGCTGAAATGGCATATATTGGAATTTTGTGGTCATGGTAAGAATAACCCATAATAAATTAAAGCTGCAAGCAGCGATGAAAGGGCCCTCGCACCCGTGCCACCGCCACCTGGCTTTAGGAAAACAGAGCACGATGGGCAATATGCATATAAGTATACTAAAAATAGGGGACTACGCCAGTCATTTGTATTTGCCACACTTCCTGCTACCAGCTGGTGGCGCTATGACTATAACAAAATTTTGGCATATAGATGTCTTCAGGCCAGGGCACTTATCAAACATGTGAATTTTGAGGCAGATTGGACATTGTATGCTTGAGTTACAACAACTTCCTGTTTCATGACGATAATAGCATGCTTTAGCACTCAGCTAAGTGTTGCTAGCATGTTTTAGAATGTTTCTAGCATGTTTAGTACTCAATTGCATATTTCAGTATGTTGCTAGTAGTGCATCACAGTGTTAAACACGTCACTTCCTGTTGCCAGTGGGTGGCGCTATTTCTATAACTAAATATTGTCATGTAGATGTGTTCAGGGCAGGACTCTAATAAAACATGTGAAGTCTGGGGCAGATCGGATATTGTATGTCTGAGTTACAACAACTTCCTGTTTCATGGAGAAACATCAGACTTTGTCAGGCCGCTACGGACATGCCGTATAAAACAATTTAACATTGCTAAGGCCTTAAGATTAGACTGACCAAATATGATGTTGTTCTGGTTAAATCTCAATGAGGAGTTAATCACAGTGTACAACATGACAGGTGCCACATGTCCACCATTTCCTGTTGCCCGCAGTTATGACTGTAACTGAATATTTGCATGTAGATGTCTTCAGGCCAGGACTCTAATAAAACATGTGAAGTTTGGGGCAGATCGGACATTGTATGCCCGAGTTACAATAACTTCCTTTTTCATGGCGAAACATCGAATTTTGTCACGGACACGCCCTCCAGGGAAAACTCAAGATCTTCGCAATTTAACTTCACTAAGGCCTTTAGATTAGACTGACCAAATATGATGTTGATCTGATAAAATCTCTAGGAGGAGTTTGTTAAAGAACAACGTCTGGAAATGGCAAAAACCGCAAAAATTCAAAATATCTCACCTCCTTTTGGGTTTTCAGATTTCATACCAGGAGACTTTTTTGTAGGTATTGGGCTGTTACATGTGTCTACCGAATTTCATACTTGCACGTAAAACGTAGCGCGAACGGTGCTTAATTGAAATTTTGTAGGTGCTGCTATTGAGCCATTTTGCCATGCCTAATTCTGAAACCCATATCAGATGTAAATTTTCACCACTTCTGACATGTGTGCAAAGTTTCATGAGTTTTCCAGCACGTTTAGGCCCTCAAAAATGCAATTAATTTCAGAGAAGAATAATAATAGACTGAGCAATTCCAATAGGGTCCTCACACCATCGGTGCTCGGGCCTTAAATAATGCGTACATGGGTGTTTCTTTAACTATGGGTACTTTTGGCCCTGTGGACTTACATTATAGAAAATAAACATACTGTCAATAAAAAATGAATCCTGACCTTGCCCAGAAAGTGTTTGCGGTAAGCACGTGAGGTGTTGTTACACTCCAGCCTGTAGCCGATGCCTCCTCCTCCACCAGGACTTAGACCATCATCCTCTTCCTCACAGAAGCTGCTGTCTGAGGACGTGGGCGTCCCGACTGGAGCCTCAGGATCCTCAATCCAGTATCCGCCAAACTGAGGTAAAATGACCTGAGGGTAGGGACCACCCTTCTCCAGGACCTACACAGCCAATATGAAGAAAAATTAAGGGGTCAGCATGTTCATTTTAGTTATATAACTCAATAACACTTTAACTCAATAACAAGTCTTTAAGTGAGCTTACTTCATAAAAATGTTTTCTACTTGCTTGAACTGTTGTAAGTTTAGAAGTGTGTGTGTGTGTGTGGTCCTGGTATACCATACATTATGGGGACAAAATGTCCCCACAAAGATGGCAATATCCAAAATCCATGTCCTTGTGGGGACATTTTTTTGGTCCCCATGAGGAAAACAGCTTATAAATCATACACAATTATGTTTTTTGAAAATGTAAAAATGCAGAAAGTTTTCTGTGATGGGTAGGTTAGGTTAGGATGGGTGGGTTAATGTAGGGGGATAGAATATACAGTTTGTACAGTATACAACTATGGAAAGTCCCCATAAAATATGAAAGTAAGTGTGTGTGTGTGTGTGTGTGTGTGTGTGTGTGTGTGTGTGTGTGTGTGTGTGTGTGTGTGTGTGTGTGTGTGTGTGTGTGTGGACTCACATCCTCAATCCGGGGGTAAGGGATGTAGTCATCCTGTAGGAGAGAAAAAGATATATGATTTTAGGATAACACCGTAGAGCCAAATGCACAAATTACAGTCTGTTTATTGCAATGAAAACATCCCAAGAGCAGGACAGAGAAATAATATCTACAACACAATATGACTGATAAAAAGCTAAATAATGGCAGCTGCAACAAAAAAGGCATCTGATTTTTCTCTGCTTGTATTCCTATAAACATATATGAGATAAGTCTACATTTGGATTCTCTGGTAACGTCTGAAGGCCATCAACACTGACCTTTACATCACTAAATGTACAAAAATACTTCAAAATGATTGATGTTGTAAAACTCCAGACTGTGGCTGATGTTTATCAGAATATTTATAGAGAAGAAAAGACTCTGAAGAAGAAGATATTATACATGCACAACTCTCCCACTCACACACATGCACTTACAAACACAAAATACACAAACACATTCAGAATACCAGCCCAACCTTGTATCTCTTAGTCTCCTCAGTTTTGGGAATCTGCCGTGTCCGGGTAAGCAGAAGAGAGTGGAAGAGGAAGAATGCATGACACACTAACATTTATCCCTGGTTGTCAAATAAGCTCCACAAATACAGCAGCTACTGTATGTTTATTGTCAATGAAGTCTTCCAAACCTTTTTGTCCTTTTCCCTCCATTTTAAATTGTTTTTTTTCTTATATCAAGAAAAATATCAATATCAAGATATTTGATCAAAAACTGTGGTTACCATGATAAACTGTTTCCTGATAATCTAGGAAAAACAATTGCCTAGAGATAAATAAAGGCAGAATCTCTTGTTCAGTTTGAAACCTTTATAATGTTTGACTAGTGATGAGGCTAAAGTATCTCAATTTGTTTCTTAGTTCCCTTTGTTGTGAATCTGAATATTGGGACATTGATGACAAAATGATCTTGATGATTATGAGGTGACACATTAAATGTAACTGATATATTACCAATGTGGCTGTATAACACACCATTGACAATCTTCATTCTAGCTGTTACACAGTTAAAGGGGTACTTTACCACTGCCAAAATGCAATAAAACTTGGCTGCCTACACATTAGACAAATAGGAAGGAAAACTTCAACACCCATAATGCACTGGGCATGTTGCTGTCCAAGGCCACTCCCACCAGTCTGCTATAGAGGGTATGCATGTGACGTCACCGCCGGCTGGCGTGCCAAAAAGACTGAGTGGCACCATTGGTTTTCAGCGTGAATGCCACGAAAAACACAAAACACATCAAAAACGGGAAAGAGCTTTGAGATTGACTGTACAAATAGAATTGACAAGAAATCTGAAGTATATTTTTACAGACTGCCGACAGCTGCAGAAAAGAGAAGCAAATGGATCGCTGCAATTCACAGAAACAACTGGACTCCAGGCAGCGAAACGTGGATTTGCAATTATATTGTGTCAATATGTTGAATTTTAGGGGGAAATCATACCCTATATTGTATTGTTATATATTGTATTGACAACTCATCAATTAAATACTTACCATCTTATATTCTGCATAATTGGATGTTTTTAAATAAACACAGACAAAAACTATATGTTTTAGGGCTGGACGAGTCGATATGACTATATACACTATATTGCCAAAAGTTTTGGGACGCCTGCCTTTACATGCACATGAACTTTAAATATAGCTGCAAGCAGCCATTACCGGGGCCAAGCGCAAAAAAGACAATAAGAGATGACATCATGGCTGAGAGTGTCAGACTAACTGCAACAATTAGCCATTAAAGACCTATTAAGATCATTTTAGGTAAAATAGCTGTAAAATTATAAATACAGTCAATAATAATGATTTAATGGTTTATCACTTTTGACCAATAGGTGGCACAGTTACGAAATTGATGTGGTGTGGTCAGAGTAAGGGAACAATGAAACATGCAAAGTTTGGTGTCAATATGTCAAAGCATTGCAGAGATACAGCGTCAAGAGTCATTTCAGGCTCCTTCAGGGCATCGTGGTGATTACCCATACCGAGTTTCGTAACAATCCGTTTATGTGTTCATAAAATACAGCATTTTAGCACATAATTCAAAATGGCCGATATGGTAAAATTGGATATCAGTCGACTCTTCATGACATCCCGAATCTAACGAGACCACTTTGATTTGAAAATATGATTTCTGGACAAACCCATCAGAAGTTCTAAGCAAAAATAGCCAGTTTTTGTATCTCCGGACCAGTAGGTGGCGCTGCACCGAAACACAGCATGGTGCCTCAGGTCATGCTTGTGATGACATGTACCAAGTTTGGTTTGAATACGATAAAGCGTTGCGGAGATACAGTCCTATGTTTTTTTTCGCAAGCACTACGTAAAATTCGTTTGCGTGTTATTTGAAAACAGTTTGATGAATCAACTTGAATTCCATAACTTTTTGTTGCCATTGTCTGAAGATGATCTGGTTCAATTTTGTGCAAATCAGATAAACCATCTAGGAGGAGTTCGAAAAAGTAGGATTTTTGGCGGGAAAATTTGGTAGGAAAATTGCCACTACAGAAAATTGATTCACAGGGTTTAATCAAATCGGCTTGAGCCAGAGAATCAGAGGACAAAATAATTTTGTTTCTAACCCTTACGGTTCAAAAGTTATTAGCATAAATGTGAGTGCATCTTTGGACAGTTGGTGGCGCTAGAGGGATTGAGTTAGAGACTCCAAATTTGCTATGGTGACAGTTGAGACTGTCCTCTATCTGTGTGCCAAATTTCATAACTTTCCCGCAAGCGGTTCTATGGGCTGCCATAGACTCCCATGCAGAAGAAGAATAATAATAATAGGAACACTAACGATTTCAATAGGTGCCTCCGCACCTTCGGTGCTTGGCCCCTAATGACATCCCATTCTTAATCCGTAGGGTTTAATATGGAGTTGGCCCACCCTTTGCAGCTATAACATCTTCAACTCTTCTGGGAAGGCTTTCCACAAGGTTTAGGATAGTGTTTATAGGACTTTTTGACCATTCTTCTAGAAGCGCATTTGTGAGGTCAGGCACTGATGTTGGACGAGAAGGCCTGGCTTGCAGTCTCCGCTCCAATTCATCCCAAAGGTGTTCTATTGGGTTGAGGTCAGGACTCCACACCAAACTCGCTCATCCATGTCTTTATGGACCTTGCTTTGTGCACTGGTGCGTAGTCATGTTGAAACAGGAAGGAGCCATCCCCAAACTGTTCCCACAAAGTTGGGAGCATGAAATTGTCCAAAATGTCTTGGTATGCTGAAGCATTAAGAGTTCCTTTCACTGGAACTAAGGGGCCAAGCCCAACCCCTGAAAAGCAACCCCACACCATAAACCCCCTCCACCAAACTTTACACTTGGCACAATGCAGTCAGGCAAGTACCGCTCTCCTGGCAACCGCAAAACCCAGACTCGTACATCGGATTGCCAGACAGAGAAGCATGTTTCGTCACTCACGAGAACACGTCTCCACTGCTCTAGAGTCCAGTGGCGGTGTGCTTTACACCACTGCATCCGACGCTTTGCATTGCACTTCGTGATGTAAGGCTTGGATGCAGCTGCTCGGCCATGGAAACCCATTCCATGAAGCTCTCTACGCACTGTTCTTGAGCTAATCTGAAGGCCACACAAAGTTTGGAGGTCTGTAGCTATTGACTCTGCAGAAAGTTGGCGACTTCTGCACACTGTGCGCCTCAGCATGCGCTGACCCCACTCTGTGATTTTACGTGGCCTACCACTTTGTGGCTGAGTTGCTGTTGTTCCCAATTGCTTCCACTTTGTTATAATACCACTAACAGTTGACCGTGGAATATTTAGTAGTGAGGACATTTCACAAATGGACTTATTGCACAGGTGGCAACCTATCACGGTATCACACTTGAACTCACTGAGCTCCTGAGAGTGACCCATTCTTTCACAAATGTTTGTAGAAGCAGTCTGCATGCCTAGGTGCTTGATTCTATACACATTTGGCCATGGAAGTGATTGGAACACCTGAATTCAAAGATTTGGAGGGGTGGCAATATAGTGTATATAACATTGATTTAAGTGATCACCCGGATTTAGACCTACCTATATTGTATTTATATAAAGCGTTCACAGGCAAATTTGCTTTATGTATTTCCCTGGCGTCTAAATCAGGCACATATAAGTGTCAGGAAACACAATTCCTGGCTGCATGTCAATATCCATGGATCACTGGATCTTTGTTAAGTTGTAAGGAACACTATCAAGTCCAAATCCAGTCACGCAGTAGGTCTTCTGCCACTCAGTCCGGCTGAGGGGGTGTGTTCCGGTGGGAAAGTGACGTCAATGCATAGCCTCTGGATACGCTTACCAGAGATAAATACCGCCTTGCTTTAGACGGAAATACTTCTTAGCAAACTTTTTGTCATAATTGTGTTGATTGTGTTCCCGGGTGCAAGAATTTAAAGAGTAAATTTTAAAGAGTTACTTTCGGTTTCCAGTGAATGATCAAGCGCTTTGTATTATTTTTTTTTTTTATTCATTTAAATAATTTAATATTAATTTTATTTATAAATGAAACATTAAAAATCTCAATTTTAAAGTTAAAATAATTTTAAAAAATAAGTTTTTATTCAACTTTTATTCCTGTTCAATTCTTAAAAGTTTGTGTCATTGTTTATACACATTAGAAAAGTAATTACAAACAAAATCTCTTTTAGAAAAAGAAAATAGGATTACTTGGGCTTTGTACATTCTACGGAAGTATGGCACTGACTAAGACACACCTTGACACCTTTATATTTGATAAAGAACATCACAGGTGCATGTGATCTATTGGAGAGAGACATCAGCCCTTCAGACAAACCATCGATCTGTCACTCATACAGAGATCTGTCCAAGAAGACAGAGGGCTTTAATAACACCCGACTGAGATACCACACTTCTGCCTCAGCACATTGATCAGCTGAACTTTAGCTACCTGCTGCCCATCATCTACACACTCTCACAAACATGCACACAATGACAACACAATCATGCTGCAGTTATATAACAGTGTGTCCTGTTCCCAAGTCTCTCACCCTGTGGGGCTCTTACAAAACCCCCACCAAAAGACTGACCACAGAGAAAAGTGCTGGCCAAATCAATGCGATTTCAAATGAGCTGAAATGTCTAATTATTCATTCAGAGTAACTGAGGATTGGTGGTCCACCACTTAGCCAGCACTCAAGGGCAAAAACATGCTGTGATTATTATATTATCATACAGTCAAATGCTCTTCAGCTTAATCACAAAGTTACTGGAGGAATACTGTTATTACAGGAATCGCATTCCAAAGAATGACATGCACTTATAAGATCATCTGAATGATGGAAGGAGTCTTACCTGCATCCTTTCCAGCATGTCGAAGAACTCTGCCGACTGGAAAAGAAACAAATTGAGATAAGTCAGTATTTGAATGTCTAAATCTACAGTTTTGTGGTGATATTTACATCAAACAAATTTTGTTATTTTTTATTAATTTATTTATTTTTTACTTTTGAGTTTTTGGTAGGAAATTGTAGAATCAAGAAAGAAATATTTTTAAGAACAGGTTAATAAGTTTTGACACCACTTATATCTTATTATTACTTTTTCCATATTTTAGAATAGCAGTAAAGACATCAAAACTTGGGATGCACCGTTATTAAAATTCTGTTCAACAGAATTCCGATAATTATTTTCATGTGATGGATGATAAAAGATATATGTCAGATATTACATTTCTAGACTATTTTTTTTTTCTAAATAAAAAAACAATAGAAATAGTTTTAGATTCTACAGATGAATGTGAGCATCAAAACATTATACATTTACAGTATGAAAATGTGGATATTTTGAGATTTGAAATGTTAGTTAACAAATAATTAGTGTTTTTAAAGATTAAAGTTAAGTCATCATTACGATGGCAAAGATAATCTACATGTAAAAATAGGTGAAATGAGCATTCTCAATTAAATAGAAGATAAAATAAAATAAACCTATAACATATGGAACTGATTGTGTATCCCTAATCAAAACATAAAGAAATTTTAAAAATTAATTTTTTTTTTTTGAAAAAATAACTTTAAAATACTAAAACACAAAATAACTTTTCCATTTTTAAATAAATTGATTAAATAATAATTAAATAAATGCAAAAAAAAATGTAATGGACACAAAATAATTTCTGGACAGCTCTGCTCACTCTGGGCATTCTCTCAATCAGCATGAGGTGCATCCTGGGATGCATTTTAAATCATATTAAAAAAATTCCCATGAATACTGGGCTCTCAATCTTACACACCCAACTCACACAGCCTTGAGGCAAAAGATACAAGCCTGATCATATCTAAAATAAAATCAACAACTACAGTCGTGTCTGCAATCCACTGCACATTTGTAGTGCTATATCATTGAGATATGCTCAATGCATGTTGAATGACATTAAATGACTCTTTCTATACAGACTTAAACCATAATACATCCTCAATCTAAATCAAACTTACTGAACCTTTACAGCCTCATTTAATTAATGGACTGTGCAACTATTAGGGCTTAAATATTAGAAATGCAACAGAGATTTAAAGCATAATTTTTAGTCTAGACCTGAAGGGCTTATAATAAAACTACCTCAACTATTCTTGATAAACTTGCACAATACTTCAACTGAACCCTGAGTCTCTTACCTCGACAGAGCAACCCTGCTAGTTAAGAGGCAGACCACCACAAAAACATCTTTGTTCAAAATAAATCCCTTTGGTTTAAGAATATTCCTATGATCGGACGGAGAGTAACAGATGTAGGTGGGTGGGACAGAGCAAATGTAGATCGGTTAATGTTTAACCTGCCATGGATCCAAGGGCAATTTGGCTTCACAAAGTCAACAAAGTTCAGCCCAGCTGAGACATATTTGCCGAAATAACCTTGAGGAACTAAGAACACAACATCAATAGGACACATTAGGGCAACTCCTTAATTCTAAGGCGGAACACGTGATCAAAGAAGGAAGGCAGCGAAAGATGTGCACATTAGGCTTTGAAAGTTTTGTAATGCAAAGACCTGTTGACCTTTGATTGTATATTGAATATTGAGATTTTTGAAAGAAAAACTCACACGAGTCAGCAGTCTAATGCAGTAGCAGCTCCTGACTCTAAATTTAGATTAGGGCAGAGGATGGCCTGAGTGTGGTGCTCTAATGTTAATTGACAGGCACGCACAGAATGCTAGTATTGCCTTAATATAGTATTTATTGCCTCAGAATGTTGTAGAATATGTAGAATATTAAGTTGTGGAGGAATTCCAATGAGGAATAGAAAGTCATGTCTATTCTGAGAAAATAAAACAAAAACAACAGAACTATATAAAGGCTATTCACAAGAGTATGTTTAAACTAAAGGGTTTATACTTTCATTAATTTGATACGCTACTCCACATAGGAAGAACAGACATGCCAACTAGTTACTGGCCTGATGCAGACTAATATACACATAGCTAAAGTGGATTCATATCGTCTTGGTCTGGAGAAAGGTTTATGTAAAGTAACATGAAAAGCAGGGCAGTCTGAAATCTGCCCCAATGGCTCTCAATTAGATTGGAAAACTGTGGGGCGCTATGGAGCTGGGCAAGGCTCAGGCACCAGCTGCCCCGCTTAGTATCATAATACATGCCTGCCAAAGCCATAGGTTAAATTTTAATATATCCCGCTCACTTTACGACTTTTACAGACATTTGTTACAGAATGCTGAGCACATTTATAAATGTATTATTGATTCACTTTATATGAGGTCTATGTATTAAATGAATATTTTGGTGGGGCAACGAGCCACGGTTGGTCCAATGCCTAAAGCTGCTTGCGTGAGCACATCAAATCAAATATAAAAACATCAGAGCTGCATGATAAAAAATTCACATAGTCTTAAATTATGCCTGTAGTGTCATAGTAAGGTTATAAAGAGACAGAGCTTATCTGCCACGACAACCTGTTAGTTCCACTGTTGTCTCAGCCAAGATTAACACCCTATCCTGGATCTTTGAAGCTTCACCCAAATTACAATGAAATGAAGGACAAAAGTATTCTCTAGCACACATAAAAAGTTCTTGATAGTTGATAAAACACACCTGGTTTACAAACCCGATTCCAAAAAAGTTGGGACACTGTACAAATTGTGAATAAAAACAGAATGCAATGATGTGGAAGTTTCAAATTTCAATATTTTATTCAGAATACAACATAGATGACATATCAAATGTTTAAACTGAGAAAATGTATCATTTTAAGGGAAAAATAAGTTGATTTTAAATTTCATGGCATCAACACATCTCAAAAAAGTTGGGACAAGGCCATGTTTACCACTGTGTGGCATCCCCTCTTCTTTTTATAACAGTCTGCAAACGTCTGGGGACTGAGGAGACAAGTTGCTCAAGTTTAGGAATAGGAATGTTGTCCCATTCTTGTCTAATACAGGCTTCTAGTTGCTCAACTGTCTTAGGTCTTCTTTGTCGCATCTTCCTCTTTATGATGCGCCAAATGTTTTCTGTGGGTGAAAGATCTGGACTGCAGGCTGGCCATTTCAGTACCCGGATCCTTCTTCTACGCAGCCATGATGTTGTAATTGATGCAGTATGTGGTCTGGCATTGTCATGTTGGAAAATGCAAGGTCTTCCCTGAAAGAGACGACGTCTGGATGGGAGCATATGTTGTTCTAGAACTTGGATATACCTTTCAGCATTGATGGTGCCTTTCCAGATGTGTAAGCTGCCCATGCCACACGCACTCATGCAACCCCATACCATCAGAGATGCAGGCTTCTGAACTGAGCGCTGATAACAACTTGGGTTGTCCTTGTCCTCTTTGGTCCGGATGACATGGCGTCCCAGTTTTCCAAAAAGAACTTCAAATTTTGATTCGTCTGACCACAGAACAGTTTTCCACTTTGCCACAGTCCATTTTAAATGAGCCTTGGCCCAGAGAAAACGCCTGCGCTTCTGGATCATGTTTAGATATGGCTTCTTTTTTGACCTATAGAGTTTTAGCCGGCAACGGCGAATGGCACGGTGGATTGTGTTCACCGACAATGTTTTCTGGAAGTATTCCTGAGCCCATGTTGTGATTTCCATTACAGTAGCATTCCTGTATGTGATGCAGTGCCGTCTAAGGGCCCGAAGATCACGGGCATCCAGTATGGTTTTCCGGCCTTGACCCTTACGCACAGAGATTGTTCCAGATTCTCTGAATCTTTGGATGATATTATGCACTGTAGATGATGATAACTTCAAACTCTTTGCAATTTTTCTCTGAGAAACTCCTTTCTGATATTGCTCCACTATTTTTCGCCGCAGCATTGGGGGAATTGGTGATCCTCTGCCCATCTTGACTTCTGAGAGACACTGCCACTCTGAGAGGCTCTTTTTATACCCAATCATGTTGCCAATTGACCTAATAAGTTGCAAATTGGTCCTCCAGCTGTTCCTTATATGTACATTTAACTTTTCCGGTCTCTTATTGCTACCTGTCCCAACTTTTTTGGAATGTGTAGCTCTCATGAAATCCAAAATGAGCCAATATTTGGCCATGACATTTCAAAATGTCTCACTTTCAACATTTGATATGTTATCTATATTCTATTGTGAATAAAATATAAGTTTATGAGATTTGTAAATTATTGCATTCCTTTTTTATTCACAATTTGTACAGTGGCCCAACTTTTTTGGAATCGGGTTTGTATAATGACAAATGTTTGGTAACAATTTACGGTGAGGTAATACATTACTTTTACAGCACCTAAAGTTAATTTCTACATGTATGAATACATTTTTAACATTTCTGGTTGTATGAGTTAACATTACACCATGATATATATTGACTTTTAAAAGACCCCCTAAAACATGCGGTGGGTTTGGTGGGGGGTAAATGAGACTAAATGGCGGAAAGTCACGTGAGAGGAGGCAATGCCTCCATTGCGCTAAGATTGGATTTGTTCCATGTTCGAGAATCAGTCTGAACAAAATTATGCCGTTAAGATTTCAGGTTGTATGAGTTAACATTAGATAAATACTCCAATTATTGGCAACATTCAATTTCATTGTAAGTGCCTAACCGCAACCTTTTTTTTGCAGGACAAGATTTATTTTTTGTGGTAATCAATATAAATCAACAAATGCTGTCAAATGAGCTTAACTTAAACACTGAATTTTCTTTCAACATGCCTTGGATTAATAAATGCTGTAAAAAATGCTGTTCATTGTTAGTTAATGATACCAAATGCATTAGCAAATGTTAGCAAATTGAGCCTTACTGTAAAATGTTACCTTTTTCTAATATAACCGCTTCAAAGTATTGTTTGCTTGAATATGCCAAGATATTTTTTGACCAAGTAGTTATAAGTATAAATAGATACACAAATAGAGGCAGTGAGGTAATAAAACGTCCATCTGGGACTCTTGTCCACTACTGGCTAATAAACAGCTATTACATAAAGACTTTCACACAGACACACTAGAATGAATGAATGAATGAACTGCAGCGGTGCAGGGGGTCCCTGCTGCGCCAAATACAAGCTTCATCAATACCTCCATCCCTTAATAAACAAACATCTAGTCTAATACCCCTCACATTCTGTTCAGTGTGTTATACAGGCGATCATACCTCTCTCCTCTGATTAGCTGTCTTCCTCTTTGCAAACACTTTCAGTAGCACAAAACAGGAAGAGGACGGCCAAGTCCGCACCCAAAAACTGGTCCTACCAGTGTGTCTGTACTTATGAGTTATTAAGTTCTCTCATTCTCTCTGCGTCTTATGCTCCTTTGTAGTTCTGCTTTGTATATGACCAACAGCTGAGCCACAGTTCAAGAGAGCTTATCACATCCACACACTCGCTGTCCTCCCTTTCCTCTTTTCTTCTTTAGGCTCTGGGTTTACATTGGGAGTGGCCACTAACTGTGTGAACAAAACATAATTATATATCTTAAAAAGACACGTACACATACATATTAATATGTCCTTACTAACTGTATTGTGATTACACCCAAACACAGGTGTTAATGGAGTCTTTGCACATTGTGGGAGTGTTTTGAGTTGGTGTGTGTGTTTGTGTGTGTCAGGTTTTGGCTACATTGTGTGGACCAAATGTCCCTACAAGGATAGCTAAACCTAAAACGAGGTACAGTACACTATGTTGTGTTAACGTGTGTCCTGCAAACATTTCCCTGTAATTTGTAGAGTGACTCAGTAGTCTAAGGACAAGGTTAGAACAGGAAAAAAAACTGGCTATGTGAGTTTTTAAATGACAAATATACTTTAGGATTAGTGCAATATAAACTAAAACTAGATGTCGGTAAGGGTCTGTAAATGTTTTTAATGATTTTGAAGTCCTTTATGCTCACCAAAGCTGGATTTATTTGATCAAAAGTACAGTAAAACAGCAATATTGTGAAATATTATTTAAATTTATAATAACTGTGTTCTATTTTAAAATATTTTAAAATCTAACTTATTCCTGTGATGGCAAAAGCTGAATTTTCAGCATCATTACTCTAGTCTTCAGTGTCATATTATCCTTCAGAAATCCTTCTAATATGATGTTTTGGTGCTCATTTCTTATTATTTGTGCTGCTGAATATTTTTTGTGGAAACCATGAGACATTTCTTTCAGGATTTTTTGATGAATAGAAATGTATAACATTTGTAACATTATAAATGTCTTTACTATCACTTTTCATTAATTTAATGCATCATTATTTTATTTAACTTTCAAACAGTAGTATAATACCATGTCATTCTGTGGAGCACAAAAGAAGAACATTTCAACAATTTTTTTTTTCCATACAATGAAAGTCAATGGTGTTAAAACAACATTGGACCCCATTGACTTTCATAGTATCAGAGACATTCTTCAAAATATCTTCTTTTATGTTCTACAAAAGAAAGTAAGTCATACAGGTTTTGGAACGACATGAGGTTAAGTAAATGATGACAGAATTTACAAGAAGCTCACAAGAGAAGCAAAGCGACTTAAGTTCTATTTACAAGCAGTTTGGTCCTCTGATCCTCCAAGAGCTGGTGATAATGAAACACCTGATGGAGACCTTAATAAATTTCAAGTATAATGTTCAACTAGCACTTTGTACTTCAGACATTTAATCAGTCTGTATGATAAATTATCTTCATAATTAAAGCACTGGCTAACAGGATCATGACCTCTGAGTTCGACTTCATGTCTTCTCATCTTAATATCACGCCTGACACGTCAGCCTCTCGCCCACCCTTCCCACATAAACACCAACCTCTCTCCCTCCTCTTTTGATTTTTCGGCAATTGCGTCTCATTTCAAGGTGACACCAACTGTGCTCCGCTCCCACTACACAATCCATCTCTGAACTCTGTACCATTTTTAAACAAGACAGAAAATCTTTCCAGACCCTCTTGAGGCTGTTGCGAATATAAAAGAGATAGCGATACAGTGCAAACTCAATGGGACCTTAATGCTCTGAAGAAAATGGATTTCTCAGTCCAAATGAATTAGAATTAGATTTAGAGGTAACCTTGAATGAAAAGCTTTACCTCAAACACACTGCATGTACCTTCACAGACAGCACCGCAGGTTAATGTGCATGTCTAAGTCGGTTAGAGACATTATGTAAGAGCATGTTGACATTTCTGTAGTGAAACGAGGGTCATTTTCTATAGCATGCTACAAAGGGCATTCTCACTTTCTCATGCTATCACGCTAATAGAGGTTAATTTAGTACAAAGGTGTGACTGAGAGACGAATGCAGCAGATTTCAGCTAATAGAGCGACGCTTATGTGTGAATGTGGGACCACAGCACTCACCTTCATGGTGGGTGGTGCAGTGCGGGGAGGTGAGGGTGGACATTCTCCCAGAGGCACACTGGAGATGGTCAGCAGCTCTTGTTTCCTGCAAAACACATGTACACATACACACAGTTAGCCTGGATGACTAACCTGAAATGCAGTTGTTTTGCACAGAAGACTGGCCCTCAAACACAGATGCAGGGGATATTTAGTTTTGCATATTTGAGTGGAAACCACTATAAAACAGGATATTTTTTTAAAGAAGGAATGAAAAAAGGGAAAATATAGTTTAAGACACCTTAAAATCCTTAGAAATGCACCGTTTACATTCATGTTTTAGAAAAAAAATTATACCATTTTCTTCATGTTCCACTTAGCTGTAATTTTGCAGACTAAATATATTTTAAATACAAACCCGATTCCAAAAAAGTTGGGACACTGTACAAATTGTCAATAAAAACAGAATGCAATGATGTGGAAGTTTCAAATTTCAATATTTTATTCAGAATACAACATAGATGACATATCAAATGTTTAAACTGAGAAAATGTATCATTTTAAGGGAAAAATAAGTTGATTTTAAATTTCATGGCATCAACACATCTCAAAAAAGTTGGGACAAGGCCATGTTTACCACTGTGTGGCATCCCCTCTTCTTTTTATAACAGTCTGCAAACGTCTGGGGACTGAGGAGACAAGTTGCTCAAGTTTAGGAATAGGAATGTTGTCCCATTCTTGTCTAATACAGGCTTCTAGTTGCTCAACTGTCTTAGGTCTTCTTTGTCGCATCTTCCTCTTTATGATGCGCCAAATGTTTTCTATGGGTGAAAGATCTGGACTGCAGGCTGGCCATTTCAGTACCCGGATCCTTCTTCTACGCAGCCATGATGTTGTAATTGATGCAGTATGTGGTCTGGCATTGTCATGTTGGAAAACGCAAGGTCTTCCCTGAAAGAGACGACGTCTGGATGGGAGCATATGTTGTTCTAGAACTTGGATATACCTTTCAGCATTGATGGTGCCTTTCCAGATGTGTAAGCTGCCCATGCCACACGCACTCATGCAACCCCATACCATCAGAGATGCAGGCTTCTGAACTGAGCGCTGAGAACAACTTGGGTTGTCCTTGTCCTCTTTAGTCCGGATGACATGGCGTCCCAGTTTTCCAAAAAGAACTTCAAATTTTGATTCGTCTGACCACAGAACAGTTTTCCACTTTGCCACAGTCCATTTTAAATGAGCCTTGGCCCAGAGAAAACGCCTGCGCTTCTGGATCATGTTTAGATATGGTTTCTTTTTTGACCTATAGAGTTTTAGCCGGCAACGGTGAACGGCACGGTGGATTGTGTTCACCGACAGTGTTTTCTGGAAGTACTCCTGAGCCCATGTTGTGATTTCCATTACAGTAGCATTCCTGTATGTGATGCAGTGCCGTCTAAGGGCCCGAAGATCACGGGCATCCAGTATGGTTTTCCGGCCTTGACCCTTACGCACAGAGATTGTTCCAGAGTCTCTGAATCTTTGGATGATATTATGCACTGTAGATGATGATAACTTCAAACTCTTTGCAATTTTTCTCTGAGAAACTCCTTTCTGATATTGCTCCACTATTTTTCGCCGCAGCATTGGGGGAATTGGTGATCCTCTGCCCATCTTGACTTCTGAGAGACACTGCCACTCTGAGAGGCTCTTTTATACCCAATCATGTTGCCAATTGACCTAATAAGTTGCAAATTGGTCCTCCAGCTGTTCCTTATATGTACATTTAACTTTTCCGGCCTCTTATTGCTACCTGTCCCAACTTTTTTGGAATGTGTAGCTCTCATGAAATCCAAAATGAGCCAATATTCGGCATGACATTTCAAAATGTCTCACTTTCAACATTTGATATGTTATCTATATTCTATTGTGAATAAAATATACGTTTAAGAGATTTGTAAATTATTGCATTCCTTTTTTTCCTTTTCCTCATAAATAAATAAATAAATAAATCTACATTTTGAGATTGCTTAATAAACATACTATATAATTAATGAAAATGTAAATGAGTCATGTGATGCGAATTATTTTGGACAAACTGTAGCTTTTTAGCCAATATTTAAATATATTAAAATGCTGTTCATCCATACAAAGACTTGACCTCTTCTATGATGAGCATGTTTTTTGTTGTTAAAATTAATTTTGATATTTTTGAGGGAACGTAAAGTCAGAAATGTCAGGATGATACCATCATTAGGTGAATCCCAATTGAAAACAACAATAACAATATTATTATTACTATTAATAATAATAATAAAAGTAATAATTTAATTACTATTATTATCATTATTATTATATATGGATGTTCAAATAAACTGATGAACAAATTGGACAAAAAAAATGAGTGTCATGTGACACATTTACATTTTCATGAATTATTTAATATTAGTTATTAAACAGGTCTCAAATGTAGATGATTTTAGGTTTTAGTGTCCTTTTGGGTGAAATTTGCTTTTATTATGCAATTCTGACCCCCACACAAAGTTAGCCGGGCATATCAACACACTTTTTTAGCTAAAGACCAAGATTTGGTAGTTTTGCACTAAAACAAAAGACTGGCCCTCAGGCGTAGATGTATACAAACACACACACAGAGGGCAGAGGGTCAGTGCAGTACACTTTGAAAAAGTCTACTGAAAAGCACACGGTTTTGCCCCCAGAGACTAAGGTGAAAGACTGCCGGATAGAAAAACCCAATAACATCAGTTCTTCTGTTTGCCTTGGTATTTGCACAGAGACATAACAAGAACAACTGAGAGCAGCCAGCCCTGCAGACAAACTGCTGTAGGTCAAAAAAAGAAGTAAAGAGGTATAAGGAAGGGTGTGTGTGGGGGGGCAAGGCTTACAAAAAGGCGTAAGTCTCCATGCAGGAACATGATCGCATTTTAAAAGCAGTTCTTTCAGCCAACGACAAATGAGAGAGGGGCTACTTGGAATCAGAGGTTAAAATTAGTCAGGCAGATAAACTCAGGTCTAGAAAAGCAGCTCCTTGCAGACGGTCTCATGTGAAGGTCCATTAAAATCTTCCCTTACATTACACCTCTGAGGGTCATTAAACTCCAAAAACATTGAACACATGAAGAGCTGTAACTGGAAAAAGCCACATTAATACAAATATGTGAAGGTTTCAATGAAAGATGTAGGAGAGTCATTTCAATCTGAGAGGATGGAAAATGTATACATAATATTTAGTATTTATATCATAATACCACAATAACCACAAAGGTTATATGCATTTGCAAAGATTTTGACTGTGGAACTAGATTTAGTCCAAATGTCTACACATCAAAAATTTGGTATTAAAAATCCTATTTTAACCTGAAAATAAATGAAGTTGTAGGACTTTGAAAAATTAAACACAAAGAAAAAGGTTATGATGTAAAAAGATTGCTACTATTTTAATTTTACTATTACAAATCAAATAACCAAATTTGTGACATTGATCAAAAAATAAATTATGGCAACACTTTACAATAAGGTCCTATAGTTAACATTAGTTAATGCACCAAGAACGATAACTATAACGATAATGATAAAGATATAGTTCAGAAGTAGTAATAAATATAAAAAAGGAGTTCAGAGTTTGCAGAGTTCACACCACAACTATAACGAAAACGGCACAGAGAAACAATATCGTCGTTGCAATCACTTTCGGAACGATTTTTTTCACGCTGATGAACAATAAAAACATTGACAGCCAATCAGAATCCATCCTGCTTGAAAGAGCTTGAGCATTTAAATTGGCAGACGATGCTTAGAATAAACAGAACGTTAGTTGGTGTGAACGCTAATATAGCTATCGTTACGGTTATCTTTATAGTTATCATTCTTGGTATGAACGGGCCTTAACAAATGAGCAATGCATTTGTTACAGTATTTATAAATATTTGTTGACGTTAATACTGACATTAAAATTAAAAAAATACAACTATTCATAGTTAATGTTAGCTCAAGTCCATGAAATAACGTTAAAAGATACAACTTATGATTTTATTAGTAAATACTGAAAATAACATTAACTAAGATTAATAAATGCTTTAGAAGTATTTTTCACTGTTGTTAACTAATGCAGTTAACTAATGTCAAAAAACTAAAATGATTAAATCAGAAAATTATGTAAAATTTAAATATTTTTAATAGTGATCGAATTTATGAATAAAACATCCAGTAGTCTAATGCAGTGACAAAGCAAATCTGCTGTTTCATTGCCTAGAAGGTTTCAGCATGCGTAGGTGACCTGGACATTACTAAAATATCACATCAAGTGGAGGGACACAGTCAATGTTAATGTACTTTGTTGATGCGTATATACTCCCTTTTTCCCCTCTGAAATACATCCAGCACACAGAAACCGTTCACATAGACTTAAAAGCCAAATATGAGTGTGCTGCCAGTCTTTCCATTGTTAACGGGAAACACTGAGTAAACATCTATTCCATCTACCCATGACTGCAGCTCCTTGAGGGGACATGCTCCAGAACACCAGAACTCTTGTTGAAAACAACCAGTCGTGTCCCAAATTCATGTCTATACTGCACTGCACATTTTTCCCAGCTGGGTCACCAGAACAATGCCAGCTGCTGCTATGGCTCTGAAGTCAAGAGGACAAACAGATGGACACAGCAGAGGCTGACGTCAAAGTTTGTGGGACCAATCCCTGTCCCAGTATTTTGATACTGTTCCATCAAGTTAGGAAGATTCCAACAAGGGTTACCGACGACCACACTATGTGTTTTGTGTGGTGAACTGAGAAACCATAGAAATGTCAATGTTGTAACATGTTAATATCGGACCTGAAATACATATGCACATGCAGTCTGAAACCGGTGTAGCTTTAGAGGCACAATGTAATGCGTCTTGCTAAAAGGAATGCGATCAGCATTTTGACTGTCTAATGGCACACATTGCTGATGTAACTGCATCACTGACTAGGCCTACATCACTCTCACTTTGCATGAGGGGACAGGACCACAGGCACAGCACCACAAACACCACTAAATGCTCAGCGTTCGATCATTACACATCAGTGGGAGATTTTCAATCGTTAATGATCTTACGGTTTACAAAAACAAAAATAGATACAACACTTATAGGTGGGGTAAGTGCTCTCTGGTAACCGATGTTGATATTTCAAATCACCAAAACAAACACGACCCTACCCCAAAAGGGTCTCGCCCTTATTTTGATAACTCCGCCCCACACATACGTACGCAACGCAGGCAACGACTATGGCAGAATCTGCTGTGCCAGCCGGCAGCGGGCCGAGGGTATGATGTCATCAATAAGTGAAAGCAATGTGTGTTACTATGGTAATCCAGTTCGAATGTTCAATGAAAAAGTCATCCCTTCCATCCCAAAAACACAAACGCAGTTTTCATGAACAACTCGATAGCACGAGCACGAACATATTACAATTATGACAAGATTAGAGGGTTGTATCGATCACAAAAAGAGGAACCAAAGGAAACAAACATATATTAGGAGTATATTATCTTGGTGTTCGGACACACTTTGGGAGCTGCCGCTTGAAACAGACCTTGGAGGAGGTTTAGACGCTCCAGGCTTATCGGGTGTGGAAATGAATGGGTCTTTATCATCGCTGAAGAGAACGACAATACGATTGCAAATGAACAAACAAGCGAAAATGACCGTAAGCCTTCTTTTGCTCCACAGACATTTTCCACTTCTGTTTTTTTATCTGCCATCTCTCTCTTTCATTTCTCTTTTTCTGTCGTCGCTCGGCTAATGTCCGTCCTGTGTGTCGTGTCTTTTGAATAATGACGTGCACTGAGCGTTCTCTTCTCCCCATTATTAGTAGACACGCCCCTTACTGCTGATTGGCTACAAGTTTGTTCTGGTACTCGGCCCGAGACACTTTTACTAAAGCATTTTTGAAATAACACTTACCCCACCTTTAAAGGTGCACTATGTAGGATTTTTGCAGTAAAATATCCAAAAACCACTAGGCCAGTGTTATATATTTTGTTCAGTTGAGTACTTACAATATCCAAAATGTTTCCAACTATTTGTAAATTGTGAGAAAATTGCGATTTTAACCAAGGAACCGGGACATCTGAGCAGGGGTGAGGGAGTCGCCATACAATGGCGTCATATCCGCGTTACCCTCGGTTTCCGGTTTTATTTTGCAGAAATGCTTTACTCTTACTGCAGTGTGCAACAAGTGTCATAGCAGCCGCCGAGTGAACGCACAGAGTAACGTCATAACATCATTTTCAACACACTCAAATGTATCTAATATGATAAACAGAGCTGCGTTACCTCATACTCATGACCGGAAAAGCGGAAATGGCACCGGCGACTGTGGCATAATAAAAGTCCCGCTGCTCGCGAGGCGTGTGTTGCGTTCATCTTATTAACAATCGCTCCAGTGGCCTTGATCAGCTCCCACAACACTCGGTCCTGCTCTGCTTCATACTACAGTAACGTTAATAATCGCATCCATGAACATGATTTCTGCCTGAGTCCTATCCCGATTATTTTCAACCGGCTGTGAGGAGAAGACCACATGTCCCAAGATTCTGCGCTCAAACTTGGCGTCATCAAGCTACGCCTTTGTTTTGAATAGGCGACCTCTAGCGGACGGAAAAGTTACATAGTGCACCTTTAAGACTGGAATACAAAACAATAAGTATAGAAGCGGTGGTTAATTAATTGAATATAAGAACAAACACCTAACCAGAATGTTTGCGGTGGTTTGGACAGGGTGGGACGTCCCCAGTCCCACCTTCAGCTGACTGAAATTTAATTAAAACAATTCACAAATAATTACATAGAAACATGAATTAAACATGAAACTTTAAAGTAGAACGACTGAAATAGTATTTTCTTGTAAAATGTATTCCAATAATCTTTGTTTTAATTATAATTTCGAAAATTCATCATGTATAATTCATATAATAATTAGTGCTGTCAATCGATTAAAACAATTAACTGATTAACCACGATTAAAAACATTGGAGTTTTTAATATTTTTATATTGTAATAATTTCACAGTTATGCTCCAAATTAATGTAGAAACAACTTTGAAATTGATTTTTTTTTAAACATTAATGCTAGACATTCAATATTACAGTATAACTGAAAGCTATATAAATTTCAACATTTAATAGGCTTTTAAAAAATACATTTTAATTTAAGTGAACTTAAAACAATCTTCACATAAACCCACTATAATAAATGTCATATTTACCTGTGGCCTTCATACCTCTTAGACATATACAGAAATTGAATAAAGTTATCAAACAACTTTCTTAACTGCATAAATGATCAATTTAATATAGATTAATCCGTATTAAAGCAACAATTTTCTCTGTTACCTTTGTTCTTTGATTAACATTAATGACAGACATCAAAAGCAACTGGTTTATTAGGCTGCTGTCACTTTAAGATCTGCTGCTGCCGAACATGACACGGATCTCATTTTCTTACAGCTCAATAACAAAACTTCATTTAAGACTTTATTTAACTAATTTAAGACTGCTCTTATGAGAATACTCGACAAAACGTGTATTTTGGCATAATTCTGCGTGTTATTGTTTGTTCAAGAGTGACAGAGAACTCGATTCTGGTGCGTTCTCTTTTGTCTTGTCCTGCTTGAACGGTTTAAAAGCATTTGCATGAATAAGAGCATGATAACATAATATACGTAATGCTAGCCGCTGAAAACGCGTCAAACTGAAAAAAATTTGTCTCATGTGTTAATGTTAATGCGCTAATTTTGACAGCACTAATACTTAAAAATACTATTTCAGTCTTTCTACTTCAAAATGTTGTTTAATTCAGTGTGTTACTTGCCGTTTCTTTGTAATTATTTGTGAAATTTACTAGCAATTTCTAAGTGAAAATCCAACACAATTGTTGTGTGTGTGTGTGTGTGTGTGTGTGTGTACTCACTGTGATAAAGATTGCATTCGTTTAAGGTCATAAAGTATATATGGGGGATGTGGGAAGAGGCTGAGAGGTTTGCTGTGCTGTGCACAATGGAAAGATGAAGACTTATAAATAGGCTTATATGAAAGTTATATGAAACTTTTTCCTGGAACTCTTCTGCAGAGTGCGTTTATGATGCTGACTTATGAATAAAGCCATACAGCAGCCCTGAAACACAATTAACAATCACAGTAATCCACCGTCATGGCTTTATTAGAGTCTTATCAGCTCCTAGGGAGAACCAGGAAGTTGTGATATCTCTTGTTGTCCTGCACATGCTGTTTCCCCTCATTTCCAGTCCACAGTTTCATCACAAGGCTGTATATCTGCCTCTTCAATTAGGCCTGATTCAATACTAATCACATCTGCCCAGTGATTATGATTATCTAAAGTTCTGGCAACATGCCTCGTGCTTTGAATACACTCCAGAGAGAGAAAGACAACATACATGCCGAGTAATTATGTAAGCTGTCTTGATTCCGATTGGTCAAAATATTCAGTGGTATAATATTTTTGTATAAATACTCCAGGCAACCGATTTTCTAAATAAACAGTATCTTGTATCACATGTGTCTTCTTTCTTCTCACATAATTTTGAGTCAGTAAATTTTATGTAAACAGTAAATACACTTATAATGTAAAAGATTTCTATTTCAAATAAATGCTGTTCTTTTGACCTTTCTATTCAAAGTATCCTTTAAAAATGTATCATGGTTTCCACAAAAATATAAAGCAGCACAACTGTCTGTTTTCAACATTGATAATAAAATGTTTCTTGAGCAGCAAATCATCATATTAGAAGGATTTCTGAAGGATCATGTGACACTGGAGTAATGATGATGAAAATTCAGCTTTGCTTCACAGGAATAAATTACATTTTAAAATATATTCAAATATAAAACAGTTATTTTAAATTGTAATAATCACAAAGCCTTGGTGAACATAAGAGACTGTAATGTAATGTAATGTAATATATAGTTTGTCCATTTATTCAGTTATTTATTTATTTAAGTTTGGATATCCCAATATCATTTTGTGATACTCACATGCTGACTATACATTATCACTTACAAATTAAATGGGACAGTAGAGAAGACCACACTAGATGAAAGGAGATATTACCTGAGGGCTGACAATTAAATCCTAATTATAAATGTTATTTTTGACCTTGATAAACACTTATGAAAACCGGTAATGAAACTTGATCGGTCCCCGTTTGATCATTGCAAATGGCAAATCACTGCAGTAATGGACTTAATATTCTGCACAGAACCAATTTAATTGTTACCTACCAAATGCACTGTGTGTTTGTTCTGCTCTCATAAACTAATTTAATAGGATCCCATCAGGTTCATGCACATCTGAGTCTGCGGCCTAAACATTATCTACATCATATACGATGCAATTACTATGACAGTGTCAAAGCTCTGCTTGTCAAATAAACTGACAGTTCACATGCTGAGGTAGTCTTTTATCATTCTTCTCCCAGCAAGGGATTATGGGAAGCAATACCAGTATTGTTTAATGTTTTTCCTCAGATAACTCTTAGAGTGGTCAGAGAGCTGCTTCCTGTTGTACGTTGATATGTTGAGGCTATTTATAGAAAGTGTTAAATGTGGACTGCAGCCAGTGTGTCATGGTGCACCACATAGATATATTGTCAGGTTCGGTTGAGAGAAAAGGGAGCGAGGACTCAAATGCAGGAAGATGTGGTTTATTTAAATAATAAAATAAAACAAACAAAACACCCACGAGGGGGAAAACCAAACTTGAAATAAACTTAACACCAGGAACAGGAACATGAAACATACAGGAAACCGACGACATCAAACAACGATCCAGCACAGGACTGCAAACACAAGAAGACTATAAGGGTAACGAATCAGGCAGGAGATGAGGGAAAACAGGTGGGGCCAATTAAACAATAACCAGATAACAAGATGGGCAGGGTGACAAGAGACCAGAAACATGACATAATACCAAAACACACCAAGTGCTACACAGGACCAGACAGACATGTGACATATATTCAGTCACACACACTAACACACAAACAAATGAAAATGCCTTGTACAACAAAAGTAATTTTGACAAACTCCATATGGAAATTTAATTAAGAAATAATTGCTGCTGAAACAGAACGTTTTAACACATAAAAGGAACAATCAATACTGAGTGCTGTTAAAACCCTCTCTGCTTTTAGTCCCTGCTGTGCTAACAAGAATTAGAAAGTCGCTCAATAGTGCTCAATTAAAGCATTCAGTCTTTTTTCTTCGATTTTTTTCTGGTTTAACTTTTGTAAACAAAGTATTAAAGTACTAGAGGAATGGTGTTACGACTTTTATTTGATCAAATTCAATCTTATTCCTTCTCAACAGACTACACAAAAATGAACATTCAAAAATAACATCATAAAACGAGCCCAAGAAAGTCACTTCAACTCCAAAAACTAGCAGTTGTCAACCTTGTTAGGATCAATTAATGATGCAATATACACATTAGGCTAGTTCATAAACTTCTAGAAAATCATCTTTTTTTAATAGGAAGCCGGTTTGCCCCTGACTCTTCGCACCTGTTCTCCATTTTACTCTACTGAGATTTTGCCCACTGCCTGTAGACAATCAATAACTCAATTAATAAAGTCATTCAGTCACCATTACACATTAGCAAGACTAGCCTCGCTACTATGGCAACTCCTCCTGGTTGACATATGGCTAATAACTCATATGTAACAATAAAGAGCTAAGGACATAATTATATCATTTACACGTTATTTCATTCCTTTTCCACATAACAGTTTTTCAGCTTTAGTAAAATAAGTTCTGAGGATCAAACAATCTGATGCCACAGTCCATGGAACAAAATCAAACTCTCGTTCACGTTCATTTTTAAGTTGCATTCGCTACTAAGTAAAAATAGTACTTTGCTGGTTCCATTCAATTCCATAAATAAATAAATAAATAATAAAAATATATATATATATTTTTCAAAGTTGTAAATAAAACATGTAAAACGTGTATGATTTAAAGGGGTCATGAACTGGGAAATCAAATTTTCCTTGATCTTTTGACATATAAGAGGTCACTGTACTATAAAGATATCCTGTAAGTTTCAGAACTGAAAACTTCCTTGTTAGTCCAAAAACAGCTTTTATTGAAATCAAGCTCAGAAAACGGCTCTTTTCAGATTTTGTCACATTATTATGTGATATGTGAAGGAAGACCGCCTCTATGGAAGATCAACGCCTACTTTTACGTCATTGCCTCTTTAACCCCGCCCACTGATTCGCACATGTCGTCATGTAGTAGTAAATACGACACAGACAATAAATACAACTTGAAGTGCCAAGTTGTGGGCAAACACAATCTTTGCATTGCCATCCTTGTGATAACATTAAGAAGGCGTGGATGAACTTTATTTTTAATGAAGTTCCAGTCAGAACGCGTCAGTAAGACACTGTTCAATTGTTTGCTTCACAATCGAAAATTCGTTTTTAAACAAGACAGTTGCAGGCTTTTCAGAGAGACTGAAAATAAACAACAACAAAAGCATTTATTTATAAAGCACATTTAAACACAATATGGATTGATCCAAAGTGCTGTACAAAGTACAAAGCAGATCTACACAAAAATAATTACAGGTTTCCAAACGCTAAAGAATAAAAATAAGATTTAAGAGTAGATTTAAAAATGTCCAATGAAGGAGCAGACCTCACATGATAGGGGAGACCATTCCAAAGCTTGGGCCCAGCCACAGAAAAAGCCCGATCACCCTTTGATTTATAGCGACACCGAGGCACAGTTAAGAGCGAGTAGAAGATCTAAGTGCCCTTGCGGGACAGTATGGCACAAGAAGATCACTTATATGCCTTGGTGCACGGCCAGACAACGCCTTATATACAAACATAAGGATTTTAAAATCAACTCTAAATTTAAATGGGAATCCAGTGAAGAGATGCTAAAATAGGGGAGATGAGGTCCCTCTTTTTAGACCCAGTCAGAAGTCTTGCAGCCGCATTTTGAACAACTTGCAATCGTGATAATAAAGACTGAGGGAGACCAGAATAAAGAGAGTTGCAATAATCTAATCGTGATGTTATAAGAGCATGAATCACAACTTCTAAATCTTTGCTTGAAAGGAGATGCTTCAATTTTGCAGTAGATCTTAAATGGAAAAAGCTTCCTCTAATAACAGCACTAATTTGTTTATCAAAAAATAGTGAAGAGTCAAAGATCACTCCAAGATTTTTGATTTGTTTGTGTACATTTGTTGAAAGAGGACCTAACTGGGCTTCCAGAGCAGGAGAGGAATTTGCAGGACAACCTAGAATGTTTTATCCTCTTTTAGCTGCAAAAAATTATTTGCCATCCACCTCTTGATATCATTTACACATTTCAATAACACATCAGATGAACCAGTGGTGTCCAGCCTTACTGGTAGGTAAAACTGGGAACCGTCTGCATAACAGTGATATGAAATGTTGTATTTATGAAAAATGAGGGCCAAGGGAAGCATATAAAGGGAAAACAATAAAGGTCCCAAAATGGATCCCTGGGGCACACCACACAAAACAGGTGCAGATGATGAGGAAAAGTTCCCTAAATTTACAGAAAAAGTCCTATTCGCGAGGTAAGAAGCAAACCATTGTAATACAGTGCCTTTGACACCTACCATACATTCTAGTCGTTCAAGACTGTTATGGTCAATGGTATCAAATGCCGCACTCAGGTCCAACAAAACCAGCACTACACAGGAGTCTGAATCCACAGCAAGCAAGATATCATTTGTAACCCTCAACAGAGCTGACTCAGTGCTATGTAATGATCTAAAACCAGATTGGAACATGTCCAAAATATTAAAAGAATCCAAATAAGACTGAAGCTGTGAAAACACTACTTTCTCTAAAAGCTTAGAGATGAAAGGCAGTTTAGAGATTGGTCGATAGTTACTGCACATTTACGGATCAATTTGAGGTTTTTTCAACAGAGGTTGCACATTTGCATGTTTAAAACTAGCTTGAACAACACCTTTGGCTAAAGAGCTGTTAACTATAGCTGTTACCATAGGACTAATGGTAGAAAAAACATCCTTAAACAGACGAGCCAGGATAATATCTAACTTAGAACCAGAACACTTCATAGTAGAGATTATATCTGCTAACTGAATTGAAGAAACAGGTTGAAAGTTAGACAGACAACTCATAGGGCAAGGCAGTTGCAATTGACACGGTTCAGAGTAAACAATGGAGCATCTAATATCATTCATTTTTTGAGTGAAATGTTTTTAAAAAAATCTTCACAAAGCTCTGCAGAGGCTTCAGATAAAATATTCAAAGTCGGGTTTAGAAGAGAATCAATCGTGTCAAACAGTACTTTCGGTCTCTTCGCGTTGTCAGTAATTAATTGAGAAAAGAAATTAGACTTTGCCTTCTTTACTGCCGTTTGATAGTTGAACGGACTCGATTTTAAAATATCAAATGAAACCTGGAGCCTATCTTTTTTCCACTTTCACTCCGCTTTTCGACATTCTTGTCTGAGAGCGCAGGTGGCATTATTGAACCATGGCTGGCCAGCAACCTTCATCTTTTTACGCTTAAGCGGAGCAACAGCGTCCAGAGCAACAGAGGATACTTTATAAAATTTCTCAACCAAGCATTCAGTATCCGTTTCGTTGAGAAAATTATTATTAAAATGTAAAAAGTAATATTCAGAAAACAAATTTGCAGTGTTAGAATGAATAGCTCAAGAGAGACATGAAGGCTGGGAGCAAAAAGCTGACAGGAGAAAGCACTCAGACTCAAACAAAATTGGATAATGGTCAGACATACATGCATCAATAACCTCCAGATTTGAGATCAAAAAACCTCGAGACAGCACAAGATCGAGTGTGTGACCCAGATTGTGAGTTGGACCACATACAGATTGTACAAAGTTTAAAGACTCTAAAAGAGTTACAATTTCTTTGACCAGCGGTTTCGAAGGGCAGCAGAGATGAATGTTAAAATCCCCAAGAATCAATAGTCTATTAGCCCGAATCACCAGATCAGACAGAAAATCAGAAAATTGATTAATAAAATCCTTATTGCATTTAGGGGGTCTGAGCGTATAGCGCAGGACCCTTTAAATCAACCTTCAATAACTGGACCTCAAAAACTGGAAAAAGTGTCCATAGGCACAGTCTTGCATTTAAAACAGTTTTTATAAATTGTTACAACTCCACCACCATGCCCAGAGGCCCCTGGAGAACTGAAAAAAGCACAGTCAATGGGAGCAATCTCAGCAAGAGGCATTAAGTCACCCTGTTTTAACCAGGTCTCAGTAACAAATAAAAAGTCTAAAGAGTGAGATGTAAAGAAGTCATTTAAAATAAAAGATTTATTCGTTATTGACCTTGCATTCACTAAGGCCATCTTAACTGTAGTAGGGCAGGCAGACTGCCGAGCGCTGAGAGGTGCGTGTTTGAGCAAACAAATGTTTCCAAGATTGACACTCCGACTCTTACCATTTGACCCAACGGTGGAGCGGCGATGTGGTGACCAAATCACCGGGATGTGATCATTATCCTGTGACACAGTCGAAGTCCTCACAAACGGGTCACAACGAGATCCACGGTGGATATATATGTGACGGCACGCAATTCCCAATGCGGCGCAGCGGTTATATATTTCACCGGAGAGACGGCAGAACGATTTTAGTCTCTGTAAGTCCGCCGAAGAGTACTTAAGCACCTGATTTGGAGAATTGTTCACACCGGGATCAGGAAACAGACCCCACTTCGAAGAACAAATTGTAGAACTCCAGCACACCAGTGCGCAGATAATATAACACCACATTTCAATCTGGATTCACTCCTCCCCGTTCAGGTTCACCAAACGATTCCCAATAGATCCAAGCATTCAGATCCGACTCGGTCAACCATAGCAAGCGATGAAAGAATATCTGGCAATAATCAGGTGAGATCTCCACGATCAAAGGTCATAAAATAAAAAAACTAAAATTAAAAGAAATAAAACCGGAGAGCAGCGGCAGCCAAACGCGCCAGCGTTCGATCGAACCGGAAGAGTACTGAAAAGTATAAAAGATGATGCAGTGCCGACAACATTGGATCCGACAGTAATGTCGCAAAACACAAGTGTGAGTAACAGTGTTTTTAGCATGTGTCACTATTGCTTTGTCTGATACAGATCGTTTATTATTCACTGTGTATTTATAATGTAAGCCGCAGCCAAACTGAATAGTTGTGATTTGCTGTTCTTTCCTTTGCTTCGGCATTTATGGGGTTAATGCGTTGATCAGATACGGAAGAAAGCACGTAGAGAATGCTGCTTTTGTTATTGATTTTATCTAAGCCATTTGCTGTAATCCTGAATAAAAGCTTCACTGAGCAACATCTGTTTTGTCATCAGTAAGCCATTACGACAAATTTCATTTTATTTAAAACAATACACCACAAATGACAATACGTTTTTCACTTTATCGAAAAGGATGAACTATGAATAGTCTAGTGTGACAAACAATGCCACATTCATTCATAACTCTGTTTACTCAAAACACCTTAAGTCATCCTTTGTCAATTATTAACTCCAAGCACTAACTTATTTTAATATGCAAAACTGTTACCCAATCACAGCAGTGGGCGTTTACTTCCTAGTCTTGAATGCGGCATGCCCATCAAATAGGAGGGTTCGAAAGAGAGGGTCAAAAACAGGGTAGAAAATGGCTTATTACTTCTAAATTAGGATGATTTGTGATGTAAAATTCTTGAAAACATTATAAGTGGACCTCAGAGAGTTCAAGTTTATGAATTTTATGAAAAAGCAAAATAAGAGAACAAGTAGGCTACTGGCAAGAGAACAGACATAAACCTGTTGATATGTAATCCCTCTTTCCAACTGTCTGAATAAATCAAATTCATTCTCACATCAACAATCTCTTCCCTCACCGGTTTGACAGTATTCAGTCTGATGTACGTTTTTGCCTCCAGCATGACTCTGGGAGCAGCTCGTGTTTATTTGCCTTCAGACAAATTGGACAGTTGTTAGTTTTTGGAGGTTTTCCACATTCAAAAAGTCACAGATTCCCAGCAGACCAGCACAGGGGAGACGCTGCCATTGAGCAGGGCTTTTGATATCACTCCTTCTATTAAAGCAACCTGTGCTCCACTGGGGTTTTTAAATGCATTAATCCTTTGTCCATATCTCAAAATCAACAGTCTAACAGGAGACAAAGAGGACGCCACAGGGTTTTGAGAGAGCGAGAACGGGAGAGAGAAAGGGGAAAAGAAAAGTGACTTCTAAAAATACTCTGCTCAGTTCAACTGCTCTGTAAATAGGCTCTATACAACCTGTCAGTGAAACCGTTTCGGAGCACTTGTTAAGAGAGACATTGTCACCTCATCTATTCCACTTACAGATACAGTTCAATGGACCAATATATACGCACACACCAGAAGAGGCACTTTTATTTTGATAATGAGTGGCAACTATACTATCGCCATAAAAGGTAAAATGCAGTAACTATAACAACAGTGAAGCAGGGAAAATGGCTTCAATGTCTTTTGATTGAATTTTGATTGATTTGATATCACTTTTCACACTCTGTCTTCTCTGAATCTGAGGAGCTTAGTTGAGCTAAACTCATCTGTCACAGGACAGGTCATATTCTAAAAGATCTGATTTTGCTCACAAATTCATCAGTTATGAGGTTGACATGATGCTTTTTTTTTGTCCATATCAAAAACACATTAAATTCAAATTTATTCAAAAATACATTGAAAACAATGTATTTCGTACATGCAGTGACTTGAATACAGCATCTGATCAACATGTATTTATATATTTTATGTACATTTATGCATTTAAATTCAAAAGAAATTAAAAAAAATACTTTTGGGAGGTATAATGTCTGAAATATCTAAAATATCCGGGTGATACTGGGAAAACGAAAAAAGCCTCATTAAAAGGATGAAATAGAAAATCATATTTAGTAGTTTGGCATAATTCTGCAGACATGCAGAATGTGCAGGAGGGAAAACATTAAACAGGATATTTCGTCACAGAAAGGAAGACTGGACACTTAAAATATTAGTTAATTCGACTATTTTATGACATGGCAAGGATATTCAGGTTTCAAGGCATAATGATGTTAATCATAAGAATAATTTATGACATTTGGAAAAAAAACTTTTTTGAAGATAATTATTAATATGTGGACACACATCAAGGTGCACAGAAAATATGTTTTTATTACTTTTTACTTGATACAACACATGACCTGTTTAGAGTCATTAAAGTGCTCCTATTGTGTTTTTTTTTCTTCAAATATTCTCTTTCATGCATTGTATAATATAGCTGTTTGTGAATGTAAACGTTCTGCAAAGTTGTAAAGTTGAAAGTGCACAACAAATAAAGTTATTGTTTCCCAAAAGAAAGAATCGACTCTGAATCGCCAATACAAGTCATTTTTGTTTCAAATCTCACTGCGTGACAGTTCTATGTCACTAGAAACGTCATTCGCATAATGCCCACCGCTGTGTATCACCAACAATGTCACGATACGATACGCATCACGATACTAAAGTCACGATACGATACGTATCACGATATGGATCAATTTGGAATTTAAATTTCTTTTGAGCAGAGTTTAGTAACAGTAATATCTGTTTATTGAATAACCAGTGTTATAACAGTTGTGATAACTGAAAAACTATTTTGTTTTTGTCATTAAAAAATCAATGAGTTAAATGAAATAAATAAATTGTCACAAAAAAAAAGCTTAGAATGGCTCTTCCTTTTGCTTTTAAAGTCTGCCTCAATAACTGAAATGGCAATTATAGTAGGGCTGGGTATTGACACAAATTTCACAATTCGATTCGATTTCGATTCACAAGCTTGCAATTCAATTCGATTTCGATTCGATATCGATTATTTTGGATATATATCAGGTACAATACATGGCAAATTTTCTCAAGGAAAACAAATCTCTTAACTAATGCTGTAAACTATAGGAGTCAGTTGTAGCCTAGGCTACATTAGCCTACTATAATATTGAAGGTAAAAATGAACTGATTTGTACAATTTGTACACTCAATGATGTTTTTTTTTTATAATAAGAAAGTTATAATATTAACTTTACAATTACATAATCATATTTCTACTCCAATTCGTTTTTTTGAAATATAAACATTTAAATGGTGGCTGTCATAAAAACTTGCTAGATTAATTCAAACATGCATTAAATATTGAAAAACATTAAAAATTATAACGAATATGTAATATGGTGCATATATTTAGCAAAATGCTCCTCTCTAGTGTTCATTTTTCTAGCTGACTAACGAGTTTATGGACACTGGATATGGGTTTTCTGAGGTAAATGTGACGTTACATGACATTGTTCACAAGCTGTTTTACTGACGTCTTTCCGCGGTGAAACACTGATTGAGCGATTACATAAGACGTGATGCTGATTTGAAGTTGTACTCTATCTTTTAACACACTTTCAGATGCTCATTCATGTTTATTTTGCGCTGTAACTGGTATTAAGGCGGAAGAGAATATCAGTTCATCTTCTCTTGAGCTGAGCTCACACCATAGCGATCTCACACCATAGCGTTAAAACGGTATTTATGTTTTTGGATTTCGTAATAAAATGGACGTAATTTGTTTCATATCAATAGTAACAAAGCACAAAGATTATTGTGATTTAATGGATGGGAGGCGCGCTACAATGTTCCGTTCATTCATCAACTGAAAACAGGATGCCTATTCTTTTAAGAATAGATATCCGTTCGTAAAAGTGAGAATCGATTAAAATCGAATTGATATTTTTTACCCAGCCCTAAATTATAGTGTCAATTATAGTGACACTGAAGCGTGTCAACAATGCTCAATGACTAAACAAAACTTAAAACATATTCCATAAAAGTAAAAACTGTAACAACTTAAAATCCTTATCCATTTTGAATGTCTGGTTGCTAAAATTGGCACCACTTGACATCACGTGATAATTGGTTACATTCAAAAGCACACAGAATCGATACGGCAGCTGCTGTATCGATACGCGCATCGTCAGGAGTTCATGACGATGTATCGTTGTATCGATATTCTGAGCACATCCCTCAGAATATCGATTAATCTAAATCGAACCGCAATTATGTACGATTATGAAAGCATAAAGGCTGCGATTTTAATGCAATAAATATATGCCCAGCGTGTCAGTGAAGAGCGGCTCTGTGGTCAGTAGTAAACGCTGCTCTGTCTGAAAGCACTGCGAGTTTGAGTCGCTTATAACGTGCGTTTGAAAAAACAACTCGCGTCAAACATCTTCACAAACTAGAAATGCGAAGCGTTCATAAACCTGTTCAACAAAATACAACGTTTAATAACACGTTTTAACTCACTTCATATCGTCAGTCGAGTGTTTGTGAGCTGATGTGGCTTCTTATCACAGAATGAGGCAGACAATGCATTATTTTATAGTATTCTATACAGTGATAAAGTCTATGTCAATCAGCACTGCATTATAATATACTTTATTATTATGAAAATAACCGAGAAGCTTGAAGAACTCAATACACCATATCTTGATGCAGTCGTGTTTATTGTCTTCATGTTTAATCAGTCAAAGCGTTTCTATCTTCTTTTTATTCAGCCTATAGCGCTAGCTTCACATTAGGGAGCTCCTGAAAACTATTACTTCTCTGAGGCAAATGTGGAGTTTCTGCTCGAGGGCGCCCGCTGGCCTCCAGTATGATGAAACTTTAGGGTAACAAATAAGAAAAATAATACTTCTCTCTAAATAAATTTATATGACAATCCATATGTTTTTCATCAATGTACAGGAGTTTTTTCCCCACAGTGGATGCATAAGAGGCTCATATTTCATATTGAAGACAAAGACTTTAAGAAATTGATATCACAGATAAAAAGCACAGATTTTTATAATAATTTTTACAATAAATCCTTAGACCTTTCTAATGATTTTTAGTCATAGGCTGTCTGCATATTAACAGGTAACCAGCAGTTTTTTTGTAAAATAAGTTTTCTGTAAAATATAAATATTATTATTATTATATTGTTATATTTATTCTTAAATACTCTTTTTAATTTTTAATAATGAAAATGTTATTGTAATAGTGATATTTCTTATTTTGTTAAATATTTTTTATTTAGCAATAATAATAATCATAATAATCACTATTAGTCATATAATATATATATATATATATATATATAAACACAAAATGTTATATACACACACTTTTCATTTGTTAAAAAAATAAATAAAAAAAAACACATTTTATATCGCAATTTTAACCAGAATAATCGCAATTAGATATTTTCCCCAAATCGTGCAGCCCTAGTCAGTACCCAGTTATTTGGACCAGCTTGCTCTTCAGAATCACAACTGTAACTATGATTAATTATTGATGTATGTATTTTCTACCGGGTATTCAATATATGTAGTTTTGTGTTTAATCAGGTTCCGGCTAACCGGCTAACTCACGTTATTACTGTCTTACTGAAATACTTCTGCTAAGCAGCTGTGGGCACTATTACCTAAACTGTGTCTATTAGTGCAGATTGTCTGTCGCTCTTACTACTTTAAGTAAAGATAAAGGATGGAGCAAGATGTGTTTTGCAAACTTTAAATGTTACATCAGTCATTCAAGTAAGTGCTCAGCTAAGGTATGCACCGTTACTGATACAGTTAATACAGTTCCCGCATGTGCGCCGCAATAAATTAGAAATACACACATCAGTTTATTGATGGACATACAATTGTTAATGCTGATGATGAGGAATTACAGCTGCAACATATCATAATGTACATCAAACTCAGTAGTGTATTACTAAGAAATGTCCTGCTCAAGTCATCCTTGCGATGGAGGTTTGGGTTGAATAACTATTTCTTCCAATGTTTCATCATCGGACTCGTGCTGGGATTGATAGGGTAAATCGACGTCATCGTTACTGTCTTTACAGTGTGTACAATCGCTGAGCTTTAGGAAGCCTCCGGAGCTGAAGTTCAGTTATGGTAATGGCCGTTTGTTTTCCGACGTGTGCTGTAAGCGGTAGACCAATCACAACAGACTGGGTCATCTGACCAATCAGAGCAGAGTAGGCTCACGGAAAGGAGGGATTTAGAGAGACTGATTCATCGAGTCATTTGAGAATCATTGAACAATGTGGTGATGTGCAATGTATATTATGAGAAAATGAAAGTGTTTTTTGACCTATGATGCATGTAAACCTCCAAAAAAAACTTTAAAATAGCACTTTAAAGTGAAATGTTGGTACAAAATCAAATGTATTTTCAAGTTAAACTAGATTAATAAAAATTACTGTGTTTTGTTTTTGCATGGCAGTATAAATCACAAACAAAAGTTCATGGACATTCAGTCCCCTCTCCTTTAATGTTTCCTTTTAGTAGGACTGATAAGGAACATTAGAACATAATCCATCACTTGCCCAATATGCTTTGTTGCCATTTGACCCTTTACTTTGAGTTTTTACTGTGTGTATTTTACAGAGTGTGCTTTGCCATTGTGCTGGCAGCCAGAGGACTGTTTTACGGCCTCTTCTGGATGAATGAGCTGCGCGCTTTTTTCAGGTACTCAGCGATAGTTACAGACGATGATGCATCTGTGATACTGAATAGGAACTGAACTGGAATCTTATGCTGGGAATCTTATCCTCTGAACTAAAGGACATTGAGTCTGTGTATGTTTATATGCGAGGCAGAGGGCAAAAGGTGACCTAGTTTAGTTTAATTTCATGCAGCTGCTAATCAAAAACGCTTTCTCAACAACCGAGGGAGAGAGGGAGGGGGGGCAAAACAACTGAGAAAAGAGGAAGTAAAGGTGGGGAGGAGGGCACAGCGGATGTACATGAGGAGAAAAATGACACACGAAGAAAAGGAGAAAAGTGAAAAAAGCTGAAGGAAAATAAAGTGTGATGGAAACAGAGTGAGTCAGGAGGTAAAGGCAGTTCATGTGAGCTGCAGGAGACAGGATCACGGGAGAAATGAGTGATGAAGGTGGAGAAAATTAGATTTCACAGAATGAAACAGGAAACTAGAAAAACATTTGCTTTGGTGCTTAATGAACTTATGAAGAAATGCTTTCGCTGCTGCCCTCCTCTTACAGCACTTGCCAAGATAAATGGAAGAGAAGCATCATGTAAAATAAAGAACCAAAATAAAACATGAAAATAGTCAAGGTGGTAGAGAAACTACTAGAAACAAAAATAATGCAAAAAATTAAGTATTTGTCTTGTTTTCCAGTAAAAAATATCAAAAGTTCCTTAAAAGAAATACATTTACTTGAGGAGCAAAATTGCATTATATATCAAAACTTGTTTTCATCATCATTTAAACCACTGGAAAATAGTATGAAGCATTAACCTTAATATTTTATTTATTTATTTTTAGATGTATGCTACAAAAATGTTCTTAAATGCTTGAAATAAAATCGCGTAAAAAAAAAAAAAAGGTTTTATATTATATAAATATATTAATTATATAATATTTTATACTATTATATTATATTAGATTATGTTATATTACACATATTTTACAGCTGAGATGCAGAATTTACATTATAAATTTAATAAATTCAAGATATTTCCTGTAAATAAGTCTTAAGTAAATTCAACTATGGATAATATTTTTAATGAAAAACTTATTTAATAACTTCACCTTGTTTTATGGATTTTTTGATATTTTTAATGGAAATCAAGACAAAGGCACTGGTTAAGAAGGTGCTTTTTTTGGTTAAAAGCTTTTTACCAACTCAAAGAGCATCATTAACTCCAAAACTCAACTCTCAACTTTCAATTCTCAACTCAACTTTCATTTTAAGATAAAACAATGCAATTACTACAACATTCAACCCTTTGATTAAGACAAGAGGGAGCAATAACTTTCCTGACAGACCAAACTTGAAAAAAACTGCCTTCAAGGTGATTCACATTAGCTATAATGTTTACAAATATGCCTTGCTTATCACTCATTCAAACACAGCAGAACTGAAAAGCCTGTCAGATATTGACTTTCTTCTCACGGAGTGCTCATCTGAGCTGAAGAACGGGACAGAACTGATCAGGAGGGAATAAACACGGCGACTCCAGCTGGGCTGTCTCGCAGTGATGTCAGTAACCATGCCAGTTATCGATAAGATCTATGCAAATGGAGCCGCACATGTGGCGCCTGCGAACACAAATCGCATTGTATGCATGGTTCAGAGCAGCACGACACCTGCTTAAAAGAGTGTGTTTGGATGTGTGTTAGTGCATGCCTATGCGGTCAAATCGGTTTTTAATTAATGATTAGACAAAGTGTACACTAGGGCCAGTGTTAGTGATAATCATGCCAGTTGATATAGTGCAACACTGCTTCTGACCAGACAGCCACTGGAGAAGCCTTTAGTAAATGATAGCTGAGAAATAGTTTTGTGGTTTCCTCCTCTGAGATTTACTTCTACATATGATCTGACCTGGATGACCCTGACCAGGGGAGTTTGGTGAAAACTATATACCTCTCTCTCTGTTTACTCTCTCTCTCTGTTTACTCTTTGTTTGTTTAACCGAGCTGTATTTGCTTTGAACTCTTTGTACATGGACTGTTACACAGGAGAGAAAAATTATACATGTGATCTTCTTAATATCTTAACAGCAATGAGATTAGATAAGAGAGCACGGGAGGTTTTGCTTCTCCTGAAAAAAAAGACCCCAACAACCTCACGTAGAGTTTGAGAAGACTAGAGTTATTATTGTTAACTAAAACTAAAATTATTTAAAGCATTTATGTTAATTAAAATATAAATATTAGATTAGGGGGGGGGGGGGGGGGTCTAATGCTATTTCATTCATTCTGACTTATTTACACTGTTAAAGAGTTGGATTCTCATGCTAAACATGGCCAAAATTTAAAAAAAAACTAGTTGGACGTATGACGGAGTATTTCTGTGCCAAATACACTCCTTCAGGATTCAAATAAGTTTCTGAACGTTTTTTTTTTTCGAGTATGGCCCTGTATGACTTCATAAAGGGCGGAATTGCTTGTATGGCCACTTCTCCCAGATGAGCGCGTGCGCACATCGACCAGAGCGAAAGCACGCCCATCAACGAGCTTCGTTTGGGTTACAGAAGCCGTCGGCAGCGCAGCCATTTTGTATTTAGACCACGAAATCAACAACGTCACTAAAGAAGTGTGTTTTTGGTAGTGAGGGAAAGATAACTTTGTTCAGCTTCCCAAATAAACCAGTGTTAAGGAAACAGTGGATGCAGTTTGTTTTTCCGGAGCAGCAACAGAGTTCTGCAAGTGTGTTTGTTTGTTCCCGGTCATGAGTTGAAACCGCAGGCGGAGAGTGAAACTGCATCAAATGTCTGTGTTTTGTTGGCAATCGGCGCGTAAGTGCATATAATGTAAACAACACGAACGTATAGTGAATCGAAAGTTATCCAGGGATAATGCCATGATGTATTGTGCGTGTGTGTGTGTGTGTGTGTGTGTGTGCTCGTGACTCCGCCCAGTGCACGCCTGCACGAGCTCGGCTGTTTTTGGAAAATAATCGGTACAGTGTAGAGCTGCACGATTAATCGTTAAAAGATCGCGATCTCGATTCAAACACCCACGCGATCTTATTCCTAAATGAGCATGATTCTGCTATTTTTCACATCGCAAGCGTCAGCGGAGGGTGAACAGCGCGTGTTAATGAATGACGGGTGTCCACTGGCGCAAAGCAAGCGGAGCAGAACGGGCATTTCCAATTAATTCCTATGAACTTCCATATAAAGAATGAATAGAAAACGCTCTGTTCCGCGCCAGAGGACACGCACCATGAGAGGATCAGCCGCCACGCTTCCGATGTGAATGCTCTTATTCATTGATATGGGCAGTGACAAAACACGTGCTGCTCACGCTTGCGATGTGAAACTGTTTAAAACTAAGACTTTGGTTAACCTTTGAAAGTATGATCATCACACTGCAACATTAAAACCTGCATTCACGCTGCCCCTGATCCGGAGAGAGAGAGAGCAGCTGTATGAAGCAGCTTCACAAACAAACAGTCTTTTCAACCACACATTATCGTTATTTATGTGTTACAAACATGTAAATAACAGGGGATACAAGTTTATAGTTTGGGTATAAACATGGTATTGATCAAAATAATAGTAAATCATCTTTTTAAAAAAGCATTTTAACACTTGTATGTATTGTATTGCTTATCGTTATGCCAGGAGGTCGAGACAAGTGAGTGTTTAAAAAAGTGTTTGTCATTGAATCATTCATTTAAAAGATTTATTCACAAACACTGATTCATCCAATAACGAAACAAGTCATGATGAATGAGACATTGACTCCATTCGAATTATTTTTTATTTTGTTAAAATTAATATTTTAAATAGACTAAAGCAATGACCATTTTTTTTATTTAGTTGTCAAATCTTTTTTTCTTCTTCAGAATCGTGGGAGAATCGCAATCTCCGTTTTACACAAAAAAATCGTGATTCTCAATTTATCCAGAATCGTGCAGCTCTAGTACAGCGTATCTGTCTTTTATAAATATGACAAAACTAAAGACTCCTCGGAGATATGAAGGATGCAATACTACTCTATAGGTACTCAAGATTAACATGAGACTGGCAGAAACTGTGTGTGTTATGTACCCTTTAAACTTAGAAAATTAGAAATGTAACCTTGGCAGCTAAAATTGAAGCACTAAAATTACTGGAAAAAACTAAAAACTAAAACTGAAATAAAACTTAATTAAACCTAAATAGTAATATTTAGAAAAAAGATTACAAAAAAGTTTAATAAAATGAAAACTAAAAATATATAAAAAATAATAATAATAATTCAAAATATTAATACAAATTACAATAGTATATAAAAAAAAAAACATACTACAATAACACTGTTCTCAACAATGTCTCAAACTCTCCTCAGATTTGTACCAAATTTACACCAAAGTCTGTGATTAAAAGTCTCATACATTTATCATCATATTTTTGCAAGACCAAAAATGTAATCCATGGTAATTCTATAGTCATGCCGTACCTTGACTGTACAGTATATCAACAATTGGCTCATATCTGTTATGTAATTTCTCCATCAGAAACAGTTGAGATAGTTTAATGGCACATAATTGAGAAATCTGTCAAGTGTCCTGAGCCATGAATGAGCTATATTGCTTTGGGGCATGAGGAGGGAAGCTGGGAAGTTGCAAATGAGAACATCCTCAACTGAGCCACAAAAAAATGGTCCTTTACTATATACTGACCCAATTACAACACACTCTGGGACAACAATAAATGTATGAAGTGTACATACAAAGACCTACATAGCCATAAACGTGGGTCAACTAGAGCACGCCGGCCAATAACAACACCAGAACTGAGCCAGATCAGAAATCACAGGTCAAATTAGTGGGTGGGAAAAAGAAAAGTTCACCCACCGCTCCTTCTCCCTCTCTTTCTCCTTCTGCCGTCTAGACTTGTGCAGTAGTCCGATCAGAATGACAGCAGCTCGAATGCCGGCTTTTTTGGAGTTCACTCTGGCTTCAGGATCCGACATGCTGTCCGGCCAACACTCCGTAACACACTTTGGACCAGGACCGCCCTGTGCTATTGTGGTATGACCAAGCTCTCTGCCTCTGGCTGAGGGACTGAGAATATACATCTCCGTCTACCTCTCTCCTTCTCATGCTCGCTCTCTCTCTCTCTCTTTTCTCCTCTCACTCGCTCCTACACCAGTTCTCATTGCCTGCCCCTGTCTGGATCTGATAGGCAGAATAGAACGCAGGCCCTGCCTCCTTCTCACCAGCCCCTCCCTCTCAATCCCTCTCTCTCTTTCCACTCATTTTCCATCTGCTGTGTTCCTGGACCGCTCGCCTTTCTGTTGCTAGACCTTTCCGCACTCGTTCAGTCTAAAAAAAAATCTGTCCTCTCCTGCCCTCTTCACGCAACTACGAAACACAGTCAGACTTAATTGTATCTTGCATCTTTCTGAATCTCAATGTGACCTTTTGTTCAGTATTGAAGGAGTTTCTATCACTCTATCACAAAATCCTTGACCCCTTTTCCTATGTTCTATGGCATTTCTTACCATCACAAAAAGGCTTTCAGAACATTTAGGTATACAAGGTATATTCAGGTATATTAGTGACCTTCCTCCAATACCAAAGTAAGAATTTCCATTACGTTTCAGTATATTTGCGTTCCACAGTCCGGCTAAAGGTGCGTATTGTGTAGGGCTGCACAATTTGGGGAAAATATCTAATTGCGATTATTCTGGTTAAAATTGCGATTTGCGATTTAAAATGCAATTTTTTTTTTTTTTATAAAAAGAAGATAGAAACGCTTTGACTGATTAAACATGAAGACAATAAACACGACTGCATCAAGATATGGTGTATTTGAGTTCTTCAAGCCTTCTCGGGTATTTTCATAATAATAAAGTATGCAGTGCTGATTGACATAGACTTTATCACTGTATAGAATACTATAAAATAATGCATTGTCTGCCTCATTCTGTGATAAGAAGCCACATCAGCTCACAAACACTCGACTGACGATATGAAGTGAGTTAAAACGTGTTATTAAACGTTGTATTTTGTTGAACAGGTTTATGAACGCTTCACATTTCTAGTTTGTGAAGATGTTTGACGTGAGTTGTTTTTTCAAACGCACGTTATAAGCGACTCAAACTCGCAGTGCTTTCAGACGGAGAAGCGTTTACTACTGACCACAGAGCCGCTCTTCACTGACACTCTGGGCATATATTTATTGCATTAAAATCGCAGCCTTTACGCTTTCATAATCGCACATGAGCCAAATCACAATTGCGGTTAGATTCCGACTAATCGTGCAGCCCTAGTATTGCGGTTTGCTCCCTCCAGCATCTTGTCTGACCTGTTCTTCGTTTTTCTCTCCTGTCTCTGTTTGTCTTTCATCTTCTCTTTCTGTTTGCCTTTTCCCACTGCAGGAAGTTACTCCCTCTTCTGCTGTCTGCCTAGTGTGCAGGGTCGGACTCTTTCCATGCATATCTCGCTCATTGACGGATTAATGCATGGGCCTGCTGAGCAATTGCCCCAAGGAGGTCTATAATACCTGGAGAAGGCTATCCGTTAGCATTTCCATTCATCTCAGTGGCAGTTGCTCAGCAGGTGCAGGAAGCCCTAGAGGTTCTGTTTTGAAATCTACCTTTTTTTTTGCTCATGGCACTTAATGGCACCACACTGAATAAAAATAAAATATATTATTATAAATATAATAAAAAGAATTGTATAAATTGGGATGATGGTTGGTCATTAACACCCAACATCAACACTGGTTGCCCAAAGCTTGTAGTCAGATGTACTCTTTGTGTCTAATAATGGCCATAACCCACCCAGGTTTTTTGTTCTGTTTACAAAAGATTAACTACCCATGTCTGCAAAAACAGATGGTTCTCTGACAACTAAAATGAAAGCTAAAATGGAAACAATGGCCAGCTGGTCCCCTCTTAATCAATAAGGATTAAAGTTGACATCAAATCAAAATTGACTTTCCTGTTTACTTTCTTAAAATGCATTCCTTGTCTTGGTCGCACACTGTTCAAATAAAAACATTTCTATTCATAATCTTTCATTATAGAATTGCTCTGCCTGTAAAACAACTTTACTTATCGACTGACGTCACCAAACCCTCTTATTTTTCAATTCAGCTCCTTCAACCATGAACTTTCCATGGTCCAATCAGTTCCACATAAATACAATTAAGTAACTTTTTCTAGTTGAATATCCGGTTTCTCTCAGAAATACAGTTCAAAAGTTTGGTGTTTTTTTTTATAGAAATACTTTTAATTAAATTCATCAAAAGGTACAGTAAAGGCCTTTATAATGTTACTGTTATAATGTTTCCTCAAAAATATTAAGCTGCACAACTGCTTTTAACATTGATAATAATAATAATAAATGTTTCTTGAGCAGCAAATCATCATATTAGAATGATTTCTGAAGGATCATGTGACACTGAAGACTGGAGTAATGATGCTTTGCATCACAGGAATAAATTCTTCTTTCAAAAACATCTTACTAACCACAAACTTTTGAAGTGTAGTGTATGTTAAATTACTTAAGTAAACTGGGTTGTTAAAATTAAGACATGAAACCTGGTTCCTTAACATATATTGTAAAGACTGAAACTGAACTTCAATCTTTAACAGCCCTGTTTCAATTAAAATATGTTTACAATGTAAAAAGTATACTGTAAGTCTATAAGGTAAGATATTGAAGTATCTATTACTTTGTTATATGTAGTAAGATACTGCTCTCTCATAAGTGCAAAAAAATGAATGTTAATGAAAAATGAAGCTAAGAATAAGACAAAAACAAGCAAGCAGCTGCAACAAGTGGTTAAAAAGCCCATGTACCCCTTCCCCAGACTCAGGCTCTGCCATGGTAACGTTGCTTCAGATTCTACAAATCTGCCACCAGGATCCTCATCCCCACGGCAACCCTGAGCTTCCTCTGGGGAAGGGGCAGGTTGACAAGCAAACCGAGTCATGTGATCAATGGGAGAGATGTGGTATCTTGTATCTCAGGAGAGGTACTGCGAAATGAATGTATGAGGCGTCTGGTAGGGAAGGTGAACCTTTTTTCTCTCGGCTGAACTGTTAAAAGAGTTAGATGGAGAGCGAGAGATTCAGAATGGACACAAAGTGAGCAGCCTTTCAACAAAAATCCATGAAGCTCCAGGCTGAACCCCTCAGAGAGACACAAACACAAATGCATGAGCAAACACATCCCCCTCTTCCACTCCCTCATCTCCTTACACACATAAACATGGCTCCCACTGTCCCTCAGCATATCACACACACATAGTGTAAATACCCTATAGGAAATCACAAATTCTTCCCTTCCAAACATCTGAACAGTAGCTCACAGCAACACATCCCTCACACATTTCACTGCACTTCACATGACATCCCAGTGGTTTCTTCATTCAGGTGCAAAAACACACTTTGGCCACTCACAAGGGGATGTATGGCCCGAGAAACGTCTCCAGTGACAAAAGAATGGTGGCATGTTACATCAAATAACCTGCAGCAGAGCGTCGGTCATCTGAAAACTCGACACCTGTGAAGGCTAGACACACACGCATGCTAACATGAAGCTCAAACACGAAATCAAACCCTGCAACTCATCTCTGCAAATCTTCACTGTTTCTGAAGTAAAAGCTTCTGTTAATGCTGAAGTGAGAAAACTCAAAGTATAATCAAACTCCTCAATTACATGGCTATATCATGTAACATATTTCTACTGTTTGCTAAAAGCAATGTTAGTTTAATTTAATATTAAAACTTTTTTCTAGATGTGACAAAACTGATGTTCCGCTGAAGTAAACAAGACCATGTAGGCGGAGAAAAACAAAAGGTACAAATAGGCTAATATTAGACAATAAAATCCTAGCATAAAGAATGTTAGACAGAATTACCTTATCCTAAATAATATTAGACAATAATACATAAATAATATTAGCCAATAATGTCCTAGCATAATTAACATTAGCTAATAATAGGCTATTGTAGCATAAATAACATTAGCCAATATTTTAGCTTTATTAGCCAATATCCTACAGCATACATAACATTTGCCAATAATTTCCTAGCATAAACAATGTTAGCCAATAATATCCTAGCATACATAATTAGCCAATATCTTAGCATAAACAACATTATTCAATATCTTAGCATACATGATATTAGTCAATTGTCGCATAAATAACATTAGTCAATATCCAAGCACAAATAATGCAATAATATCCTAGCACACAATGTTTGCAAGTCTCGCCTACATTATTTCCCACACAACATTGTTTTATTCAGAATTATTATTATTAGTATTATATGTTTTAAAAACCTGTTGTTTTAAAGAGAAAGTGAAGGTGACTAACACTGAACCAGACTACTGGAACACAAGGTTTTAAGGTTGCCATCAATCCAATTTCTGTCTCAAGCTCACAAACACTAAATTTATCAAAACGAGAGTACAGTAGATAGGTCTATTAGCCAGACAAGATAGAAATGCGTTGACGTTGTATGAAGAATGAGACAAGACAAGACAAGGTGACTGAGAGAGCAGCTGAGTATAAATCCAAGCCAAACACTGCAGACAGAAATAGCCGAGCACCGCACAGGAGAAACATGTGGCCCTGGAGCCAAGCCCAGCCAAGCCAGAGCTCCTTAATGAGCACAATGCTATATCAGTGTGTGTTTATACACTTTCACACTAACACACAGGCTCTCATACAAAAAGATAGGGTCATTCACAATCTCTGAAACACACACACACACACACTGGCAGCCACTTACACACACCTACTCTTAGACCATCTTACTGATATAATTAGCTTGATGGGAACAAAAGCATCTGTGTGACAATGATGTAGAGTTAGAGCCCACCAATAAAAAAAAATATGCTGAAACTAAATGCTTACAGGTATTGCGACAGGTAAGAGTGATCCGGTAATTGGATAGTACTGAGAACTCTTTTACCATGGTGTCTTTAAATGGGTCATCTTAGCCTTATGTTGCTCCAGGGAGACAACACTTTCACAGACTACATAGTAAATTGCTTTGGAAAGGACCAATTAGCCCTGTTAAATACCAAATAAGCAATATTTAAACTGGAAGACATCGAATCTTGAATTCTGTTTGTCAGTGCTAAACGCAAGTAAAGGGAAATAGTCAGCTGCTCATTATCGCAAAATAAACTCGGGCAGGTTGGCAGGTCTTGTGAAGGGTTTATTTTTATGATAATGCCCAGCTGACTGTACAATATCCAGATTATTTCATAGTTACTTACTAAATAAATACTAAATACTAAATAAATGGACATGAAATATTGATTTGAACAGAAATTATTTTATTTTACGCAAGATGAAAGCGTCTGTGGCAGTGTTGTTATTGTTAACTAAAACTAAAACTATTAAAAATCATTTTCATTAACTGAAATAAAGCTTAAATAAAATAAAAAATATATAACTAAAAAAAACTTGAATAGAAATTAGTAATGCTGCCTTGGAAAGTAACCAACCCAGTTACTCACTGGAAATATGTGCCTATGGCGACAGTTCTGCAAAATTATATTCCGTTAATATTACATTTCACAACCATTTAAAGTGAAATGTCCAGTGAATGGTGCTAAAAGCATGTTTAATTTTACACAAAACATGTATTATATACAGTATAATAGTTGTTGTATATATCATGGCAGTTCCGAAATTAAATGTCTGGTGAATGGCGTTAAAAGGTCAAAGGGTTAGTTCACCCAAAAATGACATTTCTGTCATTAATTGCTTACCCTCATGTAGCTCCAAACCCGTAAGGCCTTGGTTCATCATAGGAACACAAATGAAGATATTTTTGATGAAATCCGAGATGAAGCGACGAGAATACATTTGTGCGCAAAAAAACAAAACAAAAATAACGACTTTATTCAACAATTGTCCGTCTCTGACGTGTTCACGTTGTAAACACAGTGCAGCGCTTCAGGGTTCTACATCAGAACGCCGGATCATTATTGGCCGGCTCCTGCATTAGCACCACACGCATGTGTCGTGGTGCTCAATTGAACAGCGTCGAAAACTGATACAGAAGAGAAAAAATTGTTGAATAAAGTAGTTATTTTGTGGGGGTTTTTGTGCACAAAAAGTATTCTCGTCGCTTCATAACATTAAGGTTGAACCACTGGAGTCACATGGACTATTTTAACGATGTCTTTACTACCTTTCTGGACCTCAGTCTATGGGTGGATCAGAAAGCTCTCAGATTTCATCAAAAATATCTTAATTTGTGTTGAGTTTGTGTTAGTTTGTTAGTTTGTGTTGAAAGATGAACAAAGGTCTTATGGGTTTGGAACGACACAAGGGTGAATTTTAATTTTTGCGTGAACTATCCCTTTAAGCTATCGCGTTTGAAAATAACATACCACCCACACTAAATCCTACCCTAAACCTAACCGATAGTGTTAACAAAAGCAAATGTGAGACGGGACTTGTACCTGAACGCTCCACATCACAAATGCACTGCTGTACCAGGTGAGCTACTGAGCAAGTTTACTACATTAGAAAAGCCAAACATATGGAGCTGGTTATGTGATGCAAATGTCAAAATGTATGGTAAAAACATTACCGGTAGTTAGGTCATAACATAACATGTGCAAGGAACCATGTGAAAATAGGTCCTTAATCAACAGTCTGCCATCATAATCATAATTTGTGTGAAAAGGAATAAAGGTTGTTTGCACTGTACTGCCTCTAGTGTTCATTTCAGCTGGAAACTGAAACTTACGGAAAGACACTTACATGTTTCTTAATGGGCGTTTCTTTATACGTCTTTATCAGAGCAAATGTGTTAAACAAGGTGAGGTATGTCATTCTGCCATGAAGACAACCCTCCAGCGCAATGCGTTTTCAAGGCCAGGCACTCAATTTACGACTGTGTTTTTTTCAAACATGATTTAGGATCAAGCCGTATTCACTTAAATCCTCTTGGATCATGTCCCAATGAATGAATGTTTTTTAAGGCAGATTTTAATAATATATAGACTACAGAGCACTCATAATCACATACATTAAAGAGATTAGTGTTTTCACTTAATATCTTTGTGTTAAAAGATTGTAATGCTATTATTAACAGTCAAGGTTAGTTCAAAGTGTATGTGCAGTGCACTTGGCATTACGCATAACAATGTACAGACAAGTCTGAATGAAATGAGACAGTAAGGTCCTGACATGTGATCACATTTACTGTTATGGCATTTAAAAGAATATAATTTTTTTAATTATCTTGAGTCTATTATGTCTATAATGCATCATATTGTTTGTTGGGTTGCCCTAGAGTACTGTTGACACTGCACTTCTGTTATTACTTTGAAGGTTAATAAAGATAAGGTAATTTTCCTCTGTTCTAAGAACAGCGGATCTAAAGTTAATATCCGAATGACGGTCTTCTTCGTTCACTACGGCTTTGCCTCAGTATGCTTTCTGTAATTGTACTTGTTACACCAGTTGACTGTTTGCACAGTCACTTTGGTCCAAAAGCGTAATTGAGAAAATGCAAATGTTATGGAAATTAAAGCTCGATTTGAGCACGACCTTTGCAAATGTCATTGATATGTGGCGCGGTAACTTCTACAGAGGAATTTCGGGACAGAATTAGTGTCAAAAAGGTGTCAAAGGCTTCACTTACTAAAATCTGGGTAATTGGTCACCTATTTTAAGCCTCAAAACAATGCTGCAAACATACATTGGTAAGCAGAATAATAACTGTGATAAAGAGCTCTTTTACTGTTTCTTGATCTCTTAAAAACACATTTATAAGAACTTCATTCCACTTTACAGAAGAACCACAGTCCCACTGGGCAGAGTGAAGGATTGGTCACCTGAGGTACGCTGAGCAACATCAAGCCGATCCCTCCTGGCTCATGCCACAACGTCACAAAGATTAAAACCTGAGAAATAAAAAAAAAAAACATCTGACGTCTATTAGCTTCCAGACAAACCCCAGAGGAGCTGTGTTTTCCCCACACCGCTCTGCTCTGAACTCAGGAGCTCAAGAATCTCATTTTCACACCTCATCATTTCATGGCAGTTTGTAACTTCATCTCTGAAAAAGAAATCGTCACTGTAATTATTAAGATCTCTCTGCTCTGACACAGGGCATCCGGGACACTGGCCGACAGATCATCTATCATTTGCAAATGTCTGCACCCTGTGGATAGGCAATATGACAGGCTGCCTGGAGGTTAATGTGACAAATCTTTCACTTATAGAAGTACTGAATCCCTTAGAAGAGATAGATCTGTGACATGGAACTTGGTTAATGAGTATTATCCTATAAATGAGCATCCAGTTGAGGATTATGACAGATTATGATGAAGGTATGTGGAATCAAGTTATTAGAAACTGTTTTCTGTTTTTTTTTCACGCTCATTTTTTGACATCTGGATGACCTCTGTCATCATCAAACACTTTAATAGCACTAAAATTTGAATAACACTGTTAAAAGCAATATTTAGCATATTTCAAAGGGAAAATCTATCTTTCATGACTTTCAACTTCATTTCCATTTTTTAACATACCCTACCATTCAAAATTTGAGTCAGCAAGGATGCACTAAATTTAATCAATTGTGACAGTAAAGACTTTTACAGTTACAAAAGATTTGTATTCCAAATAAATGCTGTTCTTTTAAAGTTTCTATTAATCAAAGAATTCTGAAAAAATGGTCACAGCTTCTGCAAAACAAGTAGGCAGCACAACTGTGTTCAACACTGATAAAAATAATAATAAAAAAAGTTTTTTGATCACCAAATCAGAATAATTTCTGAAGGAATAAATTACATTTTAAAAAAGGAAATAATATTTCCCATTATTGCTGTTTTTTACTGTATTTTTGATCAAATAAATGCAGCTTTTGTGAGCATAAGCAGGCCTGGATTAAGAATTCAGAGGCCCCTGAGAACAATGTCTTGTAGGCCCTCTCTCCTCTTTTTCTCCTTTTCGTTTGCGTTTACTACAACCACTTCTCTCACTCATTTTGAACTACGACGACTACTCCCACAGTCCGCTAGATTCAGTGCTGGGTTATTTGAAGACAATGTGGGCTGTTACGTGCTTTCCACGCTTGACCAATTATATCATTCTGTTTAGATTTTAAAAATATCAGCGTGCTTTTTATTGGTTATACATTGTGTCATTATCTGAAGGCAGTGGCTATTTGGCTATTTTCTTAGCAATAGATGCTATTTACACAAAGTGAAAATAGCGATATATTCTATTTACACTATATAAAAGTAGCAGTTCTTTGCAATAAGTGCAAATAGTTGTTAGATGCAATTTACTTGTATGCACTTCAGTATTGTACATTAACAGGATACAGTAATAGAGTGTAAATGACTATATTTATTAAAATTATTAAATGGATGCCGCCTTATTGGGACAATAAAGCCCTCCATACACTAACCCTAACCGATAAACGCTTTATTATTAAACAGTCGTTAGGCACTTTATTTCCACTTTTTAAAAATATTTGATTAATTTTTATTGAAAATAAATGCCTTTCCAATCTGATATGTGATAGGAAAAGGGAGAAGAGCGAGTTCAGCAAAAGGCGGATTCGAACTCTGGTCGAACGCTTCAAAAGCTACTTAAAGGCGCCACACTGCCTACGGCCTACGCCACTCCAGCCATTAAATGACGCGCGTGTATTGCCAACAAGACAGGCTATTTACACTTAGAGCAAATGGACACTTCATTATTGAAAAAAAAAAGAAAAGAAAAAGAAAGGGACATTTTTTTTCCTCCCCTCGCTTGGGCCCCTGGGCCGTGCCCATAATGCCCGTTGGATAATCCAGCCCAGAGCATAAGACTTCAAAAACATTAACAAAAATCTTATGAACGTTATACTATATGTCTAAATTTATAGAAATTTAAAATTTTTATGGGATTTTAAATAGACATTTAAAACTTTGTGCATTTCACTTTTTTACATAAAAAATTAAATAAACAATTACCATTAATATTTAAATATATATATATATATATATATATTAGGGCTCGACATTAACGCTTGTCCGGGACAAGTGGATTTTTTGAAGGGGCAAGTGAAAGAGCATTTTACTTGCCCAACCGGACAAGTAGCCTGATTAAAACGTCAATAACAAAAACTAGGGAATCACCAAAATGCAAGAATGATCCTGCATTAATTTAGTGTAAGTGTCGATCGATAGTGGATAATAATATATAATGTATAATGTACTGACGGTAAGAAGGGTTGCGCTGTGGACGCTCGCACAGCCTCATGAGGAGAAATCAAAACAAATGAGCGCTGCTCACACAGAGAAACTCAGTTAACATACTGCGGTAAAAATTCGAAATGTGGAGTTTTTATATTTATAACATATGATACAGTTAAGCAACATCACACGGACAGGAGGCCTTCCTGAATCCGGAATACCATCACGATTGAAAATGTGACACTGATTTTATATGACAGTTCCATAAACAATTAACATTAAGTCACTTACATTTTAGATGCAAAATTGACTGTTTTTGTTCTATTTCAGCAGCGAAAATAGTTCCAAACAAAGACCACAGCAGGATCCATAACGCATCTCACAGCAACAGTGTGTTACTGAATGAATCGGTTGAATCAAAGATTCAATGACCTATTCGTAAACGACTGCTTTGAATGAATCAGCCGTTTCAACGAATCGACTCAATGACTCACTCAGTAAGACGGTCACCTGCCGCCACCTACTGGCAGTTTAGTTTCATGTTTAAACATTCTTTCCAACATTTCTTATTTGTATATTCAAAAATATTTAAAACAATCTCATAACATTATTTAATGCAGTTGTAATTTTTCAGTGTAAATTATTTAATTTGATTGGTAACAGCCCTATAGTGTCTTATTCTAATTTAATTTATTGATCAAATTTAAGAATATAAAATGAAAGCTGAAGCCTAGATTTAATAAGATTAGGGGAAAAAATGCCCTTTATAAAAGGTAAAAATATCACAAATATGCAGATTTAAATATGTCAAAGCTGATTGAACACTGGTGAGAATATTGCTTCAGAATAAATTATATTTACAATACACACAAAAAATCTATTTTTTTCCGGACAAGCACATTTTTTACTTGGACAAGTGAGTGACAGATATATCAGTACATCCCTATAGTTAACATTATCGGTTATCAGTGACATCAGTGGAAAGAGAGACATTTCAGAGGATGTGTTACTACATTTAGAAAGACTAAACCCGTTTGGTTTAACGATTTTGATTGTTGAACGATTTTCAATAATTTCTCTCAAAGGCAAATAGCACAGTCCGGCACTGAAATCAATGTGCTGTGAATTCATTAATAAAAATTTTGAGCAGATATAAAAGATGGTCTCTGAAATGCGCTACGACTGACGTTTTCTCATCTTTATGCAGCTACTAATTGCTTAGCTGCCCTTCCGTGCTGGAAAAGCAGGTTATCATCTCCAATTAATTTGGCTCAAGAGACACGGAGTGCACCATTGTTCTACGGCGGCTCTATCAAAATAAGATTCTTTCAGTGAATGCACAGATTTGCCTGAGTATTAAAAAGACTTCTGCATCTAATCTCTGTCCAATACTTTCCCCTCTCTTTTCCTGTTTTTCTCTTGGCCAGACAGAACATTCTTCTTCTTTTTTTTGCTCCGCCATGATGCGTCCAGTCAACCAAACCCAGACTGATCCCCCCCTCTCCTCCTCCTCCTCCCAAACCCTTTCTTCCTCTTCTGCTGCAAATGTCATTTATTTAATTTGAGTCATAAATCAATTTGGTCCCATCATTCTGTTTGTGGAGAGGGTTGACAAAGCTTGGTCTTACAATTGTTTAGCCCCTGCCCCGATTCCCCTCAGAGAAGGGCGGATGCCTGCTGGAAGAGAGGAAGAACAACAGGACAGACTGATAGGAGAGGAGTAAATACCAGGCAATCGATATGATATACAGAGAATTATACCAATACTACAGCTGTGAAGTTCCTATGTTGAAAAGTAACAGGTAAAATGGCAATAATAGCTACAAACAAGAAATCCACAAGCAAGCCAACTGATTCTCTCTCTCTGATCTGTGACGCAGGTAGAAAGCAGTCACCAGCCTTAGTTTTAATAGATTTCTCTAAAGTCATTTATGAGTGCAGATAGGAGGCACACTGAATCCAGCTGCAAGTCCTCTTTTCATGCATATCTTATGTAAAAAGACAGAGTGAGAGAGATCGAGAAAGCAGGAACAAAGAGAAAAGGAAGAAGAGGACAACAGAGGTCAGAGTCAATTTAGCAAATATGATAGACATTTTGGGCACATCCTGTTTCTTGTGTTGTATCTCATTGAAAAGGGGACTTTTTAGACTTTATGCAACCTGGTCTTACCTTCTCAACCCTTCTGTTGAAAGATTTGCCTGTGTTTTTAAGTAGGGATGCACCGATCTAATATACAGTACCAGTATCGGCTCCGAAACTTCAATTTTTTGCCCGATCGGGTATCGGTCAGATGGGACCGACCCAAATCCGATACTGTGAGTACACATGGTTGTTACAGTTAAGTTCCACAAAAGGCAAAACGCATTATAAAGCACCATAAATGTTTTTGTGCACTTTATTCCAAGTCTTCTGAAGCCATTCGATAGCATAATGTGTAGGACAGATGAATATTTACATTGTAAAATTAAAGTTCACGGAAAATCTTCCTCCGCTGCGGCTGCAGTCATTCTCCATTCAGCACTCAAACACCACGTCGCGTTCGGTTACGACAGTCAGCACGGTAAAACTCTCTCCGAGATCATTTAATGTTCCCATTATTACTTGATCTGTAGATAAAGGTCTGTGGATCTGTGTGCCCTGAACTTTTGAATACGGACTACTTGAAGACAAGCCTGCAACCAGCCGAAAAAAGCGTAACACTGCAGTACGCAGGGAAGGAGACAAGAGGCCGTTTTTTTAAATGAATGTCAATGGAGGAGAGGCTTCAATACGCTGAATAAACCGCTAATCATTTAATGAATCACCAGCCCATCGACTAATCTTCAACATGTTTGCTCTTAAACATTCGTTTTGAATTGATCTATTTTTAGAGTTTACACCAGAAAAAAATGCTGATAAGTCACGGACAATTGCGCGACAGGTATGATTCAGTGGCACTTCTCAATAATTTCTATAGTATCCGCAAACAGTGATTGACTGTCACACAACTTTCAAACTTTTCAAAACTTTTGAAATTCAATGACGTCTAGGCTGTAATGTGATTGGTTATCAAGGCACACGTGACCCAAGTTAGCCATTACGCTTTTTCCAATGGTAGAGCCACGGACCCTCTTATCTCCCAATAATAGAGTGGTGCAGGTATGACATCACTTTGTAGGCCAAAACGCGGCGAGTTAGAATTTTAGCACTTCCGGTTCCATCGTCCCTAAGTCAATGAGTTTTTTTAAATGGGATTTTGTTTAAATGGCTGAAATAATGTCTGTGGTTAACACAAGCTCAAGATACTTTCACATTTTATTCTATGACATAAAATACATCAGTATTAACCCACTCGTGATTTTTTTAAGCTGTTACGTGCCTTGAAAAAGGCGGTTGCTAACAAGTGGCCAAATGGGACTACAGAGGCTGTCGAGGAGATTAAACATAATCACGCCGAAAAGGTAAGCTCAGTTCGCTTTTACAGCCTCATTATGCTTATAATTGTGCTCTTATAAACTATTCTAACTCAAACTTTCTAGAGAAATGTGAGATAAAAACTAAAGTTGTCGGAAGTTTAGCTCATTTAGTCTACCTTTAGCTTTTTACTTCTGCCGACTGCATTTAGGCTTCAAAATTCATAAAAGTTGTGTTCATCTGTGATAATTATCTTGATGAACAAAACGTGCAAGTATCATAAACTTTTGTTGATCACAGAGCTTGTTTTTTGCGATAATCCAAAAGCCTATGGGAAAATCCTGTTGGGGTTTTCTCGAGGGAACCAGTGTGATGATAACTGACAGTTGGCCTACAAAGTGACGTCATACCTGCACCACTTTATAAGACCATCTCTGAAGCCCAAAGTATACTTCAGCCGTGCGTGTTGCACTGTCCTTGTGACAGAATTTCCATCATCAGGAGGGTCTGCGGATGTTCGCACAAAGCGTACTCCTTTGTCTGTGAGTTGTTGGCCGCGTGCACACTATACACCGATTAGGCATAACATTATGACCTAATATTGTGTTGGTCCCCCTTTTGCTGCCAAAATAGCCCTGACCCATCGAGGCATGGACTCCACTAGACCCCTGAAGGTGTGCTGTGGTATCTGGCACCAAGATGTTAGCAGCAGATCCTTTAAGTCCTGTAAGTTGCGAAGTGGGGCCTCCATGGATTGGACTTGTTCGGCACATCCCACAGATGCTCGATTGGATTGAGATCTGGGGAATTTGGAGGCCAAATCCTCAAACCATTCCTGAACCATTTTTGCTTTGTGGCAGGGCGCATTATCCTGCTGAAAGAGGCCACCGCCACCAGGGAATACCGTTTCCATGAAAGGGTGTACAAGGTCTACAACAATGCTTAGGTATGTGGTACGTGTCAAAGTAACATCCACATGGATAGCAGGACCCAAGGTTTCCCAGCAGAACATCGCCCAAAGCATCACACTGCCTCTGCCGGCTTGCCTTCTTCCCATAATGCATCCTGGTGCCATGTGTTCCCCAGGTAAGCGACGCACACGCACCCGGCCATCCACGTGATGTAAAAGAAAACGTGATTCATCAGACCAGGCCACCATCTTCCATTGCTCCGTGGTCCAGTTCTGATGCTCACGTGCCCACTGTTGGCGCTTTCGGCGGTGGACAGGGATCAGCATGGGCACCCTGACTGGTCTGCAGCTATGCAGCCCCATACGCAACAAACTGAGGTGCACTGTGTATTCTGACACCTTTCTATCAGAACCAGCATTAACTTCTTGAGCAATTTGAGCTACAGTAGCTCGTCTGTTTGATCGGACCACACGGGCCGGCCTTTGTTCCCCAGGCATCAATGAGCCTTGGCCACCCATGGCGCTGGTTCACCACTGTTCCTTCCTTGAACCACTTTTGATAGTTACTGACCACTGCAGGCCGGGAACACCCCACAAGAGCTGCAGTTTTGGAGATGCTGTAACCCAGCCGTCTAGCCATCACAATTTGGCCCTTGTCAAACTCGCTCAAATCCTTATGCTTGCCCATTTTTCCTGCTTCTAAAACATCAACTTTGAGGACAAAATGTTCACTTGCTGCCTAATATATCCCACCGACTAACAGGTGCCGTGATGAAGAGATAATCAGTGTTATTCACTTCATCTGCCTCAATCAGCTCCCTTGCTCCCGAGCTCGTGAATCAGTACATTGTGTTCACGAATCCGGGCACTGGTAAGGACAATAAAGAACGCTGGCTCACTACACATTGGGACACTGATGACTATTTGCGGTGACGTGTCATCACTGGTTATGAGCAACAGCAGAGCTGATATCTTTCTGACATTACTTGTAATGTTATTTAAAGTACACTATGACAAATACTTTTCTTGTCACATATACATGCAAAATTTCAGCCGTAAATAAATTATAAATGTTAGCTAGATTATGTTCATTACCTGTCTAGCGATGTATGTTTATGCTGAAATATAATAAAATAATGGTTTGTATTTTTAAAAACATCTATCACGTTATGTGTAGTGAGTTGGCTCACGTGATTTAAGTTTCGTGCTTCAGAGCTCCTGTTAATGGAGCATAGTGAGCATCGATGCACCCTGGTTTTCACGGTGCAATGTGGGACTTTTTAGGGAGCGAACGTTTCAGTGCACTGAAAGGATTCTGCGATGGAGAAAATAGCCGACTCCCTGATCAGTGCCCTGACTACTGAACTAGGGAGCTGATTGAGACGCACCCCTAGTTTTCAAGTGCTCAGGTCACTCACACATGCACTGTTGTATTCGCACCGTCCGTGCGGACACAAAAACTGGGCTGCACACGACAGCCGAAGTATACTTTGGACTTCAGTATGGAGCACAAAGCGCTGTGACTCCATGTTGCTTTAAACACACTATTCAGCACCCGGGATGTGCATAAGCCATTTGTGCAACTCTGTATTTGAGCCTTTAATATTACTATAGTTTTGCACAAAACTAAAAGATTATTAAAAGCCTTATTATTAAAATCTTGTTATGTCGTATCTATCATATTTTCTTGCCCTATTAAAAAACTGTGCAACACATTTAAAATAAAATCTTTTAATTTTATATTATTTATTTTCTTAAGTATAATGTTTTATTTATATATATATATGTATATATATATATAAACAATTTATATTAAATTCATATTTATATGTAAATCTTATTTTATATTTAAATCTAAAATATATAAATCTTATAAAAATTTTAGATGTATAAATATAATTCTAATATAATTGTTTTTCACTTAATTTTTAGTATAATTGTTATTGTTAAATGTAATTGCGGTCTATGGAAAGGTCAGAAAGCTCTCGGATTTCATCAAAAATATCTTAATTTGTGTTCCGAAGATGAACAAAGGTCTTATGGGTTTGGAACGACATGAGGGTGAGTAATTAATGACAGAATTTTCATTTTTGGGTGAACTAACCCTTTAAGATCTTATAAACATTAAAAGAGTCCCTATTTTGTTTTTTTCGAATATTCCCTTTCATGTAGTGTGTAAATGTAGCTGTATGTGAACGTAAACGGTCTGCAAAGTTGTAAACTCGAAAGTACACGATAAATAAAGTTATTGTCTCTCAAAAGAAAGAATCGACTTTTGAAAGGTGAGTCAGTACGCAGTTTATTTGGACCAGCTTGCTCTTCAGAATCACAACCTGTAAGTATGATTAATTATTGATGTATATATTTTCTACCGGGTGTTCAAAATACATAGTTTTGTGTTTTATATTGTGTAGGTCTCTGGCTAACTCATGTTATTACTGTCTTACTAATAGTTAATGCAAATCAGCTGTGGGCCACTATTACCTAAAACCGTGTCTATTAATGCAGATTGTCTGTCGCTCTTACTACTTTGAGTAATGAAAAAGGATTGAGCAAGATTTGTTTTACAAATTTTACTGTGTGTACAATCACCAAGGACTGAGGAAGCCTCCGGAGCTGAAGTTCAGTTATGGTAATGGGAGATTTGTTTCCGACGAGCGCTTTAAGCAGTAGACCAAATCACAACAGACTGGGTCATCTAACCAATCAGAGCATAGTAGGCTCACGGAAAGGAGGGATTTAGAGGGACTGATTCATCGGACGAGTCATTTGAGAATCATTGAACATTGTAGTGATATGCTATGTATATTATGAGAAAATGAAAGTGTTTTTTGAGCTTTGATGCATGTAAACCTGTTGTAGGAGACCTCCAAAACTAAATTAGGAACCTTTAAAACAGCATAATAGGGGCACTTTAACATCATGAATTCAGTAGCCTAAAGCTGCTTTGAAACAAAAAGGGATATACAAAAATTTTTTAATTGACTTGATATATAAAACATTTATACAGATATTTATCTATATATTGCAAATATTTCTGTAATATTCTGTACAAATAGATAATTAGATATAGAATAGATATTTTAGACATATAATTTAAGTAACTATATACTGTATATATATCAGCTCATACCAATGAATAAAAAAGAAAACTCCAATATTGACCAATAACCAATTTGGTACTGATATGCATCACAAATATTCATTACATTATATACAGTGTTGGGAAGGTTACTTTGGAAATGTAATAGGTTACAGATTACAAGTTACCCTATTTAAAATGTAATAAGTAGTGTAACTATTTCAATTACTTTATGAAAGTATAATGTAACTTTTTTTTATTACTTTTCTAAATTTCTAACGAATGTTTTCAACTGTTAATCATTTTAAACCAGGCAGGGATAAACTTACAATAGTACTCATCACTGATTACTGTCAGATTTTCAAAATCCTTCATCACTTGAATGTTGCTGATAGCATTTTAATAGCTGGCAAACATATTTTGCACTGAACTGTTATATTTGCACCCTTTTCTGATTTCTGGATGAAATTATTTTTAAATTTACAGCGCTGGAACGCATTTTTATAACTCGCCATGGTGGCAAGTCTCAGACAGATTGTAGACTAAAGCTTTCAGCGGCAATGTGGATTGATGTAATTGGCAGACGTGGTGCGCTGAAATTTCAAACAAGAGAACTAATCAAAAGCATCAGAATAGCATCGCTCAGCAACAAATTAATATTATTCAACATATCCCAGCTTTTTACAGAAATGTTCAGATGTAACTGATGTAATGTCGTTAACATTTTCATAAGTAACTGTAATTTAATTAAACATTTTTTCTCAGTAACTGTAACAGATTAAAGTTACATTTATTTTGTAATTAAATTATGTAATGTCGTTACATGTAACTAGTTACTCCCCAACACTGATTACATATTTACATAGGAACAACTAAAGATGTGAACGCCATTGAGATAAATGTGAATGCTAACAGATAGCTAGCTCTCTCTCCAGGAATCATGCTCACATGACCAGCCTACACCTTGGGGGCTTTAAGTGTGAATCCAGAGCAAAGACAAATGAAGCAAAAACAATCTTTCTACACCATCCTCCACCTTCACTTCTTCGTGTCTTTATCCTTCTTTCTCACCCTGATCCCTTTCAGAAACTCATCCTGTGGCACCAATGCCCAGCACACGCTCATCAAAATTCATTTTTCCAAGCTGCCTGACACCACTTCAATCAATAAAAGGAGTCCTTGACATACTTATCTTTCATGTCACTGAGGTAGATTTTAATTTTCTACACACTGTATATGCAGTAAGTCTCTAGGCTTTGGGACGTCAGCGGGTTTTCGATGGATACGCGGATAACAGGACATCACAAAAGACTTGGGGCTACGAGATGAATTCAAAACAAAAGCTGACTGACAGTTCACCCGGTGAGTGTCACATCCTAGAAGGGTTATGTGGGATTTATTCATCCAATATCGCTATAACCGCCCACATCTCAAGGACGTTTGGCCCTTATGTGAAATCAATCAAGGCAAAAAAAAACAAAACAAAAAAAAAACATAAAAGGACTAAATCTAAACGCTCCTTTAAGATCTCCGCTCAGGCCAGCCGGAGGTCTCTGTTAGCCCTCTTACTCAGACAGGAGAGAACCATGAGCTATCCTCCCAGTGGGCTCTAGGCTTCTTTATGGCCCTTAAAAGCCCCATTAAAATCAAGCTGCCAGATGGTGCCCTTATCAGAGCCGTCAGAACGTTGCAATGGGGGCAGAGTAGTAAATATTTGTCAGTAGAGGAGGGCAGCTGCTTCTGAAGACAGATTTGTGGAGGAGTCATCGTCGTACACGAGTCCGCAACACTGCACAGACAGATTTTGCCACTCAGCGTGTGTTTGTGTGAACGAGAGAAAGCGAGAGATGGAAAAGTTGGAGGTGAAGAGAAATAATAATTCTACAGTTGGTGATAATCATTTAGCATCTGTGGCTGTGGGTCCAATAACAATAACACAAGCTGTCTCGGCCGAAGCAATGCCAAATGCCACTGGCATCCAAAACAGCTGAACAGGGAATAGCCAAAATATTCCACACAGTCAAACTTCAGTGCTGTCAATCAGCACCAGATGTTTTCAAAGCTAATGATGAACAATGTAGCTTTCATTATGTTTGTCTTTCTCATGGCAACAAGCCCTCTCGTAGCCTGGAATGTTCTACTGTCTCTGATGTATTGCTACTCCATTGTCATGACCGTAGCCCACGAGAGACTGTCTCACATTGTCAACATGCTGAGCCCTATTCTTCACCTCCTACAAATGATGCGACCCTCTTTCATTATGTCACTCATTAAAAATAAAGACAATGAGACTATACTATTATGTTATGTTATGCAAATAACCACATTTTTTATGTGTCAGCTGCGGTCTAACTTCAACTTCTACTGAAAGCCTTCACACCAAACACCTGTTAAATGAGTTTCGTTTCATTGTTAATTTCAAATTCAAAACACATTCTCTTAAAGCACATTCCCAGCCTTAATGTGAACAATTCATCTATTAAAAAACGAATAACTTGCTCCAAAACAACTTTCCTTTTCCTTTAATAGCCAAATAGCTCTTTAGACACTGTTGTTAAGATCCAATTGGTTTGGCTCCATTACACCACTTTTCACGATCTAATCAAATCCCAGTGGCTAAAATCAAGTCTTGTCCTACTTTTTTTTTCTCATTGGTTATACCGTTTCACTCAAAAAAATAAAATAAAAAATAAAATAAATCACATTATATAAATAAAATGGGTTGCAAAACAGTAATTCTTTTTGTAAATTGAAATGACATTTATTATTATTATTATTATTATTATTATTACTGAATCGAAAAGTGTTGCAAACAGCAATTCAAACTTTAGTAAAGTTTATATGACAATAAAAGTAATAATAATATAATTTTTTTTGAATGTAAATATTATTATTATTATTATTATTAATAGTAGTAGTAGTAGTATACTTATTATATTTAATAATATATTAGTAATTAATGTATTATATTATAATAATAGTAATAAATAAAATCATATTAAATAATACATTATTATTATTATTATTACTGAACTGAAAAGAGTTGCAAAAATGAATTCAAACAGCAGTAATTTACTTTGTAAGTTTGTATGACATTAAAAGTAATGATATTGATATTAATTTTATTTAAATTTAAATATTATTATTACTAATAATCATATAGTAGTATAAGTATTATTAATATATTTAATATTATATTATTCATTAAAATATTACATAATATTAATAGTAATGATAAATAAAAGCATATTTTATATTATATTATTAATATTACTGAACCGGAAAGACTTGCAAACAGCAGTAATTTATTTAAGTTTATATGACATAAGTAATAATAATATTAATTGTATTTAAATTTTAAATGTTATTATTACTAATAGTAGTATAATTATTATTATTATATTGAATATTATATTAATTAATATATTATATATAAATAGTAATAATAAATAAAATCATATTAATATTACATTATTATCATCATTATTATATTATAATATGAATTATTATTATTATTATTATGAATGTATGTGTGCATTAACAGCTAGTGCACAGTGCTAGCAATGTTGAGGTCATGGCAAAGGTTCAATTCCCAGGCAACACACATAATGCATAATGCAGACCTTGAAAACTGCAAGTAGCTTTGGGGGGGGAAGAAAAAAAAAATTGAATAAATATGAATAAATATAAACAATGTCCATTTGAAAGAAGCAGAAACATTCAAGAACACTGCCCTCTGGAGGACAATTACTAAAAAAAAAACTGATTGTGGTATGCGTTATACATTCATCTCTGCTGCCCTCTAGTGCCAAACAAGTGTGAGAGATCACTGAAACCTATTATAAAGATATTAAGCAAGCATATGCAAATTGTTCTCATAAATCCTTACAAAAAAAGGTCCAAGTTGGCCCCTAGGCACAAAGCAGGTTATTTTAGTGAATAAACAGATTTTTAGTGTATAGAAACTTTACAGAGTTTGTGAGATTTTTTTTTTACATATTCGTGAATGAATGACTGATGGATTAATTAATAGCCTATATCTTACATTAAATGTGCAAAGAAAAATATTGCAGAAGGTCAGAGCAGAGATAAATTTATGCTCCTTGACATTTAACATTTTCGTAAGAGAGCAAACTCATCTCCATACCGTCTGGAGTCATGTGTGTTGCTGCTCTAAGTCTCTGTTCAGTGTAATGGGTAATTGTGGGTTTATGCCTCTAATTGCCTCCTGTAGGACTACAGACATAATTGAGACAGCTGCAGATGTGGCTGGAGACACAGTGCCATCCCAGAAGACACTGCATTGAGCAGTCATACCGTTCTCAGATCAGCCCAAACAGCAGTTCAGCCCTATACTCCCCCGATACATGCACAGTAATGACTCAGTCTGAGCGCTCTCAGTGGTCTTTTCGGTCTAAACAGCCCATTTCAAGTCTATGGTCTCACACAGCAGAAGGTTTCAGGGGCAGACTGCTGACCCAGGACCAAATTAGTTTATAGATAAAGGACAACAGTCTTTCAGAGTCACTTAATGTCACCGCCGTCAGCCATTCATAGCACCCCTGTAGAACAGGCTGTTGGGTCCAATATTAGATTGTTATGGGGGAGATAATTAAATCACAGTACTGGGGATGTGATCAATTGTGACAGTTGAAACAGCTCTTCAGGCGTTGTCTCATTTAGGTGTCAGATGTTTTACCTCCAGCCCTGTATCAAGACAGCAATCTAATGCAACTTAATTCTCTGTTAAACTGGGCATTTATGCTTTAAACACGTTTTAAAGCATTTTTTCACTATACATAAGAAAGAAAGCAGAAAGCAGAAAATGGAAATATACCATCCCACAGCAAAGAAAAAACACAATCAGGAACCCTTTAATATCTTTTGTTTTGTTAAATTGTTTCTCCTAGGTAGAAGATTAAATAGAGATCAGTTGGAGACTATTACTTATGCTTCACAAGAGTCTCCTCTAGAGTTTCAGAAGAGACCTCAAGAACATCACATGCTGTGCTTGGATTACTTACATCTCAATACGAACTCCAAACATTAGTCATTAAATTCTTCCAAGATGAAATTATCTATCCTATGCAATCCACATTCATGTTATAGCTCTTACTGTGTCAACAGCCTATGTTATTTCTGAGGAGTTTTAGGAGAAACATCTGAAACAAAAACGGACACTTAAATGAGACCTAACTGAGATCCTCAGGTCTCCAAAAGGCATGAAAATTGCCAACGCTGAGAATGGCACAGGTGCTAAACAAATATGCAAACGCAACATAAAATACTCAAAACTCAAGCAGAAACCAGAAAAACTCACCAGATTTTGCGAGGCATCTTACACGTTGAGAGGTCCACCCAAAATACACTGCTCTCTCCTCTCAGTCTCTCTGTTTCAGTCTCTCCCTCTCTGTCCTTCCATTTCTAAAGCATATTCACATAACACTAAGCTTTATTGAATAAACAAAAGCACCTGCATAAACAGGCAGACACACAGGGCCTGATTATGCTGTTCCTCTAATGTGGCCCTGTCCTTCAGGTGGAGAGAGCCGACCATTCACTTTGTAGTTGCAGATGCTATGGGGGGAAATCATTGGTTAGATTCTGCCCGGCAAAACACAGCCCTACATAGACAACCAGCCCAGACACACCGTCCTCTTCTAATACACACATATTTTTTGATGGTCCATTGTTAACTCATTTCCATGGAGACCAATATAAATAGTAAGCAGCGACATCAGGAACTGTTATTCGTGACAGAAACACACACAGAGACACACAAAAAGGAACGTGACATGACAAAATCTGATAAATTTGAGCATGCTGTCCTTCTCACACACATCCACACACAAAGGCCACCTGTGCTAATCCACAGCGGGGGGCTTTGATGTCGGTCCGTCTCTGTCTATACCGAGCTCACGATTATTGCCTCCACTCCTCCGCTAGCCTCTCTTTCATCCCCGTCCCTCCCCGCCAGACAGGCTGATAAGACACTTGAAGGTTGAGACGGTCATACAGAACAGGCAAGTGTGAAGATCTCGCACCAAAGACTTCACACAAAGTCGGATTAGCATGGGCACAAGGAGTAAAATGATTCTTGGATCAATGGCAGATATACTGACTGAATATTCAGACGTGTCATTAAGACTAGATGGATTTAGATGTGTCGAAACACACACACACACACACACACAGAGAGAGAGACTCACCGGGTTCTCAGGGCGGCAATGCCGGACTTGTCAATCCTGTAAAGCAGGACAGAAAGAGAGAAAAATTACTAAATTAAAAAAATAAAAAGACCAAAATCATCAATGCAAGAGACAATAAGCAAATATATGTATATTCACAACAAATGGGAATGCTCTGATGATTTATAATTAATAAGCCATACATGTGGTCAATAACAAAATTGTCACATTTGTCCAAAATCTGAATGCTAATACTAATAATGAAAAAGCCACAAAATTAATTTATGATAATTTAGCCCTCTTTTATTCAACATGTGATTTCAAACCGGTGTGATGCTTACTAGCAGTTATCAAGCTCCAAAAAGGACAAAAACACAGCAAGAGTGTCATAAAAATGGTCTGTATGCCTTCTGAAGTCATATGACAGCTTTGTGTGAGAAATAGACTGAAATTTAAGTCATTATTTACTAAATATATTGCCCTTTGATGCAGCAGGATAAACATCATTCAAAGTTGGTTTTGTGTTTCACTAAAGAAAGTCTTTCATAAATATCCTCTAAACAAACTGTTGTGCTAGGTGCAGGTTTGAATCGGACTCCATGTCAACTGTTACAGTAAATTAATTGATAATTGCTAAATATATATATATATATATATATACACACACACACACTGTTGTGGTCAGAATTATTGGCACCCGTGGTAAATATGATCAAAGATGGCTGCAAAAATAAATCTGCATTGTTTATCCTTTGATCTTTCATTCAAAAAATTTGCAAAAATCGAACCTTACGTTGAAGTAAAAGAATTGAAAGTGGGGGGTAAATCACATTATGAAATAAATGCTTTTCTCCAAAACCTGTTGGCCATAATTATTGGCACCCTTTTATGAAATACTTTTTGCAACCTCCTTTTGCCAAGATAACAGCTCTGAGTCTTCTTCTATAACGCCTGATGAGTTTGGAGAACACCTGACAAGAGATCAGAGACCATTCCTCCATACAGAATCTCTCCAGATCCTTCAGATTCCCAGATCCATGTTGGTGCTTCTTCTCTTCAGTTTACCCCACTCATTTTCTATACGGTTCAGGTCAGGGGACTGGGATGGTCATGGCAGAAGCTTCATTTTGTGTTCAGTGACACATTTGTGTGTTGATTTTGATGTTTGTTATGGATCGTTGTCCTGATGGAAGATCCAACCACGGCCCATTATAAGATTTCTAGCAGAGGCCGTCAGGTTTTGATTTTTTTATCTGTTGGTATTTGCTAGAATCCATGATACCATGTATCTGAACAAGATGTCCAGGACCTCCAGCAAAAAAAAATAGGCCCACAACATTAAAGATCCAGCTGTATTTTTAACCGTGGACATGGGGTACTTTTTATCCCTGTTTGCACCAAACCCATCTGGTGGATTTGCTGCCAAAAAGCTCTTTTTTCAGTTTTATCTGACCATAGTACCAGGTCCCTTTTGAAGTTCCTGTCTGACAACTGAATACGCTGGAGTTTGTTTCTGGATGAGCGAGGAGGATTTTTCTTGAAACCCTTCCAAACAACTTGTGATGATGCAAGTGCTGTTTGTTCATTTTCTTTAGGCTTTCTGACCCCAAGACTCAACTAATCTCTGCAATTCTCCATCTGTGATCCTTGGAGAGTCTTTGGCCACTCAAACTCTCCTCCTAAACGTGCATTAAGAGGATATAGACACATATCCTCTTCCAGGCAGATTTGTAACATCTTTATTTGATTGGAACTTCTTAATTATTCAATTATTCAATGCTTTAGCTATTTTCCTACAGCCACTTTCTATTTTGTGAAGCTCAACAATCTTTTGCTGCACATCAGAACTATATTCTTTGGCTTTACACATTGTGATGAATGATTAAGGGAATTTGGCCTTTGTGTTTCCTCATATTAATACTCCTGTGAAACAAGAAGTCATAGCTAGACAATTTCATGTTCCTAGTCACCCTGGTGTGCTAAAAATATAAATATTAATGGGAATATACTTCAGAGATATTTTACTCATAAAAAATTCTATGTGTGTTTTGGAGAAAAGCATTTATTTCAAAATGTGATTGAAAAAGAGATGAAAAACAGATGAAAAAGGTCTGTCTATGATCTTGGATGAGTACTTACTCCTATTTTATTTGTTTCTCTGTTCAAATCTAGTTTTTTGTGTAATTCTACTGAGGCCTAATTACTGTCATTAGGCCTGATGTGGAGAACAGCATGAGGTTTATCATTTCAGCTAAATGAGTGATGAGCCAAACACATGCTGGTAATTTGCCGGCACCATGGAGAAAGAGTTTATATTTCTGTTTCACATGCAAAAAACATTGCAGATATACATCAACATATCCCTGAGGAGTTTCAGAGAACCGTTTGCCTGGATTTAGGACATTTCAAACATTTTGTCCATTTGAATGTGTGAACATTTACAGCACAATGACGAAAGCGAGATGTTCTATTCCATTCAGAGGGGCAACTATCAATCATTCACCTTTACCTGCAGCACACACAACTGGATACATCAGAATACAAAAGAGGAGTTGACTTATTAATTTTCTCTAAGAAACAAGTCCACTGTGCCTTAAATTAGCTTCCTTATTTATCAACCTGAAACTGAAGCGACTAGATGTAAATGTGCATATTTCAGCTACCTTCACAGAAGGCGGCAAAAAGAAACCAGTTTTGCAAGTCAGATTTGTTATTTGATTGTATTTTGATTATCTGTCTCACTGAAACATGCTCTCTACAATAAAATACATATTAGAGCTGCTCAGAGCATTACTCAAAGCAGTCAGTGACGCTCATGTAAGCAAAGGTGTGAGATATAAAAGCTGGTATCGTCACGGTCCCATTTGTGACGCAGTCATCTAATCAGTGTGCATTGTCCGATACGACCAGCTTTGTCACTCTGCGTCACTATCAGAACATCAGCACCAGCCCACCACAAAGCACAGAGGTGCACCACCATTAAAACCGCAACGTGCATGCTCATTATGCACTGCAACTGCATTACCGTATAAAAAGGTGACGCTAAAAAGGTTGGTATCAGTTTCTCAGCTTTAACTTAAGATACACCAAAAAGTTCTTGAACCCTTGTACTATTGTCTGTTATTATTGTCTACCCTATGCTTGAGCAATGAAAAGGTGCTATATAAATAAAACGTATTATCATTCCTTCTTTCCCTCCACCATTCTCATTTTTACTTCCTTCCACTTAAAGACAATTTCTGTGAATTATTCGGCTCCATGCATACAGATTTTCCCTCAGATTCTGTGTTTAACAGAGTTCATTCCTCAAAGTGTCACGGGCACGTGTAGATAATCCAAGAACGATGCATGATGCAGAATGACAGATGAACGGATGAATCTTTAATAAACACAAGAGCGATAGAACACTACACTGACTTTAACCATATAACCTTAACGCAGAACACTGAACTAAAGAAACAGAGGGCTTAAATACACAGACAATGAATCAGAAACAATGGTAACAAATGAATGAATGAGAACACAGTCAAAACAGTGACAAGGAAAACCATGACAAAGAACTAAACAGTGAAACTATGAACTTAACAAGACATGAACGTGACACAAAGACGTTTTAAATATCTCAAACTGCTTGAAGAGCCGAAGCAGAAAGCACTTTGATTTGTCAAAATCACAAATAATAATAATTAACTTGTTAGGAGAAAGAGTTTGCTATTTCATAGATAGACTGCGAAAAACAGTGATAACAATAAGAAATATTTCTTTAGCACCAAATCAGCATATTGATATATAAAAGATCATGTGACGATGATTCCCATCAAGCTGTAATTCCGAATGCTTTTTACAAGTTGAAATCTCATAATTATGGTAATTACAACATGGCGTGAAATTGCAGCTTTGCCATCACAGGAATAATTTACATTTTAAAATATATAAAAACAGAACAGTTATTTTAAAATTTGTAATAATGTTTTCACAATATCACTGTGTTAACTGTATTTTTGATCAAAGAACTGCAGCCTTGGTGAACATAAAAGACTTCTTTCAAAAACATTAAACAGTATTTGAACTGTAGTGTATGTGCATGCACACGTCTATTGTTTTTGCAATCATACAGTCTTTCCTTTCTAAGAATAAATCTAAGAACACACAAAAAAAAAGCTCGGCAGCAACTGAAATCAATTTCAATTTTCTGTCTTTTTGGGGGTTTCGCCCTTGTAAAGAAAACAAGAGCCTTAAGGTCAATACCAGTTGATTTTCACCTTTTATAAGGCTGTTAAAAATTACTTTTACATTCTTTGCAACATTTTATAAAGTGTCTAAAAGATACTTAAAAAATCTATTGAAAATAAAGACAACAAATCTAAAACACAGAACTCTTTAGTAAATTACTAACTTTTACCTAGCTTGATGATGTACTCTCCTATAACTTATCTAACTTTTAAAAATATCTAAATTGAAATCTCTGTGTATTATGAAAAAGGAAATTTACCCATGTACAATTTCCCATCTTTTTTACAAAAAAGCAAGTAATTATATGCAGGGCTTTCTATTAGCAAAGAAAAAAAAAACAAATAGATACATTTATCTCATTCTACCATAAACTCAAATGCACTGAGCTCAACTGTACTTCACTGAAGCGCAACTTTTGAGTCACAGTTTGAGGCTAGAGAGAAATAAAAAAGTATCCTACCATCCAAAGCCCCCAAATGACACACTTCTTTTTCTCCTGTACATGCTGACCACAGAGCTTTCTCTCTCTGTCTTTCTCTTTCTGTGATAGTGACAGACAGAAGACTTCACCTCTCTTTCCACCCTTTTAGGGGAGGCCACCAGGGGGAAGAGTAAGGGACAAGAGGGAAGGAAAGCTGACGCCTGCTCCTACCTGTTTTCCACCCCCTCCCCCTCTCCACTTTACCTCCCTCTATACTTTATAAATGTGTCTGTGTGTGGTTTTTTAGGTCACACCAGCTACTCATTATATCCAGAACAGGTAGTATAGCACCCTTTACGTAATGACTTTCAATCAATTGATCCCAATGTGATTTTTAATGGATGCATGATGCCATTTCTTCACAGGTTTTAATTTTGTTCCACTAATATCTGATATTTAGCACAATACCACACTTCTCCGTGAAATTGCTTAAATAAAATCAGTGCTGTGTGTTTTGTTTTGTAATGTGATGCACTGATATTTAGACAAAATAATATAGAATTTTAATATCTAAATGGCTGAACATCAATCAAAGATCAAACTAATGTTTTCACTGTAAAGACATTAATTTAACAGTTTTTCATTTTTAAGTTTTTTTTTAACGTTAAAGGGATAGTTCACCCAAAAATGAAATTTATCCCATGGTTTACTCACCCTCAAGCCATCCTAGGTGTATATGACTTTCTTCTTTCAGACGAACACAACTGGAGTTATATTAAAAAATATCCTGCCTCTTCCAAGCTTTATAATGGCAGTGAATGGTAAATGAGATTTTGAAGGTCAAAAAAGCACATCCATCCATTCTCAAAGTACACCACACGGCTCCAGGGGGTTAATAAAGGCCTTTTGAAGCGAAGCGATGCGTTTTTGTAAGAAAAATATCCATATTTAAATCTTTATAGCCTAAAATAACTAGCTTCCAGCAGACAACCGTACGCAAGTCGACTTGCGCTAAAAGACTAACCTGCAGTGTTGGGCAGTAACGCCTTTGATTTCTTTTTAGTAACGGAGTAATTTAACACGTTATAATTTCCAAAATAGTAATTAGAGTATAGTTCCAAGCCCAGGTCATTATACGTTACAGCTGCGTTACATCGTTGCCGACAGAATGCAGTGTTTTATCATCTAGATTGTAAAAAAGAGAAATAGCTTTTTCAAAATAAGTCTCAGGTAGTCGCACACGCGACGTCATCTACCTGATACCTACTTTGACTGGTGCGCCTGCGAGGCGGGTACTACCAACAAAAACAAACTCAGCATGGAGAGAGAAAAGTATGCGTTCTGTTTCTGGAAATACAATCATTATTTTGGGTTTATTTCTGTCAAAGGCAAGAACATTATTGTAAGGCTAGATGTGATAAAAACACATTTAAATATTAAAGCTGCAAGCAGCGATGAAAGGGCCCTCGCACCCGGGAGCACCACCACCCGGTGGCCTCAGGAAAACAGGAATAGTGGGCGACATGCATTTAAGTGGGTAAATATAGGAGAAATATGGCAAAGTCACTTCAATCTGCTGCCAGCAGGTGGCGCTTTGACTATAACCGAATATTGGCATATAGACGTCTTCAGGCCAGGACTATTATCAAACGAGTGAAGTTTGGGGCAGATCGGACACTGTATGCCTGAGTTACAACAGCTTCCTGTTTCGTGGTGTAAAATTGCATACATTAGCACTTAGCCACGTGTTGCTTGATTTAATGTGTTTCTAGCATGTTTGGGACTTGATGGCATATTTAAATGTGTTTCTGGGAGGGAATTACAGTGTAAAGCATGCCATTTCCTGTTGCCAGCAGGTGGCGCTATGACTAACTAATATTGGCATATAGATGTCTTCAGGCCAGGACTCTTATCAAACATGTGAAGTTTGGGGCAGATCGGACATTGTATGCCTGACTTACAACAGCTTCCTGTGTCATGGCGAAACATCAGACTTTGTCAGGCCGCCACGGACACGCCCTTCAGGGAAAACTCAAGATCTTCACAATTTAACATCACCAAGGCCTTAACATTAGACTGACCAAATATGATGTTGATCTGGTTAAATCTCAATGAGGATACTCATCACAGTGTAAAACATGCCATTTCCTGTTGCCCACAGGTGGCGCTATGACTGTAACTGAATATTGACATGTAGATGTCTTTAGGCCAGGACTCTAATAATACATGTGAAGTTTAGGGCAGATCGGAAATTGTATGTCCGAGTTACAACAACTTCCTGTTTCATGGCGAAACATCGAAATTTGTCAGGCTGCCACAGACACGCCCTTCAGGGAAAACTCAAAATCTTCACAATTTAACATCACAAAGGCCTTTAGATTAGACTGTGCAAATATGATGTTGATCTGACTAAATCTCAAGGAGGAGTTTGTTAAAGTACAACGTCTGGAAATGGCAAAATTTGCAACAATTTTGCAAAGAAAATTCTAAATATCTCACTTCCTGTTGGTTTTCAGATTTCGTACCAGGAGACTTTTTTGTAGGTATTGGGTGGTTACATGTGTGTACCGAATTTCATACCTGTACGTGAAACGTAGCGGGAGGGGCACTTCATTGAAATGTTGTAGGTGGCACTATTGAGCAATTTTGCCATGCCTAATTCTGAAACTCATATGTAGATGTCTTCAGGCCAGGACTCTTATCAAACATATGAAGTTTGGGGCGTATCGGACATTGTATGCCTGACTTACAACAGCTTCCTGTGTCATGGCGAAACATCAGATTTTGTCAGGCCGCCAGGGACACGCCCTTCAGCGAAAACTCAAGATCTTCACAATTTAACGTCACAAAGGCCTTTAGATTAGACTGACCAAATATGATGTTGATCTGGTTAAATCACTATGAGGAGTTAATCACAGTGTAAAACATGCCATTTCCTGTTGCCTGTAGGTGGCGCTATGACTGTAACTGAATATTGGCATGTAGATGTCTTCAGGCCAGGACTCTTATCAAACATATGAAGTTTGGGGCAGATCGGACATTGTATGCCCGAGTTACAACAACTTCCTGTTTCATGGCGAAACATCGAACTTTGTGAGGCCGCCACGGACACGCCCTTCAGGGAAAACTCAAGATCTTCGCAATTTAACGTCGCAAAGGCCTTTAGATTAGACTGACCAAATATGATGTTGATCTAATTAAATCTCTAAGAGGAGTTTGTTAAAGTACAACGTCTGGAAATGGCAAAAACTGCAAAAATTTTGCAGAGAAAATTCTAAATATCTCACTTCCTGTTGGGTTTTTAGATTTTGCACCCAGGGTCTTTTTTGTAGGTATTGGGCTTTTACATGTGTCTACCGAATTTCATACTCGTACGTGAAACGTAGCTCGAACGGCACTTAATTGAAATTTTGTAGGTGGCGCTATCGAGCCATTTTGCCATGCCTAATTCTGAAACCAATATCAGACGTAAATTTTCAACACTTTTGACGCGTGTGCAAAGTTTCATGAGTTTTCGAGCATGTTTAGGGCCTCAAAAATGCGATTCATTTGGGAGAAGAATAATAACAGGCTGAGCAATTCCAATAGGGTCCTCACACCATCGGTGCTCAGGCCCTAATAATGTCATGAAATAGTTACGTTTTGCCTATCAACAACCTACACATGAATAGGCAAGCATATGCGTGATTTGGCATGGCAGCCAGTGCGAGTAATAAATAGCCTTACCACTGCCTTACCTAAATGCAGCAAAACATACATGTTTTCTTCAAATTCTGAATGGATTATCGCCTAGAAAGTGTGCATAAACATGCTCCCTTTTATAATTACTAAGCTGTCACTCATCTTAATTCATTGCAGTCTTACAAAATTCTGCTAATGGATTAAGCTGACTGTACAATGAATATCTTATTTAGCCTACCTGTCAACACTTTTGTGTTTCAAGTTAAATTCTAACGAGAGGATTTGAGTGTGCAGATCTTAGCACTGGACAAAAACTCAGACTTTTTGAATAGTGAGGGGATTCTAATTTAAACACGTCTGATTGGCCATTGCGTTCAAGAAATCATTGGATATGTTTGTGATTGGCTACATTGCTCAACGCTGCAAAAATACGTTGTAAATTGAAAATTGAAAAACATATTTATATTAGTTTCGACGCTCTCAAGAGCACAATCACCAAATCTGTTTATATTTATCAGTTTATGATGACAGTATTTGCGAGAGTGCGTGCACTGAACAAAACTCCGGTGATTCAGCGATTACTAATCTTAACGACTCTGATTGGCCGTTAGCATTCATAGCATTCAACACAGTCGTGTGTGATTGGTTATAGTGCGCAACGCTGTAAAACGCATAAAAAGTATGATGCAACATGAGCAGATCTAAATTTAAGCAGCAGGCTAAAGAGGTTATTATATCCTTTTTTTTGAATGGGTGGGGTGGGAGCTAGTAACATAACTAGTAATGTAACTAATTACTTTTGAAATAAAGTAATCAGTACAGTAATCAGAACAGTAACACAATTACTTTTAAAAGGAGTAATCCGTAATCAGTAATTTAATTACATTTCCAGAGTAACTTGCACAACACTGGTAACCTGTGACCCAACGCATGACGCATTGACTAACACGGAAGCACAGCGGACAGAGCAAAACAAAACACTGGTCACAAATTAGAAGTCTCAAACTAACATTTTTTTTTTTTGAAATGTCAGAGGATTTTGATATAAGAGAAGAGGAGCTTGAGTTTGTTGCCCAGCCCTATTTGTTTGAACCACAAAAGGCATCAAAGCTTACGCTACTCCTACGTCATAAGTCGACTTGTGTACTGTTGTCTGCCGGAAGCTAGGTATTTTAGGCTACAAAGATTTAAATATGGATATTTTTCTTACAAAAACGCATCGCTTCGCTTCAGAAGGCCTTTATTAACCCCCCGGATGGATTTACAATTTACAATTCACTGCCATTATAAAGCTTGGAAGAGCCAGGGCATTTTTTAATATAACTGAAAAAAGAAAGTCATATACACCTATAGGATGGCTTGAGGGAGAGTAAATTATGGGATAAATTTTATTTTTGGGTGAACTATCCCTTTAACCAGTGTACTTAAAGGTAACACAGGACAACAAAAGTTAAATCAAGTTTTAACTTTGAACATGTTTCACTAATATCTGATATTTAGCACAATTTAGAACAATACAACTCTTGCCTGTCTGAAATCGCTTAATTAAAATCAGTGTCATTTGGTTTGATAATTTGTGATGTGACATTCATACATTTTAAAGGTACAGTAAGTGATTTCTAAGAAATGCTGTTGAAAGTGGATCTGACCAAGAGGGAGATTTGAAGAAAAACTGTAAAAAGAGAGATGGCTGAGAGACCATTACAAAAGAGAAAAGGTCTGAGGAATATCACTGGAAAAAGAAGGGATACGATCAGACAAAGAGCTTTAGGACCCGCGTTAATATTAGAAAAGCTTTCCGGTGCTGGAGAGACCTAAACGGGAAGGCCTGGAAATGGACGCTGAGGTTGCCTTGCTTCTGCTCCATACGTAAATAACATTGGTTTTGCTGTTTCACAGAACCAAGATATGCTGTTGTTGTAATGTTAGCTATAGTAACAGGACAGTTTTGAGTGTCATTGTCTAGATCTGGTGTTCTGCGGCAACTAACATGCAACTCTTGCTTGTAGACTCTTGTGCACTGCATATTCATTTTTGTTGTTCATCGTCATCTTCGCTTTATTTTTCACAAAGTGTTATTTTGCTTCGCTTCAGCTATGATAGGCATCCACTCTTGCATTGCAATGAAGCAAGGAGTGTGTTTGTTTGGGTTGATTTCAGATATCAACAGCGTTTCTCAGAAATCACTTACTGCACCTTTAAATGCATCTAAATACTTTTTGGGCCCTTTGATAAACTTTTCTTTGTACATAAAGAATCGCTCAAAGTACACTTAAAAAAATCCTAAATTTAAATAAAACAGATTATTACAGCATGTTTTACAAGAAAACACTATTTCAGTCTTTCTACTTCAAAATTTCACATTTAATTTAGTTTGTTACTTGCTGTTTTTTGTATAGTTATTTGTGTCAATTTACTAGCAATTTCAGAGTGAAAGTAAATTAAAATTTGACGGTAAACACATCAAGTAGATTTTAAACTAGTGTCTACACATCAAAACACTTTCAAATACATCTCAAACTCAAAGCACACCTACTATAAATCTGTGATATTTATTGAGCACAGTATATTTTGTTTAGGTACAGTAGTGATGCACTTTGCTAATGAAAGTAGATGTAACGGCTTGAAATGATCACAAATAATTCATTTTCATTTCCTAGACATCTGGAGATCCTTTTAAAATGAAGAGAGGACGATTCATGATCGCTGTGGACATGCACTTCTCTCCCGCACCCTTGAATTAACATCCGCTTTGATAATGATTAACGCTGGCCATGGCGGAACATCAATATATGTGGTAATCAGGCGAGTATCACTTGAACTTTTCTCACCAGCTTTGTGATTCATAACGAATAGAAAGGGTTGAGATGTTTTATGACTGGTCACAGGCATTGATTAAAAAGGATTTGATCACATACACACACACACAGGCACCCACAATCACACACACACACACAAATATGACAGACATCATCTATTTAAGTGCACTGGACCCCAGCTAACAGCTGTAGCGTCATGGCAGACAGAATGCAGTCTGTCAAATACAAGGGCGCTTCCCACAGCGTGAAGCTCATAAAGCAATGACTCAGCGTGGGTTGAAATAGCCTGATGCCTGATCTACCGAACCCCCGAATGTCTCTTGTTATTTACACCTTTATGTAACATAGAGAAACAAAAGAGTTTGTGCATAAAAGTAAATGAAAATTATTCAAAGTTGTAATGTTCAGCCATTTAGATATTAAAATTCTATATTATTTTGTCTAAATTACAAAATAAAACACTAGAAACTAAAATCAGTTGTTTAAAATGTTCACAACATCATACAGTATGAAGATTTTAGTAAGATTTGCTAAAGTTTACAATTAAACAGTGTTTACATATAATGTTTTTAAAGATTAACTTTAAAGGCACAATATGTAAGATTTTTGGATTAAAATATCCAAAAACCACTAGAACAATGTTATATATTTTTTGACTTTTGTACTTACATTATCCCAAATGTTTCCAAGAATGTTTAAATCCAGAGAAATAAGTGATTTTAACCAGGACACGGACCGTCGCCTATCAACGACATCATACCCGCATTACCCTCGATTTCCGAAAGAAACCATGGAAACACCAAAGACACTTTAATATATTATGTGTTTTATTAGACAGGTGAGCAATTGTTTGGAGACATTCATCGACAGAAAACTAATCATTGTTATATAGCTCAACACAGTCTTATTGTTTAAATCTCGTTTTCATGATTTACCGCGAGTACCATGTTTTACCATGACTAATATCGATCTAGCTTACTGCAGTGTGCAACAAGTGTCTCATATTAGCGAACGCACAGAGTAGCATTATAACATAACTTTCAACACACTCAAATAATTCTATCTAATATCTATCTAATATATCATCTAATATGATAAAACAGTGCTGTGTTACCACACATACGCATGAGTGGAAGAAGTGGAAGCGGTCGACTGGGGCATAATAAAAGCTCCGCTAAATCAAGGCGTCATCAAACTACGCCTTTGTTTTGAATAAGCGACCTCTAGCGGCGAAAAATTACATATTGTGGCTTTAAGTGAGCGTTAGATGAAAAAATAAGGGAAATTAGCATGTACAATTAAAAATACAATTTCAACAGAACTAAAAAAATCTCTAATATCAGCCAACAACCAATATGGTACCAATGCAAGTTGTGCATTCCTTGTCAGAATAATATATTTTGTGCTGTATTTTAACAGACACAGATAAATTAGGATGAATTCAGGTTAATAGGCCGTTTAGCCTCAGTTTACCTGGATGAGAGAGAAAGAGAGAGAAAAGGAAAGAGAGGGAAAGCAGCATAGGCTTTGAGCTAGAGACAAGTGTTGCAGCAAACTCAAGGTTAATCATACCTTATAAAAAGAGTGAAAGAGGGAGGCAGGAAGTGGAAAGGGCCCCTCTCTTACACATTTATCTGACTTGGAAACCACTTGTTTTCCGAATCTCATTTTCAAATGTCCTTTGAACTTCCTTTGGCATATATGCAACTCAACTCAGTCCAAAAAGAGTAAATGTAAAACTCAATGCAAAATACATGGTGCTAAATTTTACCAGAAGTCAACAGGACATTTTGAAGATGCTGTTATCCAAAGTAACTTTTAATACACAAACCTGCAACCGGATAACTTAGACAATGTGATTTACTCAAGTACCTACACTAACATTCAAACTTTGGGATTGGTAAGATTTTTTATGTAATGAAAGAAGTTTCTGCTTACCATTACGGCTGTGTTTATTTGATCAAAAATACAGTAAAAACAGTAATATTGTAAAATATTATTACAATTTAAAATAACTGTTTTCTAATTTAATATATATATTTAAATGTTATTTATTCCTGTGATGGCAAAGTTGAATTTTCAGCATCATTACTCCAGTCTTCAGAATGATTCACATGATTCTTCAGAAATCATTCTAATATGCTGATTTGATGCTCAAGAAACCTTTCTTAATATTATCAATGTTGAAAACAGTTGTGCAGCTTAATGTTTATGTGGAAACCATAATATAATGTTTTCAGGGTTCCTTAATGAATAGAAAGTTCAAATGTCTTTCAGTGTTTTTACTGTCACTTTTGATCAATTTAATGCATCCTTGCTGAATAAACAAATTAATTTCTAAAAAAAAAAAAAATTATATATCCTGCTGAAAGAGGCCACGGGGAATACCGTTTCCATGAAAGGGTGTACATGGTCTGCAACAATGCTTAGGTAGGTGGTACGTGTCAAAGTAACATCCACATGGATTGCAGGACCCAAGGTTTCCCAGCAGAACATTGCCCAAAGCATCACACTGCCTCTGCTGGCTTGCCTTCTTCCCATAATGCATCCTGGTGCCATGTGTTCCCCAGGTAAGCGACGCACACACACCCGGCCAGCCACGTGATGTAATAGAAAACGTGATTCATCAGACCAGGCCACCTTCTTCCATTGCTCTGTGGTCCAGTTCTGATGCTCACATCCCCACTGTTGGCGCTTTCGGCGGTGGACAGGGGTCAGCATGGGCACCCTGACTGGTCTGCAGCTATGCAGCCCCATACGCAACAAACTGAGATGCACTGTGTATTCTGACACCTTTCTATCAAAACCGGCATTAACTTCTTGAGCAATTTGAGCTACAGTAGCTTGTCTGTTTGATCGCTCCCAAACGTGCATCAATGAGCCTTGGCTGCCCATGACCCTGTCGCCGGTTCACCACTGTTCCTTCCTTGGACCACTTTTGATAGATACTGACCACTGCAGACCGGGAACACCCCACAAGAGCTGCAGTTTTGGAGATGGTGTAACCCAGTCGTCTAGCCATCACAATTTGGCCCTTGTCAAACTCACTCAAATCCTTACGCTTGCCCATTTTTCCTGCTTCTAACACATCAACTTTGAGGACAAAATATTCACTTGCTGCCTAATATATCCCATCCACTAACAGGTGCCGTGATGAAGAGATAATCAGTGTTATTCACTTCACCTGTCATAAGGTTATGCCTGATCGGTGTGTATATATATATATATATATATATATATATATATATACATACAGCTCTGGAAAAAATTAAGAGACCACTCCAAGTTCAGAAATCAATGTTAAGTCTCTTAATTTTTTCCAGAGCTGTATATATATATATATATAAAATAAAATCTTACTGTCCCCTAACTTTTGAACAGTCTAGGCTAGGGGGTGTCCAAACTTGCTCCTGAGGGACACTGTCCTGCAGAGTTTAGCTCCAACTTGGCTCAACTCACCTGCCTGGAAGTTTCTAGAGCTGCATTTAAGTCCAATTATTTACGCCCTGCCCTCGCTAACTTCCCTCCATCTCGTACACTCGGATGTACATCATTTCTTACATTACACAAGTGCCCACTACTGGTGGAACCCTTGCAATGTGTTTAAATGGAACGCACTAAGCCCTTGATCACTTGGAATCCACAATGGAGCTGATTAATTATTAATTATTTATTATTTGTTTTACGCACCATTCTATACGCCTGTATGTATACTTGGGCTGTTGGAGAAAATGTAAAAAATATATAAACTTAGCTACAAGTGTTATGTGGTTAAATGTCAAAATGTTGTGTGGGGTGGGGGTAAATTAAGCGCAATCTGCTGTGACATCACAATCATGTTGCATTGTGGTCTATGGATCTGCCTGAAGTATACATATTGAGTCACGTTCCCATGATATTTCTGTCCAAATAAACTTGACAAAGTTGAACGCACTTTAAAATGGCGCGCTGGGATTCCAATGGTGTGCTTAGGGAAGTTCACGAATATATGTCTAAAAGTGGAGTTAAACACAACCTCGTATGGAGTAAGACCTTTATTAGCTGGTTCAGGTGTGTTTAATTGGGGTTGAAGCTAAACTCTGCAGGACAGTGGCCTTCAGGCACCCCTGGGCCTCCAGGAGCAGGATTGGACACCCCTGGCCCTCCAGGAGCAGGATTGGACACCCCTGGTCTAAGTAATTAACATCCTTCTAGGTCCTGAAACAACATATTATCAACCAATCAAAGCCCTTAAACTATCCTTAACACTAACCTTACACCTTAAAAGAAGCAGTGAGCACATTTAAATGCATGCTCTTAACCCGATTATGCTTAATAAGCTGACAATGCATGAAGCCATGTAAACACGTTAACCCGTTTTCTTTATCGGAGTACCTGTCATTTTTAGTACTTGCCGATACGGAGTACCGATACCTGTATTTTCATTGCATTTTTAATTTTTACATTATGACTGTTAAAATGTATTGTAGGAGCTACTGTTACTTTCACTGTTCATATTATTGCTCTATCATATTTTATCTTTAATTTAATAGCACAGTGAATATTTAGAGCATTCTTTCTCAACTATTTACGTTCACTTAAGACATAACCAACTATGTTTCACAGGATATAATGAGAGGATTTGAGAGGATAATATATGAGTCTGTTTCCTGCTGACATGTTGGAATAGCACTCTTCAGTTTTTAATGCTTTATTTAACATCACACCTGACATAACAAATGGAATACTCAGAGTCAGATACACAAATGATAACATTTTGACGTCACTGCTGGGAAATAACCTGATTTATTTATAAAGTCTTTGCTGGGTTATTGGTTTGCATGTAAACAATGGGTTACTTCAATAAGCTGCTTTTTGGGAGTTTTCAGCGTAACGGTGTGCAAGTACACATGCTCAGTTATTGGTTAAATAGGAATATTGTTCAAGTTCCTAAGCCATTTTAAGGTTAGGTATAGGGTACAAAAAAGTACAAGCCCAACTTAGGCATAAAGCATAACAACTCATGATTCATATGTTTTCAACTTGGTGACCATGATTTTGTTAAGTAGTTTTATATCTTCTGATGGTCCTGAAACAACATTCTTCAAATCTATCTAGTCCCAAATCCATCTTTAACCTCAACCCTAACCATTACCTACCCTATAAACAAAGAAAAATGACAAGTTGAAAGGTTAAGAATGTGATATCCTATCCTTTTTATCCTAACCATCCAGGCTCTTGACAACCGATGAGAGTCAAGACATTTTGTCAATCGCTTGGTTGCTCTGCCCACTCTGAAATCTCATTGGTCTACAGTCCTGTTCCTGATTGGCTGTGATCGTGCCAAGTTGTGAAGCAGTTTTGCATTCAATCTGAAAACCTGTTGCATTACTCATGGTTTGGACTCTAGGCCTAACAGTGAAATGCTTCTAGGGGCACAAGGATGGTGATCCAGCACAGATCTTTAGCCATTTCACCAAAAGACATTAGACTCACATTAAATAGTCATTGGAGTGTGCAGCATATGTTCCAGTAGTGTTGAAAAGTTTAAGCGAGACGCTTGGCATGATCATGCTCTGCCTAATGGACTGAAGACAGTGTTTTGTTGGCTCCAGCAGCCCTGAGCCAAGACTGATTGATGGGGCTGTTTTCCAGCGCTCTCGCTAAATGAACGCCATGCTCTCTCATTAGATTAGTGGGTAGAGAGGGGGTTGTATCACTCACAGACAGCGCTCACACGATCTAGCTCATTAGATCTACTGTCTGGGCTTCCCCTTATCTGTCGTTGGAATCAAGCCACCAAAACCCGAAAACAGGATGACAATTCTGCTTTGTTTTTATTCCACCTCATTATTTTTTTTCCCTTTACTTCTCCACAAAATCTTTGGGGTTCAATTCTACTTTATACTCTAATCTTCCTCTATTCTTTGGATATGCTGTCCTCTCATCGACCTCATCCTTAACTTCTCTCTCTCACAAGGCTTTTCACATTTTGACCACCCGTGCTTGACTTTGTCTCTGATCCACTCATTAGTGATGAGCGCTGGTCTCTCACCCGTCTCTGTGCTGTGCGAGAGGATTTTGATAACCGTGACAAAGAGCTCAGCTAGTACACCCACTCACAGCCTGCAACCCGTTTACACCCACCCAACCGGCAAATCAAACACATCCACATATGCGTGCACGCATACACAGACACTCACAGAAACAAATGCTGGTCTCTGCAGTGCTTCTAGCTCTTCCTGCAGTGCCTTATGTTTTGGAGTTTACAAAGAGAGATGGACAGCACAGCTCCGTGGTACAGTATGTGGTTTATGAGCCTTGTTCTTGCTGTTATTAGACAACATTAGACAATTGATGATTTGTCTGATGCTCCATTCTTTTTTCATTTTGCACCTTAGCATTTCCATTAATACTTTCCTGAGAAGAGACGAGATGAGAAGAGACAAAACTAAATGTAACAAAACGAGAAAGATGCAGCTAGATGAGAAAGTAAAAAAAAGAGATGAGACCAGAAAGAAGAGACAAAAGAAGAGATGAGACAAGGTGCAATAAAAGAGAATAGAACAGATGAGTTGAAACGAGATAGAAGAAAAGAGACAAGAAGAGACAAGACAAAATGTGATGGGACACGAAGAGAAGAGACAAGATAAAAATGAAAGAAGAAAATAGGAGAAGAAACGAGACAAACCAAGAAAGTAGAGTTTAGAAGAAAAGAAATGAGACCAGATGAGATGAAACAAGATGAGAAAATAAATCAGATGAGACGAGATGAGACAAAACAAGACTAGAAAGAAGAAGAAAAAGGAGATAAAATGAGATGAGAAGAGAAAGAGGACAGAACAGAAAAGATGAGACAAAGAGACAAAACAGGAAACGAAAAAAAATGAAAACAGAAGAGACCCGTGCGAAGAGAAGAGAAGAGACGAGACGTAGATGAGAAAGTAAAAAAAGAGATGAGACCAGAAAGAAGAGACAAATTAAGACAAGACAAAATGTGATGGGACACGAAGAGAAGAGACAAGATGAAAATGAAAGATGAAAATAGGAGAAGAAACGAGACAAATCAAGTACAGCTTAGAAGAAAGGAAATGAGACCAGATGAGATGAAACAAAATGAGAAGAAAAAAAAAAATCAGATGAGGCAAAATAGAGACTAAATGAGATGAGATGAGACAGAATAAGACTAAAAAGGAGAAGAGAAGACAAGAAAAGAAAAGAAAAAAGATATCGCCCTTCACTCGTCTTTACAGTGACTCATTCTCCATTTAAGTTTCTGCTCATCACTCATTCCCTTAAGCGAATCAAGAGAGGACAGGTACAAAACAGAGGTACGGAGGGGGAGGAAAGAGAGAAAATGAGCTGTGGCGCGAGTACACCGCAAACTAATGAGAGACCGCAGGGGGGAAGAAAGGGAAAGAGACTTGAGAGAAAGTGAGAAAATGAGCGATGGGGAAATGATCGGATGAGTCTCACGATAATGGAAGGATGAAGACAGAATGGAGGACAATAGAGAGAGCAGATGAGGCTGATGCCCATGGCAGGACCCAAGACTTAAGAGACATAATTATGCCGTAAGTGAACTGTGCACCATGACACTCTTGCACTGGAGAGGATGGCAACATACGGTTCATTTATCATTCTAATGTACATCCATACAAGTAATCGCACTACAATTACACTCGGCAGAAGCTCAAGCTACAGGTAGCAATGATAACCGCAGTTATTTGGCAGAATGTTTTGTAATATTAAACCCAAGATCATATATCGTTTCCTGCTACAACCACAAGGAAATGCGGTTGTGTATATAGTTAAACTGTGTAAACTTCATGCAAAAACTGTTTTGCATCTCTGATGCTTAAAGTCTCTTTCATTTTATCATTACGCAAGGCTCTTTATGATTGCTCTCTGTTTACAAAATCCCGCACAGCCTGTGCTGAATGGCTCATATGCATCATCCACATACTTTATTTATTTCTAAAAAATTGAGCCTTCGTGCTGAAAATGTCCCCCTGGCAGCCACAAACAATTGCATACACTAAGGGAATGAGTCACTAATGCAACACACACACACAAGCCAAACACAAGCTAACTATTAATTCAAATAGTCAAGTAGGTTTTAATGTCACACGGTTCCGTTTTAAGACTTTTTTTGTAAGAAAATATGCAAGTTTTAAACTCCATATCAGTTTAGGGACCCTGATGCAACTCATGGGCATGACGTAAAACAGCTAGTAAGAAAACTGTCACAAATACAAACACACCCTAAGATATACCACTCAAACCCACACGCTGCTGTCCATTAGTGTGACAAAATCACCAGGAAATAAGATTTATGCTCTTGGATCCATCATGCACTTGAATAACCATTAAAACATCACCTTACCTTGAATCTGCCATCAGAGGCTCTCAAAACTGAGTAAACACAGCAGTGCTGCATGAAACGACTGGTTCAACACGAGTGAGGAGAGAGAACCGCTCAGAGAAATAGAGGGAGAGAGAGGGAGAGAGAGAGAGAGAGAGAGAGAGAGAGGGAGGGAGAACAAAACAGTGGAGGGAGGGAAAAGGATGAGAGAATGCGAGTGAATCGTGAGGAGAGAGAGAGAGAGAGAGAAAGAGAGAGAGAGAGAGAGAGAGAGAGAGAGAGAGAGAGAGAGAGAGAGGTGTATAAGAATGCAGGTAGTAGTTGTAGTAGTTGCTATGGCATCGAATACGTTCTGGCTCTCTATGATGGGCTTGTGAGGGGGTGCGGATTATTTCTCAGATGTAAAATTAAACAGTGCCACAAAAGCCAACCTTACAGAAGATTTATGGCACAGACGCACTCATATACAAGGCTAGAAAAGGTTAATAACTCGGGGGCAGAAAGCACCTCTATTGAATTTTCTATTTAAATGCATTCAAAATTCCACAGATTTATGGCAGCTTATAAGGCCCTTGTATCAAAGGCGACTCTGAAGCTACTACTGAAGATTGCATTTAATAGTGTTACAAAATAAGTGTTTTTAAAGATTAACTTTAAACACAATGAAATATCCAATGTCGGCCCATATATAGGCTATGCAATATCAACAGATATCGATGCATTAAAAAATAAAAAAAAATCTAATATCAACTGATGGTGCCATTATATTATGCATCCCAAGAGTCAATAAAATGCAGCATCATAGCAGGCAGTCATGGCAGAATATGGTATACATACATAATTATATATACATATATATAGTGCTGTCAAACGACTAATCGCATCCAAAATAATAGTTTGTGTTTACATAATATATGTGTGTGTACTGTGTATAATTATTATGTGTATATAAATACACAAACATGCATGTATATAAGAAAAAAAATTATATTTATATTTATATATAATATAAATATATATACAGTATATACATGCAAACATTTCTTAAATATATACATGTATGTGTGTGTGTTTATATATACATAATAATTATACACACACATATATTATGTAAACACAAACTTTTATTTTGGATGCGATTAATCGTTTGACAGCGCTAATATATATTTAAAACATTATTTTCTGTATAAATGCATTTTTTTTTCAAAATTTATTTGTACAGTGTTTTTCACAATACATATTGTTTCAATCATGTTGTTTATAATGTTTATAATATATATATATATATGACTATCTTCATAGTCACATTTAGACTGAAGTACGCATACAGTATATGCCAGTATATGCATTGCGTACTTATATCCATCTACATCTATCCATAAGTATATCCAATGTTATATAAAGAGTTAGTAACGAAATAGAAAAAATGATGTCGCCTCTCTAAAGCATCAAGTAGTCTGTGTAAATGCATCTTCAGCAAAGGAAACAAACAGTTCCGAGCTCAAGTTCTTACAGTAAGCCATGCAATACAGTGAGAACATGGATCTGTTCAAAGACGAAGAGTCCACTCAGATGTTCCACAGTAGTTTCTTCACATGCAGACACATGTGCCTCACTGGCCATTATAACAGCATGTGGTCAATGCAGTCAGCCACCACTGGGGTCCAATCAGATCAATGTCCACTCACTCACACACACTCTCATCCGCACGTACAGGAGGAGCATCAATAATCTGGATTCACGAGCAGTACATCATTAAATATGAAGCATAACTGATGGGTTTTCTGGAAACGTTACAACCTAGGCAAGAAAAGCGAATCAACCCCGATCTTCGCTCACCCTGTGCTCAGCAACAACCTCAAGCAGTGGCTAATGTAGTCTCCACTAAAAGAGCCTGTTGAACATCGCCTTGTTCTTTCATTTGTCGGTTTGTTTAGAGCTGTTGTCTCCATCTCCTTCAATCTCTTGGCAGTTTAGAGTTTGAGAGCCATTGCGCCTTCTAATTGGTGCACTTTCTGGGGTTGCCTTGGTAACCCTCTTTGAAAATGTTCTTTGGAGTTCTGCCATAAGGTTTGGTTGGATGAACATATGTATATATAGCATATATACCCAAAATGACAGCAATTTCAAATAAGGTTTCACATTTTATCAACCTGTTCTTTTCCCTGCAATCACATGACTAGATTTAATAGGAATTAAAAATTAGCATATGGCACTGCAATACTTGACAGCCAGCCAGAGGTGTGACTTCCCACTAAAAAGAAATCCATCAGCTTGTTGTTTAATTCATGTGTATATGCCAACAAACCCAATGTAAGATGGGCTGTAGACATGTTAGTACCTTTTTAGAGACTTTTTTTAAACTTCTGTTTAATCCATAAAATATCTATATTATATATTGTATATTTTATATTACACCATTAGTACATTATACCATATATAATATACTATAATATCTATATTACAATATATAAATATTTTTTAAAAGAAGGCATATCTTTTTACTTTAGCTTTTAACTAGCAAATGATGTTTTGAAGCATTCTACGTATTATGTTTTCTTATTTTACATTTACTTATGTATTTTATGTATACTCATTTTATTTTTTTAATGATCATTATAAAGTGGGTTTCATCTTTAACCATGTTATATAAATAATTATGGATTTTTTATTATTTATTCATGTTTATTTATATTCATGTGAACACAAATAAATTATTTGAATTATAAATGTAATAATTTATATTAATTTATGTATATTTAATATAATTAAATATAACATTTATATATTTATTTTATATATTATAAATTAAAATGTATATACTAATTTTAAAACTTGCTTATTTTTATGTATATTATAAATAAATAATAAATAGGTTAGTTTAATTATATATTATAAATTAAAATGTATAAAATATAAATTATAACAGTAAATGAATAAAAAATGTAATTAACAACTTATTGTAATGTTTTTTTTTGTAAAGCACTTTGAGCTGTATTTCTTGTATGAAAGGTGCTATACAAATAAGGTTTAATATTATCATTATTAATATTTTTATTAAAATAGGATAGATAAAATGCATTCTAATAACCATCACAAAATAATTGTAAACAGCCCCAATGTCATTTTGTAAAATTGTTGAGACACTGGCCTGCGATGCAATAAAACAATATTTAGTTTCATGCATTCTTTTTTTGGACTCCGAGCTCAGATGTCTCCGATCTGCTCATAAAAGCAATATGATCTAGAGCAGTAAAACTCTAAAGTGATCAGAAACTGGTCATTTAATCACCAAGGAGAAAGAGAAGAGAGATTAACAATGTAAGATGAGAACTCCTCACTCTGTGAATGTTGAACTGATGCTAATACAACCCTGTTATTTGCTTTGAATGTGCTGGCTGGTTTTACTGGTGCAGCAAGGTCTTGTGAACTTTAATTTTATATAACAAGAGGACATGCACACACACACACACACACACAGACAAACATACAAGAAAACAGGCCCGCAGCGTACAATTCTACCCTAAAATAATTTGCTTGTTTATGTAAAGCAACATCAGGCCAGATTACCCTGGTGGCACCGCTAATGCTGTTCCCAATTCTGATCAGACATTGCAGGCGACAGCTGACCCACTCAGGTGGAATTAGAAAATGAACCGGTCCGTGTTAAGTCCTCTGTCCACACCCATCTGCGGCGATAGTGAAAATGCGAAACTCAATAGCGTAATTACTGTGATTCCCCTGGCGTGACACAGCTGTCTGCTCCTGTGCTGTTTCTGCTGACAAACATCCATTAGCTGCTGATGTCGGATGTCTCCGAGGTCTTGATACAAAAGACTTGTTCAATTATTTTGAGAACATTTTTTTAAAACTAACAGCTCAATAAAATCTTGAACTACAGAGTCAACATAAGTGATCTGCTAATGGGTCCAACAAGAGGCATCCATTCAACAATCTGTCAGAGTCCCAATGTTTCACTAAAGTGACAGTATACATAAGTTATAATCATCCAGAGAAGATACAAAGCTGAACACCATGGACTGATCCATATCGATGCATAGACATTGTAAATGAGTAAACTATACTTCACTCGGGAGGGTAAAATCTATAGCTTGGTTGCAGGCAAACATAAGTTTCTTTCCTCATAGACACAGGCTGGCTAATAACAACAAAGGTTAAAATGTGAAATCATGTATGTGCATTTCACGGGGCATTACAAAATCTAGCTGACCACAAAACAACATATTCAAATATCTTGTTTAGAGATAGCCATATATGAAACATACCTCTCTATCTATATAAACTACCATTCAAACATTAGGATTAGTAAGTTTTTTTTAAATGTTTTAAAGTCTCTCATGCTCACCAAGGCTGCATTCATTTGATCAAAAATAAAATTAAAAGTAATATTGCGCAATATCATTACAATTTAAAATAACAGTTTTTTTATTTTATATACATTTATCAATTTTAAAATGTAATTTATTCCTGTGATGGCAAAAGCTGAATTTTCAGCATCTTCGGTGTCACATGATCTTTCAGAAATCATTCTATAATGCTGATTTGGTATTCAAGAAACATTTTGTATTATCAATTTTGAAGACATTTGTGCTGCTTAATATTTTGTGAAAACCGTTTTTTTTTTTTCCATGATTTTTTGATGAATAGAAAGTTCAAAAGAGCATCATTTATTTGAAATAGAATTAGTAGCCTAACATTAGAAATGACCCTAATGTCACTTTTGATTAGTTTAATGCATTCTTGCTGAATAAAAGTATGCTAATAATTTATTTAAAAATATCTTCTATTGCAATGCAATCTACTAGTGAACAATCATAATTGTCACCTTAAACCTAATTCATAATTGAAATGGATAGGAATGGGTCACAGGATAGTTTAGTGTTTAATCCTCGTGTTATGTTGCGGGTCAATTTGACCCGTTTTGATTTTTAAGTTGTCAAAAATATCAGTTAACCTATGTTTTTTTTCTTGAAATTTTGTGACTTTCTCATTTACGGTCATGAACATGCATGCAAAATTTCAACACGCTGATGTGTTTTGACATACACACAAAATTACTGTTACGTTCGTGATGTTCGCGGGTGTAACGAGGATTCAGGCAGATTGGGATCCATGTGCAGTTTATTAAAATAACACAAATTCACAGTACAAGCAGGCGTGGGTCGGTAAACCAGGGTGAACAGCAATATCAGAGGCAGTGCATCAACCGTGGTCATAACAGGCAATAGGTCAGGGCAGGCAGCAAACAAACGAGAATTAAAGTCCAGGCAAACAAAGATCAAGGGCAGGCAGAACAGGGTCGTAAACGGTAGTCCAAGGCAGAGTCAAACACAGGTAGGATAATCACAGGGAATAACGCTCAGAAATGCAGCCGGGGCAAACAAGACTTCGCATTGAATAAGTGTAAGAGCAGAGTATATATAGGCAAGGTGATGAGGAACAGGTGTGCAGTAATCAGTCCAGGAGTGAGGGTGTATGGGAAATGAAGTCCAAAATGGAGGTTAGTACTCTGGTGAGTTCGACCTCTGGTGGCTGACGGTGGAATCTTCACCGGCGTTTGTGACATATTTTAATGTTCTAAGGCAACTGTAGAGACCCAAAATAATAACATTTCTTGGTTATATTTTGTTTTTTTCGTTTTTTACTAACCTATGAAGCTAAAAAATTTGCTTTTCCCCACTTATTTCAACACAGAAATATTTTTTGTATGCCACAAATGGTAAAAATTAGCTATAATTTCTTTTTTCAATCTATCTGAAATACTATCTAACCTACATTGTTTTTCTTGAAACTTTGTGACTTTTTCTCATTTAGGGTCATGAACATGCATGCAAAGTTTCAACATGTTGATGCGTTGTGAAATGTGCATACAGAAATTTTATACACTCTTGCTGTTCGTGGGTCAATTGGACCCATATAGACAGCTATTCAAAAGCAACTGTACAGACACAAAATACAAAACACTTTGTTGTATATCAGAGCTCTTCAACTCTAGTCCTGAAGTGCCAGTGTCTTGCTGAGTTTAACAACTTTTTATTTTCAACATTTGTGAAAATAAAAAGTTGTTTTACCTGTTAACTGTCTGTCCCACTTTTTGAGCATAGACTTGAATATGATTTTTCCAACTTAATTTGTTAAAAATCTCGAATACTTCAGAGCACAGACTTAAGTTTGGTATCTTTTTAAATGGAACATTTCACAGATCATTGTAGAAGTAAAACAAGATATAAAAGTAAAGTTTAAAAAAAGTTATAGAAGTTTAAGTTTATGAACATGTAAAATATATAACATATATATATTTATATTTTATATAAAATATTCAATTTACAAAACATGTTCAACTCTAAAACTTTAAGAAAATCAAAGCTAAATATCTGAACAAGTTCTGTGCCAAATTTTAGGTTGATATCTCAAAAAAAAAACTTTCAGTAAGATTTTTTTGTGCGCAGTACCAAAGTTTTCCACTATGACATGTAGACGCTTCGATTTCCATATATGGTTTGAGTGATCTGAACCATATATTTTCATACTTTTCAAAATATCTATGAAGTAGACATCCTATTCCGAAGTAGTTTGGGCAGTAATGTTAATATTTGATTTGAATTCAATCTCTAAAATGCATATAAAAAAAACATGGAAAGAGTCATTATAGTTTGGCACCGCATCACAAATGAAGAATCTATCGCTATTTATCTTCTGCTCTGTCATTTCTTTTGAAAATCAGTCACCAAATATGAATATATCAAATGCTGTATAATTTGTCAAGATTACTTTAGGTTTAGACTAAGATATTATTGTTCTAAATGTATAATAGCAAGTGTCCCACAAGTGTCGGGGAGGGGCAATCTTAAAAATAGTGGTTAAAAATATTTTTATAAATTGTAAATTCAGATATTTATTCTTTGTAATGTGTGAAAAGTATTGATATTAAAAGTTAATTGTTTGTACTGATTGTATGTTTTTTTTCATAGTGTGATTTTTGGGGAATTGTATTGAATCCAATTAGGGTCAATTTGACCCGGACCATAACGAGTGTAACCAGAAATCGAACAGTGCAGGAGGGTTAATTGCACTGATATACTGTGTGTGTGTGTATGTGTGTGTGTGTAATAACATACATAGATGTATATTTGTTTTACTGACAATTATGGCATTTATTTTTATATTTTACTAATTTACAGAAATATAGTTACAGTACTGTAACCATGGTAGTGAGCCATCAATGGTTTTACTCTGTGGTCTTATTAGAAATAGCCTACCTGTGGTTGGCTACTATGCAACAATCATATGACTGTATGCAGGAGTTATTTGGCTACTACATAGTCTACTAGATGAGACATACAATGCAACTTAAAGATGTCAAGTGAAACGTTGACTGTTTTTCACCACAACACAAGGCAATTTGTTGTATTGTTGGAAAACAAGAGACGTTTGGCGATATGTCATTTACGACACATGTTAAGTTTCGGTTCCACTTTCTGTTCAGAATAAATGAAATCAACAACCCTAACACAGTAACCCAGTCATCTCTCTCTATTATAGCCTAACTATGGACACTGAAGAACTGATTTTATGTACTCACTGGTGAGTGTTTTACAATGTACTATATCGCATAGAGATTTAAGACAAATGTAAACAAATGACATTGTGTTCGTCGAGTTTTAGACGATAACTTGCATTATCACAAATTTCTGTCTGTCAACAGTAGCAACAGCAAAAAAACGAAAACAAAAACATTGTACTATATTGTACTTATTTAGTACACAACAATAATGACTTTTTTCTTTATGGTGTCGATAACTGACCTAATTTAAACAAAGTGAAACTATTTCCATGGGAGCAGCTAAGGCTGACACGACAGTTTCATATTCACATAAACTATGGAGTCAACGCATTTCATTTGCTTTGGTGATTTGCTGAATTACTGATATTGAACAGGATTGATTAGTGAATAATTGTAACACTATAACTTGTGACCTAAACACTTAATTTAGCCTGTTAGCTATTAACTTGATATAGGTCACCCAAAATACTGGCATACTCACCCTCATGTCCTTCTAAAACCGTAGGACTTTCTTCTGTAGAACACAACATGTGGATTTTGGAAAGATATCCTGGGCCGATTTAATTTATTAATTTAATTTATTTAATTAACTGGAGAATCGGATCATTCTGATTCGCGAACAAATCATTGGCATGGAATGGAACCGCATACTAGCATACTACTCTTACTATTTCTGCCATAGAAAGATGTGGTAAAAGTAGTACGAGTAGTATACTAGTATGCGGTTCCGAATTCAGCAATTCAGACCTTTTTTTGTGCACTAGATCAACCGATTCGTTTAAAATATCTGACTCAAAAGAATGATTCATTCACGAATTAGACAATCGATTGTTTTCCACGAAGACCCCATGCATAGTTAACTGTGATATATATATATATTTTTTTTTTTTTTTTTTTTTTGACATCCCCAGTCGCTATTCACATTCATTATATTGAAAATAGTGCTTAGGATATTCTTCTAAAAATATTTTGTGTTCCACAGAAAAAAAGTCATACAGGTTTGGAACAACATGCTGGTGTGTAATAGCAGAAATTTTGGTCGAATTGTTCCTTTAAACCTAGAATGCATAAAGGGGGTCAAAATCAAATTGACCCAGCATGCTATGCTTTATTAAATATTTTAATAACGTAGATACAGTACAGTAGATCTAAAGTTTGTTTTAAAAAAGTACAACTGCATTTAATAAAAATCTTCTTTTGTAATGTATAGTCTATATTCAAGGAAGAAAGTGGACAAATTTGATATTTTAAAACATTTGTGTATCATCAATTATTTTAATTAATTCATTAATAAGACACCTATATTTGAAGAAAACCATTAATTCCAATACGGGTCATTTTGACCCCCGATATGCATTCTTCTAGGTTTTTTGGCTCATGCATTTATAGTCTTAAGAAAACAGTGCATGTGCAATCCCATACCAGCGTTTCCATCCTCCAGTCTCTGTAAAGAGTCTCTGTTAATGTTTTTACACAGCAATAAAGAGGTGGCAAAGGCAAACTATGAGCTGCATGAACCACACTGTAAGAGGTTTCTGTGTAAATGCCCTGACTGCGACGACACTGTCCCACGAGATCAGCTGGAGGAGCATAAAACCGAGCAGCACGCAGAGGTCACAACTACATCACTCAACACTGGTTAACACTCTGATCTTTGCTGCTTTTTACAAGCTCTTAGCCCTGTGTGTCACAAAAAAAAGATTTTTGATGCATTTTCCTACTGAATGTTTTCCACTTCACTTGCTTTTTACTCATCATTGTAATCTCCCTCCTCTAAAATACTGTTGGTGGTCTCATTTTCATCATGTCTCACAGGTAAAATGTAAGATGTGCAATAAAAAGATGGAGCGAAGGCATCTGTTGGACCACGAGGTGAATATTTAATCTCACACCTATTTAAACTGATGAGCTCTGGGTGTTTTTTTTCACTTATTCCTTTGTTGTTTCTGTCTCTCCATGTCTACTATTTCTGTCTTTCAGAAAGATGAGTGCTCCAAAAGGCCTGAGATCTGTGAGTTTTGTCAGCTTGAGCTTCCTCTGAGCAATCTAAAAGAGCACAGAGTGTCCTGTGGGAGTCGCACAGAGCGCTGCTCCGACTGCGGCCTCTATGTCAAACTGACGGACCAGCTTGATCACGCTCAGATCTGCTCAACTACCACTCCAACAACATCAAAGGACCTTGTCCCTGAAGATAATGCATCTGACACTGACGGTTAGTTCATCATGACACAATCAGTTTTAAACATTATGGATATAGGCCTTAGTATTGCCAAGTTCTGATTTTGCATATCTGTTTTCTCCAGAGCCGATGTTACAATGTCAGAATTGTCTGATATATATTTCCTCAGACAATCTGAAAGAGCACCAGGTAAAATAAGTAAATACATAAGAAAGGTTTTTTCATATATTTATGTAATTTATGTAATTATTTTTAACACTGCAATTCTTTTTATTATTCCTTTTAACTAGCTGGGTTGCAACCAGCTTTCACAGAATGCAGACTACGAGGATGATGACTCTGATGAAAACTTCAAGGACGGAAATGCCAGTGCTCCAGGCGCTGCAGATTTTTCCTTCTCAAAATTGCAAAAGACAAAGAGAGATGGAAACATTGACATGGACCTGGATAAGATAAGCACCTGTCCGCTCTGTCATCTGGCGCTTCCTGTAAAGACACTCGAATGGCATGAGGTGCTAGTCAATCTTCTGTACATAATGATATTTTAAACTTGTGCAGCCTCAACAGTTAACAATCTGAACAGTAATTTTGTTGTTGATTTAATAAATACAATTAACTTTGGATTAGTACATTTGTTATACCAAAATGAATACACTACCGTTCAAAAGTTTGGGGTCATTAAGATTGCTATGTTTTTTGAAATATAGTAAAAAAGTAATATTGTGAAATATTATTACAATCTAAAATAACTGTTTTCTATTTTAATGTATTTAAATGTTTTTATTCCTGTAATGGCAACGCTGAATTTATCAGCAGTCATTACTTAGTCTTCAGTGTCACATGATCCTTCAGAAATCATTTTAATATGCTGATTTGGTGCTCAAGAAACATTATTATTATCAATGTTGATTTAATGTCTTGATTAATATTTTTGTCAAAACTGTGATAGATTTTTTTCAGAATTGTTTTTTTGTAATTTTTGATCAATTTATTGTATCCTTGTTGAATAAAAGTATTAATTTCGGAAAATTGACCCCAAACTTTTCAACAATATGATATTTGAGCCTCTACTGTTAATATAATATACAATATTTACTGATAATTAATTATATATTTATATATGTATTTATATTTTATTTTGATTTTTCTTTAAGAAAAAATGTGAATTATACAAACATCTAAACCTGGCATAATGGCTGGTGAAAGCAAAATATGTAAGTATACAAATAATACATTATGTATCACCAGTATAACTCCATGAACTGCAATAAATGTATGAATTATCTTACAGGGTTGCTGGAAACTGCAAACTCGCCAATCATCACAAATAATAATATAGAAAATTTTTGTTGTGGAAATAACATATTGATATATTGAAAATACAGTAACAAAGTTTACAATGCTTCTGTCAGTTGCTATTATCTGATTTATTTTAATTTGATAATAATGACACTTTAAAAGTGACTTTGGCCCAGTGAAGGCAAAATAATGCAAAAAGTTTTTGTGGTGAGTGCGGGTACTTTATGTGTACACTTTATTTTCTGACTACTGACTATTAACCCTTTTTATGATGCAATTATTTGGCTCTTTAATAAATCTGTTGTGTTTAAACCTTTCTGAATGTTAAATCTGGCTAAACTTCATGTGGTAAAAAATAAAGATATTAAGACAGCCAAACTATTTGTATAAAGTGCATGCTAGACTTGAAGTTATTTCTCTCTATGCCACCTTCTTCACCTTTGTATGAAATGGCTTGAGGATCCAGCAGACCGTCTACCAGATGAAGAAGGTTTCAGTCAGGATGGCCTTTTCTTTAATGTTCCTATAATATCTTACTATATCTTTTAATAATTATTACTTAATTGATGTATGTTAAATATATTTATAAAAATGTCTTTTAATGATCTATTTGTCCATTTGTTAATTGACTCTCCTGCACTCGGCAACAAAAGTGCAACAGTGACATCTAGTGGATATTTTTTGTATTTCTTTGTGAGAGACCAGTGTTGAGAGTGCAGATTCAGGAGCAGGCTAATCATTGTTTAGTCAATGAATCTCCTAAGCAACTTCAACTGTTTTTTTTTCTCATCTGTTGACAAGAATATACAAAGTAGATTATATAAATAACCTTCCTTTCAATTTATAAAGCTTCCACTGTTAAGTTTGAATCTTGAATTTAACAGGTTAAATTAAAAAAAAAATGTTTTGATGGCTACCATCATGCTATGGACCATTTTCACAGATGATGACACGTTTTATTAACATCGCAAATCTAGTAAAATGTTTCATATTCAGGGGGTAGTAGGCTAACTGATTACATGTAATCTGGATTAAGAATAACATTTTGTAAATACATTACATTGTCTTACTTGTAACCAGACTACAGTTACTTTTTATTGATTACATGATTACATATTATTCACACAATGGCAGTAAATCAATCATCATTTATTGATTCTCCCTTTCATGTTTTACATTTTTCTTTCTAAGAAAAAATATTGTTTACAACAACGATCAAACAGACGAGCTACTGTAGATCAAATTGCTCAAGAAGTTAATGCTGGTTCTGATAGAAAGGTGTCAGAATACACAGTGCACCTCAGTTTGTTGCGTATGGGGACCAGACCAGTCAGGATGCCCATGCTGACCCCTGTCCACCGTCAACAGTGGGCACGTGAGCATCAGAACTGAACCACGGAGCAATGGAAGATGGTGGCCTGGTCTGATGAATCACGTTGTCCTTTAAATTACGTGGATGGCCGAGTGCGTTGCTTACCTGGGGAACACGTGGAACCCGGGTGCACTATGGGAAGGAGGCAAGCCGGCGGCGGCAGTGTGATGCTTTGGGCAATGTTTTGCTGGGAAACCTTGGGTCCTGCCATCCACGTGGATGTTACTTTGACACGTACCACCAGGACTTAAAGGATTTGCTGCTAACATCTTGGTGCCAGATACCACAGCACACCTTCAGGGGTCTAGTGGATTCCTTGCCTCGACGGGTCAGGGCGGTTTTGGCAGCAAAAGGGGAACACAATATTATAATGTTATATCATACAATACAATATTATACATAATACATATCATACAATATTATATCTTAATGTTATACCTGATCAGTGTACATTCAGAAAGTCTTCTAGTTTTGTGAAATTGCACACACAGGCCAGACACTAGTCAGGTGGCTATAGCTACATGGGAAAATGAGAGGCCACAAAGCATTTGACCACTGGATTTACTTTTAAGGAGTTTTTTCCTCAACATTGCATATCGAATCAACTCCTGGCGAACAAAAATATTATTCGAATGAATTATCACTCAGTAAGTCGTTTAACCATGTATTGCTATGTACTTTGGAAGGCATTTGTCTTTCAAACACATTTTAATTATTTTAAAATTATTTATTTTAATTTTAAATTTTTATGATTTATTTAATTATTAGCTTTCATTAAACTCACGAACCCCCTGAAGTTCAATGTGATAAATGAGTTAGGTCAAAATAATCTAAAAGTAATCAAAAGGTAGTCAGATTGTGTTACCTAGAATGTGTAATTTAATAGATTACTTTACTAACTACAATTTTAGTCATGTAATTTGGAATCAGTTACGGACTACAATTTGTATATAATCTTCCCAGCACTGATCCCACCTCTCCCGGAAGGTCCGGGATCCCTAACTCACGCAAATTATATGCAATTTCCCGGAAAGAGAGCGAAGCCCCAGGCATTAAAGTTTTTCGTGATTAAATTAGAAGTTGTCAGCCGAGATGCATCTACCGTTTGCACCGTTGTTTTGAATGCGTCTCCTTTGACTTCCTTTCGTCACATTCTGCATAACTTTCGCGGGAATAATATATGCGCACGAATATTATTGTGCGTATAGTATTATTATAGGACAGCTGTGATTTGTGCTAAATAATATTAAAATTTTAATTGGTTGACTATCTGTTAAGGAGCTACTCTATTGATGTACTACTACGTGATGAGGCCAGACTCACAGATTATATTTTATATTAGACATAGGCTATTATATTATAGTAATATTGCATTGTAATGTTTTTTTTGTACAAAAATTATATTTGCTGCTTCTGAGAAACCCAGAAATATGAAAATGGTCCATTGTGTGCTAATGTGGCATTAACTGTTGTATAGTTGACTATATAAATCTCCATTTCCTGATTATGATTGCTGTGTTATAGCACAAATAATTACATAGCCAAAACCCATTATCCCACTTTTCCTGATTACCCGTCACACTTAATCTGAAGGAGGAAAAACATTTCAAGCAAGTACTGATTTTTAAAGTAATATTTCAAATTATATGTTTTATTTTCATCTTTGACATTGGGTTTTAAATTAGGAGACATCTTTTAACAGTGTGCTGACTTTTCAATTCTGGGAGATCAAACACAGGTCCATAGGAGCTACATCTAAGATAATGTGCCTTCAATCAGAATTCAAAATCACATCTGGAGAAAAAAAAAGAAAAGAAAAGAAAAAAAAAAAAAAAAAACATAAGGAGTCTTTGGAAATTCAAGTTAAGAGAAACTACTAATAACAGGTAATGCACATTGGCTAAAAGATTAAAACATTTACAGCAGGTCTGTTAATAAAAGCTTGAACCAGAAACTGATTTAAAAGAATATCAGAATAACAAACCTAAATAAAGACCACCGTAAAATCAGATTACATAAATTAAAACCAGCCAACTTCATGGCCACTTTGCAATATGTTAAAAAGCACCACAAATATAATTATCTTAAATTACCAGTCAAATTTTAAATACATTTTTCCCCATTATATTACCTGTATAACAGCACGCAATTGGTCCAAACAGTCTATGAGACCCAGTCACCTACTGAAAATATCATTCAGTACATATGAGGAACTCTACAAAGAGCTCTATTTAAGCTCCTAATGCTTCTTATTTTGGTTATTACGTTATAAACAGGGAAAACATTTTAGTCCTGTCAGCTCTGTAACTCTCAATATTTAAGATATTTAAAGATTGCCATATACTCTAGTGTCACAATATCCTCAGCTTATTGTATTTTCTGTGCTATCAGCATTCACTGCTTTTGTAACTTGCTCCCATAGCTGTCGAAATCTTTGCCGTGTTCAGAAGCTATGGATGTCCGTTGAACTTGTCCTGCAGGAGAGTCAAGGCGTTGGAGGAGAAGTCACGCAGGACATGGAGTGTTTCACGCTGCAGTTGTAAGGTGTCACGTGAATACTGCTGCTGGGTGTGGACCAATTTCTGCACCGACTCCGCAAGCGACTCCAGCGAGCGAGACAGCGACCCTATCAGCAGTGTGGTGGCCTGCTGTTCCTGCAGGCTGAGTGAGGCACTCTGGGATAAACGCTCCTGCGCACTGCGAGGTTCCACGGAAGCAGGTTGGGGAGGGATTCGAGCAGGAGCTGAACGTGATGATGAGGTGGCCCCAGAAGGTGCAATAAATGTTGCGGTCCTGGCAGCTGAAGGCCCATTAAAAGTGTTGTGATTAGGTTTTTCTCGAACTTGGTTCTTCTCAGCAATGGGACGGCTGAGGAATCCAGGGATACCAACAGGATTCTGATTTGGTTGGTTTCCTGTTTCAATAAACTGCATGTTACCACCTGGAAGGAACAGAAACATGTTAAAATAAAACTAGAAACAGTTTTTTATTTGGATATGCAAAACATCAATTACCAATAAGAGTGCCCACGATAATGGTATATGCACAATGCACCATTTTAAGAAAAGTTGAAATATCCTAAAACTAAAAATGTAATTTGGTGAGACCAATGTTTTTTAAATATTTTTTATTTTTCCCTTATACAAGAAAAATACATACAATGACTATGAATAGACATTAATTCTACAATAACCAAAAACATTATTATTTTTTACATTAACATTAATTGTACATTTTTATTGCATTAATTAATTTTAATGCAATAAAAATGTATTTTTTTGTTTTAAGTTTTAAATATATTTTAATGGCTTTTTTTATTTATTACAAATGTATATTTATAAATAAAAATTCATCAAGTTTTTAGGTAATTGCACCACATGGCGAATCAAACTTTTTTTAAATACATTTTTTAATAAAATGATAGACCCACAAAAAGACAAAGACTGTCATGTCATTGACCCATTAAAAGAATGAAAACATATGGCAAGTAGTTCTGCATTATTACTTACCTTCCTTTTCTGATGGGTCAGTCTGGAGGTCTATAAGAGGCACTGCTGAATCTATCAATACAAAAAAAATTATTGTTTAAACATTCATATAAAAATAAAACAAGGAGTCACCTTAAAATTACTCACTAAAAAAGAAACTCACCGCTAAACATCATGTGTGTAGGAAGCTCCATATCTCCTTTGCCTGGGATACTAGTGTGGAAAAGAGGTGGCATTGGTAAACTGAACGAATGAGGTCTGCCATTTGCCATGTGTGAGGAGCTATGTGGTATCTCAGAAAGACCTGGAATGTCATCATCTTCATCATCCATTTGATCATCATTTGCCAAACTGCTCACATTTTTGTTAGGGTAAGACATCTGAAGGATCTGGTGCACCATGGTTTCTATGGGTGACAGCTCTTGTGCGATTTGGGTAGCCGTGGCTCCCGATGCCCTCATGGCAGCCACCCTCCGTTTGGTGTCGCATTTGAGGTCTGCCCATTTCTTAATGACTTCGATAATTTCTCTGTGACACTCACTGACTTCATTGATACGTGCTGTCAGATCCGCCCAAGTGCGGTTTTTCAGATCTTTCGAAATGCCCCTGTTAAATTTTCCTGTAGAAGACATGAGTTCATTTAACCTTCATGTATGCAAAGCATAATTTACATACTTTCAAATCGCTGACAGGTCCTATTGCGTTATGTGATATAAAAATAAAAAGGTATGTCTGTCTTACCAACTAGAATATGCCGTTTTTTCTGCACCTCACTGAGCAGCAGTTCAACCTCCTGGAATGTGAACCGTGACTTTCTTTTCTTAAAGCGCATCAAAGCACCTCCAGGCCCTCTGTACGGGTATGGCAGGAATTCCGACATCCTTCCTCCTTCGAAACCTTTCGCTGTTACCAATCACAACCAAATCAAACAGGGCTTCTAGACAGCATCCATCAGAAGGTTTCCTTGAATTATATGGCTGAAATAATAAATAAAATAATAGAATTATTATTCATCCAGAAGCAGAATCATTTAACTGGTTCATCCTCTTCAACCCACCTTGCAGATAATGACAGCACAAATTATATATTATATATATACATATATATATATATATACATATACACACACACATATATACACATACATACATACATACATATGTGTGTCTATATCAATCATAAGTCTATATAACACTAATGTAATATATAATATCTGCCTTTTAAAACATAGAACACAAGCATTCATTCATCACATACTAAATCGGAGATTATATATATATATATATATGTGTGTGTGTGTGTGTGTGTGTGTGTGAGTGTGTATGTATGTGTATGTATGTATGTATGTGTGTGTGTGTGTGTATGACGATTTACTATCCCTCTGATTTATTATGTGATGACTGTTGCTTGTGTTCTGCTCTTTAAAAGGACAGAACAGCCACAGACAGAGATTATTTGAGAAAAGCACAGATCCACATTTTTCTAGGATCCTTTTACTTTAAATTAACTGTTACAACTAATTGCGGCGTGATCTCACACCGCCTCGCCGGTGTGCCCATATGCTTCCTGCTTCTTTGTTGTTGTCCTGCTTAATCGTCAGAGAGCAATAGGAACAGAGAGAATCGAGCGAACGCCATCACGGACACACGGCGTTTATCACGAGCGTTCAAATCTGCCATTTCTGAAATATCACGCGTACAGTATTCGCTCATACGCGTAGAGATAGATTCCGCTTTCGTAAAAAGCAAACAATCGGCCAGGAAACGCAAACAGATTCGTATTTTGTTTGTCGTTAGCCTGCCTAGTAGCAAAATGGACGCATTTCGTAGACGGATTTACGAACGAATTTTGCGTCAGATCTAAACTGCGTAAATCGGAACGGCGATAAACTTTCTTGCTATCGATATTAGTGATAGATTAAGTGGTAATTACCTACAGTGCGGTCGAATGTGTCCTAGGATTTGTCGGTCTAGTCTTGCCCGATAAACTTCGTAGGCAGTGATCCCCTGCGTCGCGCAGACTCAGCTCTACGTGTTTTTCCCCCTCCACAACGATAGTTCGCCAACATTCTATAGTAATCCTGCCCTATGCCTGTGTGGAAGCATTCCTGACTACACATGAAACCCTGTGGCCCAGTCTAGCATAGGAATGTCCAACTGACAGTTAAATAAAAGTAAATTTAAGTCGTCTTTTATACACATACAAGTTGAATATATCGCGTAAAATATTTGTGGATTTTGTACGCCTTTTTCCACACTCTGATATAGGCTGTTTAGTGGTATTTGGTAACTTTTCAAGGCTATATACGGCGCTCCAACATTTATTTAAAAAAAATGGAAATATATAAAAAATTGTGATTTCCTTATCTGATATTAATAAAATATTTAAAGACATAAATTTGACATATAATAATTTAAAGACATATAATTTGATAAATGCAAATCATAAGGGGCCATTCCTCCTAGTAACAAATGCTGGGATTAATTTAGGCCTTAATACAGTTGAAGCGATTAAATTAGAAACATTGGATTGTGTTTCATCTCTTGTCTTTCCTCTGTGGTCCTCGTGTCGTAACAGATGTATATCTCCTTGAGTAGCCTATCATGTGAATATCTAAAGCAGACGTTTGGATGGCAACAAATTGAAATTAAATATTTGAGTATTTGTTAAAATTTTTACCGTCATTTAAACAGTTCATTGATGATGTGGCCATGGAATAACACGCCACCATTTTGAGGTTCTTTCTCAGACATGGGGAGTGGCATTGTAGTTGCCTGCAGCAACCGGTAGGTGGGTGTAGTGAGTTCCTCAAATATACCTGCATGAATCTGGGGAAAAAAGCTACGTTGAGATTTGTCCCACGGTTTAAAGGGATAATTCACCCCAAAATTAAAATTTTGTCATTTATTCACCTCATGTTTTCCGAACTAAAATTACTTTCTTTCTTCCGTGGATCATAGAAGGAGATTAGTAAGGATAATGTTAGAAAGTAACCAGTTTCATTGTATATAAAAAGGATTAAATCACAGCGAATTGTACAGAAGAAAGAAATTATAAAGGTTTTTTTTTTTTACTATAAAAATAGCATTGGAAAGAATGCCAATTTTGTTTCATTTTTGGTATTATTTTTAAATTCATAATAATGCAATTTTTTTTTTTTTTAAATCTAAGTATTTGAGGAACCTAAGGAAGCCCATATTTAGCAGAAAAATATTTGTCCACCAGGAAAAGCACCCTACAAATTTAGATTTATGGATTTATTTTTTAAAAAAGTTACTCAAAGTAAACAAAGACATTACATTTACCAATAAATCTTTAAGACACTGTCTGAATAGTGAAATGTTATCACCATGACAAGTGTTCTGGAGGCTTAAAAACCAAGATAGCTGTCTAAAACATTTTATGTACAATACATGCTTAAATTACAAATACAGCACAGACTAGTAACAGTATATTAACATTCATTCCATTTTTCCTTAACATATATTGTAGAGCTAAGTTGTCGAAACATAATAATATCAATAACTTACTGTCATATCAGTATAGGCAATAATCCAAGTTCCATAAATAGTCATTAAACAGATGGATAGCCTAATAATTTGTGTCATTATGTGTGCACATTTTCCTACAGAAGACTGTAAACATTTGTAAAAATGGAATATCCCATGTTTTTATCTTGCTATTAGCTTTGTAGCTCTCTGATTGGCCTCATTGATGCGGGATTCATTGACCATGGCCTGCAAAAAAAACAATAAAAGGACAAGGAATGGTTAATATAAATAGGTTCAGCTGCTCTTTGTAGAACAGGCGTCTCTGAACCCTTTCCAAACACTGACCTTGCTCTGTATGCGTTCAATCTGGACATTCTGAGTGTCGATTTCATTGCCCATGTCAAGTGCCATGCTTCTGAGGTTGCCAAGGATACTGCCAACCTGGGCCAAGTTTTCCTCCATTTCATCCTCTCTTGCGTCGTTTGTCACTCTGTCAAACAGAATTGCACACAAATAGTCAAAGACACACTGTCAACTGACTGTTGATCCCTATATATTAAAACAATGAAGTGAAACACAAATGTGTTCCGGGGGTATGAGTAAATGCCTGCTCACATTTAGTCTAGAAGAAATAAGCATCATGTTTACACAGCGCACACAACGCCTCTGCACCTCACCCCCGATTTCTCTCAACATGGGGACAGGAGAGCTGTCAGTCAATCAGACGTGTAAAGAGTACAGGTACCTTAGAGCAAAAATGACTCCATTACGAGTTACAAGTCACCAATTCCAATACAATTTAAGTAAAAGTGTTAGAGTATCTGATTTTAACAGTACTTAAGTATTTTACTCGTACTGAATTTAGGCTCAACGATGCACTAGTCCTCAAGACCTAAGAGACATGCCATTGAAAAATAAGAAAGAATTGATTTGGCAGGAGAAAATCAAAATAAAATGCAACACCTCAATATTGCAATAGATCAAGGTCGACACAACAGCCTCTTAAACGTCTACAAACACTAAAATCTCAGTTAAGCTTGAGTGCTTAAAAAGGAATAAGTAACCAATAAATAAAATAATGTTAAGTAAAATGAAATAGTCAAAGGCTACTTGCACTGGACATCATCAGCCTCATCACCTACTGCAGCCATGTCCTAATCTCGTATACGAAAGACCTGCGATTCTGCACTCGCATTCACATAATTTAGCCTTGTTGACAAGTTTGGGTGAGTAAGGGCAAAATGCACAAGTTATAGTACCTTCAATGCCCTGTAGAAGCGATATAACTTACTTTGTAGCAGAAATGAACTGTTACAGAAAAAGTTAAGTGCCATGCCAAATGTAATGAATAATTGCATTACTCGTCCAAAGCACTCATCCACATGTGCAAAAATGTAGTCAAGTAGAGAGTAAAAGTTGCTAGTATCTTTGATACTCAGTCAAACTACAATGTAGCCAAAAAGATGCTTAAGTACAGTAACTAATTACATTTACTCCAATCAATAAATGGGAAAACAAATTAACTTGTTACTTAAAAAAAGTAATGTGTTATGCGTTACCCCAAGACTGTGTATATATATATATATATATATATATATATATACACATGCACACATATACTAAAAGTTTGGGGTTGGTACGATTTATTTATATTTTTGAAAGAAGCATTATGCTCACCCAGGCTACATTTATTTGATCAAAAATACAGTACACACAGTAATATTGTGAAATAATATTACAATTTAAAATAACTGTTTTATATCTGAATATATTTTAAAATAGAATTTATTCCTGTGATTGTAAAGCTGAATTTTTATCAGCCATTACTCCAGTCCTCAGTGTCACATGATCCTTCAGAAATCATTCAAATATGCTGATTTGGTGCTCAATAAACTTTTGTTATAATTACCAATGTTGAAAACAGTTGTGCTGCTTAATATTTTTGTGAAAACTGTGATATTTTTTCCTGCATTCTTGGATGAATAGAAGTTCGAAAGAACAGCCATAAATATTTTATTTGAAACATTATAAATGCCTTTACTATCACTTTTGATCAATTTATTGCATTTTTATTGCAAAGTATTGATTACTTTAAAAAAATCCTACTGACCCCAAACTTTGAATTCTATATATATATCCATCAATTATAAATATATCCACCAAACCGCTTATTTATATATTTGAGAAATAAATGGTAATGTCAAAAGTCCTGTCACCTTCTAATATATCCACCACTCATGGTCATCTTCTCTCTCTCATCCACCACTCGAGAGGAGGGCTGGCTAGACACCACCCCATCTTGATTATTACCCCACACCTTCTTATACGCCCCACTTGCTTCAAAGTCCTTTAATCTGGGAGAAACCATATGAGGAAGACACAAAGTTAACAAAATTAGTCATTTCTGTTGTCAAGAACCTAAACCTTGAGAAATTATCTGTTAAATGTAGGCAGTAATTGCCTAAATTGTTTGAGTAGGATTCTAAGCCGACTCTGAAGGCACAGTTAGTGGGTGTTGCAACTGTTTTAAATGAACCACACAAAAATCACAGTACATATTATATGGTTGGAGTTGGTCAGAGTATACTTATGTGGTTTAAGTCATGAGTTTCAGTGGTAAAGACCATTTAGGGTACATATCTTTCACATTTACATTTTTTATGTTATTATTCCTTTCACAACGTTACATATTAGGGCAATATGCTGTATATTAAACACACAAAGAACAATGTATCCAACCAGTTTACTGTGATTTCTTGAGTTCACAAAATGACACAAATGAGGTATGCAAAGTTTTCATGCAAGCACACTAGAAGCCGAGCCCCTCTAAACATCACATACTTATCACAGGAGCACAGACCGCAGCATTTGCCCAGATCTGTAAGGTTTTTCTCAGCTTCCCTCATGTCCTGGTTGATATGGTCCAGCCCTTCCTCAATCCGCTCCATTTGCTCTGGATGACGGAAGGTAGGATCGCAGAGAATGGAGGTTTCAGGGGTTAAAGTATGGGGACGAGATAAAAAAAACACAACAACAGTTGTCTCAGCAAGAAGCGGCACACACCCATAAGCGACTATACGACTACGGCAGCTCTAGCTCAAAACGACAGGCAAAACGGACATATGAACTTAAACATGATTGAAAGACATTAGGATTATGACTAGAAAAACACTGTGTTTGTTGTGTGAGCATAAGTTGCATACGTTTTAGGTTCATTTCAAATGTTTACATGGGGTATTGCATGAACATCTGCTCACAAAACAGTCAAAAAAAGACAAATATGAAGCAACGTCAAAGCAGGACAGGTTATCCAATGGGACAGAGGCATGGGCAGAGAGGTGACATCATTGACTGCCAAAGTCCAGCCATGGTTCAGGTGCCTGGGAGGAGACCTACTTTGTACATGGCCAGATACACAGACCGCAACACCTGGCCATGTCAGTGAGATTTTTCTCAGCCTCCTTCATGTCCTTGTTGATCTGATCCAAGCCCTCTTCTATGCGGTCCAGTGGTTCTGCCCATGCAGAGGAGATGGGGGAGGGCATGGGTGGCAGCAAGAAGGGGTATTGAAAGGGGTAGAAATATGCGAGCATGCAAACACAAACACATACAAGGTACATATTTCCATATGCACATATATGGCTGTATTTATATATGTTGTAAAGGATAGTTAATAACAAAAGGTGAACACATTGTCTATATACTCCCACATCTTGTGCATATTCAGTATCATTAGCATAAAGATAATAGCTACCTGTCATACAGATGCAACAGGATTCATGAACAACTAATTATGCATTTGCAAGTAATTAGTTCATTGTTTAGCTGCTGTATATTTGATCTCTATTTAACGACGGAGTGTATGAAGATAACTCATTATACCTCCCTGCTCGTCCAGCATAACAAGCGTCCTGATCCCTGCATCTTTACTCTGTTGAAGAATTACACAAACAGAGTGCACACTGACATTGAAAATTCATAGCTTTTTATTTAAAACTCAATCATCTTTTTATACGTTTGATTTTTTTCATATATATATATACACACAAGAGAATGGCTGCTTAACACTAAAGAATAATCAAATGAAGAATAATCACGTGGTCACATGGTTCCTCCATGGTCACATGACTTCTTAAAGTTATATTTATATTAGTGTTTTATGAAAGAATTAGAGATTTTAAGATTGTTTGAACAGTGGGGTACAAAACTTTTTGAGAACATGAATTTAGCATTTAGCATTTAAAAAAAACATAACTGTTATATATTATCAGCAATATTGCAGAATCGTAAATATTTTTTATTCATTACACATAATTACATTTCTTTGTTTTAAAACTGTTATTGTAGTGTAATCTAAATGCTATTATAGTTATTTTGAATTTGTTTAATTTTTTTATATTTTCAGTTTTTTTATTTCAGTTTTAGTTTTTTATTTTAGTTGGCTACATCAAGTTAAATAAAAATGAGAAATTATCACCATGACATCATCATCACCAACAACTGTTGATGATCACAGGATGAGGTAATAGCAATTATGAGACATATTATGCATGCTGCTATTAATAATGATCACTCACCTCTTCCAACAGAAGCTTCATGTTTCTGGTGATCTCAAGAGACTGTCGGAGGTAAAAATTCAAAATACAAAACTCAGTTCAGCCAGTTTATTAAGTGTGATTCTATGGAATACTCAATTCTGATTCGTCTGATTAGTCAATCGGATTGTACTGAAAATTATTGATTGTAGTGAAAATGACTTGAGGGACTTTACAGTATTTTAATATCACTGTAATATTGTTGCAGTGTTTGACTTGTTGCTAGGCTGATTGTTTTTTATATTGTATTGGACTTTTCTTTTAGCGGGAAGACAATAATAATGTAATAAGCGCTCTGCATAGGGTCCAGAACCCTGTCGGGTTTATTTTGCCAATGAAAACCGGCGGACTGTACATTATCCATTATATAACACCCAGTGGGAAATCTGGTGATGAATAATGGCTTCATTTATGTTTTACCTCACTGCGTCACATTGGGAATCATAATAATTCTGCAGGTGCATATATAATGTGTTTAGCGACATCATCCCGGTTGCTATGTACCATGGGAATAATTGAGACCTGTAGTAACCTTAACAAGGGAACATGGAAAATGTTTGATGTCATCACTGTAGGCCTATTGATAAGCGGTTGTGCAGCTTCACCAAAACAGGACAGCAAAACACACTCCATCAGCTGAAGATCCACACAAATCAATGCAAATCAATGTAGAAGTTTGCTACTTTAATCATTGTTGTTGACATTACCTCATCTGTCACCTGATTGGCCCTCCTCTGCAGCTCCTCCACTTCAGATGTCATGGTGGAGTCGGCAGCCATCCTAGCGGAGAACTGCAGCGGGGGGAGGACAGGTCGAGGGATGCGGTTATTCTTAGAGCAAAGGCTTTATAAACTCAGCATGCCTCAGATTGACAGCAATAATTGGTCTGGTACAACAGAGAAGAAACGGCACAGCATAAAATCAGACCCCCTCATGCAACACCAAAACCATCATTTATTAATTGCTAGGTGCATCAGAATCAGCATGGGCATTAGGGTGGAAAATTATATATCTCGACAAACCTTAAACAACTGGAGCTTACACTGTTTAGAGGGTGTGTTTAAGTTGTCACAAAGTCTTTCACACCTTTATTTTGTGACTAAAGAAAAACAGCAGTAGGCATTTGAAACAAAGGCTTATTTACTGCGTTAGTCACTTTGAGACATCTTCATGAAACATGTTCATGTGCAATAATTTGAAATATGAACATGAACCAAAGATGTGTCATGGGAATATATGAAGACAAGGTCAAGATGTTCCACATCAAAACAATCACTTTCTAATTAATCCCATATTGATCTTGAAAAGTTTAATGATGTTTATGTTTTAAGGGCATCAAAACCCATCACAAATTATTCCACTTTAAACAGCTTCTCTCACACACACCATAACATAACACACATTTCCTCAGAGGAAACTGATATTCTATCTCTGTGGGTAGTTTTAATTAGTACATCATAAACTTATTTATAGTCTTATGATATTAATGAGGGAAAATCATTTAGAAAATCTCCCTGCCGATCACTCAACACAAATAATACTGAATGATACAATATATTGTCTGGTTCAGCATAGGAACATGCAGATGTATGGCTTGTAAGAAACCTTTGATCATATGTGGACTAATAAATCATAGCATATGGATATCTGATATGAAACAGGAAAATAAGCCTTGTTATAATAACAAGAAACTCATTTTATGGTATCAGAAAACCACTGAAATGGTTAATGCACACAAACTGTAAATGAAGATTGTTAGATTAGATTCAAGTTAAGTTGGATTCAAGCTGGAATTTATTGCAACTTTAATTTTAATTAGGTCAAAATGACATTCATGATGGGCTTTATTAACTTTTTCTTTTCATGTTTTTCATTATTGATCATAATTTACAAACAATTTACTGTTATTTGATATGATTTATATTATACCAAGAAGGCAGAACAAACTAATATTGATTTATCATCAACATTTAAGACCTAAAACTATCCACTGAGTCCCTTTTGAAAAGGTCAAGATTTATTCATCTCACTGTATAATTTACTGGGCTGGTTTGCCCATGGGTTTTAAACCGCAGGTGGACATGGACTTAATGAGGGGATTTCATCTGTTCATTGACGAGAGACTGCTGTCCAAATGCAAAAGACAAGCAGATTTTTTTTCTTCAGAATTTGCTTGAAATTGTTATAAACTCCACCAAAAAGAGTAAAATAGCAAAAGCAACATTTGGCCTTATGAGCAGTAATAGTTTTAGAAAGTAATGGTTTTAGAAAGTTTTTTTTTCTCCATGTAATAGACATGAAGGCAAATAATTATGTAATCATAACAGATTTTCTTTGGTTGAAAATGATCCCTATATATATATATATATACACACATACACACACATACACACACATACATACATAACATATAATGAAGCTTCTTCCAGTACACAGAGACAACAGTACACATATGAAATATTATACATAATGTAAATATATATATATAGGGATTAATCTTGAACCAAATAAAATCTGTTATGATTATGCAATTATTTGCCTTCACGTCTATTACATAGTTTTTTTTCTCCTTCTAAAACCATTATTGCAACCTCAGTAATTATATCCGAATAAACTATAGGAGTGATAAAAAAATAAAATAAAAATAACCTCACAACAAATAGCATCCCAGTGCAACATTAAAGCCTAACATAAACAGATGCCATATTCTGATAAATTAGATTACCAAAATTACCTAAAAGTTTATTTTTCAACTAGATATTTAAAAAACATAATGCAACTCACCGTATGACACCAGCTACACACTAGCTGTATTTCCCCTGAGGATGACGCAAAGACAAAGCCCGTTTTGTTCACCTATACTCGCGCTCAACACCTGTGTTTGTTCATTGATCTGATTCCAGCATCATCTACAGCACGAGCAGGCAGTTGTCTTCATCCCAGGTAACTCTTGAGGCTTCGCCCCCTTTGTGAAGACGATTGGCTGTTGTTATATTCATTATCTTGTGGTGGGCTGTTTAATTGGCTGTTGTAACTGTCAGTCATTTTCTACTTCAGCCACTGATGCGGGTTGATTGCGTTGCTCAGAGCAACCGGTGTTTGCACACGTAATGAGTGGAGATCTGCTTTTGTATGTTCAGAACAAATAACGTTTATTTGTACATCAGCTTAATAACTGCAAAAATGACAGCTAATTCATATCCTCAGTGATTAAATAATATGGCCTGGAATGTTGATAAAAGCTATGAACATGGTTTTTAATCTTTGGTTGAATGCACTTAGTTTGTAAAACTATAAAGCCACAGTCATGGAATAAATGTAAAGGACACAGTTGGCATGGAATAAAATATGTAAATGTGGCATACATTTAACCTTTAGAGACCATAATGCAAACTCTATCTAGCGTTGCAACAAAGCTGCCATCTAGTGTAAAGGCACCATATGATCATGCTGTCATACTGTCTAGCTAACAAAAAAACTAATAATTATGTCAGTTAATAAAACAAAGACATTTCGTAATGACAGGCCACAAAGAAGAACTGACAAATGAATATAATCATGGTGCGGTATATTCTTCTTCATTCAGGAGTACATAGTCAGCTGCAACCACTGTGAACAAGAAGCAAAAGTGAGTTACACAGAAACTAATTTAGCAAACTCATAGTCTAAGTCATAAAATGTTGGTTTCTTGTGGTCTTCAATTATAGCTCACATGCAGTACCTCTTGAACGTTGACTTTAATTGTGCCGTTGTTGTCTTTATCAAGTGTCTTGAAGGCACCTGAAAATAACAAAACATTAGCAAGGCAAGTCATGCTGAGTCTAAAAGAGAATAAAGACTGCAAAATATTCTGTCAACGTACGACACATGGCATCCAGGCGCACAAGACACCCAATGAAATTATCAAAATCCATGTTGCCCTTTTCATCACTATATCGCCGAACGATCAACTGGAAAAGCTGGTCATTGAGCGGGAACCCTACAGGAGGAAACAAATTACAAATTAAACCCAACAAAACATTTCTATTCCACTCAGACTTCTTAAATGTGAATTATGACTGGTAGATATACTAGTATTTTTCCACAATATTGAAAAAAGCACATAGACACTTCAGCATGCCTTTCCAAACTGCAAGCCAAACGGTAATAATGCCAGTACAGACAACACTGCTCACCTGCTGCTTTGAAAGCTCCAGGTAGCTCCTCAGACCCAATCATACCAGAGCTATCGGCATCAAAAGTCTTGTAAATGCCCTGGATTTAACAAAAACAGGTTGCTCTGAAACATTTATGACAGGAAACGGACATCTGTTGGATGCACAAGAAAGCTAATAAATATACTAAGTGGTTTTTGTTAAAGCAATTAGAAAGAAAAATCATGATATTCATGATAGTTAGTTGACACTAAATAGTCCCCCGAAAATAAAAATAGTTTGTATAAGATATAATAAAGGGTCCCACTATATATTAAGTGTCTTTAACCACCATGTACTAGCATTTATAATAATCATTTGATACAATCCACTTATTGTGTTTTTACATTTTACTTATATATATATATTAGTAATTACAGCAGTTATTAATTTCTGTAATAACATCTATAATTACACTGTCGACCCTTCCTTTACCCTTAAACCTAACTCTAACTTCCCATGTCAATAGCAGCAAAAGTGTTTTGGGTTGCACTTTATTTGACAGTTTGTGCACTTACGTGTACTTACCTAAGAAAGTACTGGTAATATAAGGTAACTACATGGGTTAAGGTTAGGTTTACGGATAGGTCCAGGGTTAGTACCTAGTTATTGTAATTACTATAATAAGTACATAGTATGCACATGGGGAACAGGACTGTAAAATAAAGTGCTACCGTGTTTTGCAATACAACATGAACACATTGACACACATGTCAATTTTTTTATGTAAGTACATAGTTAAAGACACCTAATATAAAGTGTGACCCTATAAGTTCAAATACAAAAAGTGTAAAATTAACAGTGTTTGTACCTGCCATCTTTTGATGTTGTTCCAAAGATACTTGAATTCCTCAAATCCCAGTTTTCCAGTACTGTCACTCTGAGAGCATATAGTTAAGGCAAAATTGGTGTACCGCACTTATTCACAAAATGTAATACTTCTGTTAACATTCTGTTAATGATTGATTGTATTGAAGGATACATCCATTACTGCAACCATGCTTCTGCAGGACTCAATAGTGAAACCATCCGTCTTCAGATCGCCACCTAGAATTGAAAATAGGGGATCGGCTTATTAGCATCTTTTACATAATGCCTCATTTGTGTCATTCGTATATGTTAAAGAAACTTACGTTTGGAAATAATCTTGTTAAGGATGTTCATCAGTTCATTAGGACTCACCTCCATGTCCTGTGATGAGAGGAAATGAATGAAACATGTCAGAACAACTGCTCTCTTCTTTCATTACAGGCTTAAAACAATCTCACTTTTTAGAGAATAGTAATATCTAAAACACTGAGACAGAACAAGAACTTGTATATAAAATATATTTTATATCAGCAGTTCTCGACCAGGGGGTCACAGTAAACGAAATGACTTTAATTAATGTTATTAATTATGTAAATATTATCGAATTATTTTAAGTGTAATAAAAATGCTAAAACACATCAAAAAACAAGTTGTAACAGAATCCGAATCTCGAATCTTACAGAATCACAAAATGAATCATGAAATTTATTTTACATACACTCCCAGTTTCTGTTAATAAAAGTTTGAAAAAAAAGCTGTCTTGTCATAATTTGATTATGCTCTTTGCAGTGTTTCATGGGACTGTAGTTCTTTCCCTCAGTAAAGCCATCAAGTACACAGTCTTGTCTTTTTGTCTGACTTTCAAAAACTATTTTGCTTTAAATCAAAGTTTGCAGTGTTGTGATTCACCTTGTAGCTGATTGGCTTGGTTCATGGCTTATAACTTTTTAACGGAGGATTTTTAAAAATCCTTATGGGAAAAATGAATGGAAAAAATACTTCCGGAAGCAGTGCCGCTGAAAAAGGGCGCGGCAACTGTTGCACTCTATTGTTATAGGAAAAAGTAACTTCAGTGATTTTCTCTAATATTATGTTTTGACAGTAATTTTCCACTAGCGTAAAAAGCAAGTATCCCTTTAACTTTAGAGAGAGCTTCTTCATCTAATGAATCCATTACTCCAGTAAAGCAGGCTTCCACGCCCCTCTATGATTCAACACAAACCAAACCCATCGGGACAGTCTTCTTCACAATGGCAGGAATGTGAAAAAGAGGAAGAACCAGTCATACTTCTTGCCCCTGGACTAGTTAAACATGGTATAACCACACCCATATTGTCATTTTGAAGTTAAGTAACTCTAAATGAGATATACAAGCCTATACGGTGACATCTCACTGAAAACAGAGGGAAAGCCATGCTGGGTGGAGCAAAGTGATGGAATGTGGACAATGCCTTGATGTGGAAGTTTGTGGGTTGAACCCGGAACATCTGATAAATGTGTTCAAAGGTGTCTGATTTGTAAAACTGTAGTCAGACTTTTATGGATCTTTGTATGCAAGTGTAGGGATCATTTGAGAAGCATGAGAGGATACATTAGGATTCAGGTCATAGGGGATGATACATTTTCCACTAATTGAATGAACCGGACTGTCCCACTGCATAAACATTCGAACACTCCAATAAAATGGAAATTAAAAACAACATTGGAAAGAACAGATAAAAAGACTGAGGTCAGGACAGGTCTACTCACTTCCCCTGCAAGTTGTTGAAATACTTTGCGAAACTGCCTCTCCTCATCGGTTTCATTCTGGTTTGCATATGCAAGTGGTCTTCTGGGAGGAGGCTGGAAGAGCAGTCAAGTGAAGTACTGTGATAAGTGCATTAAAATTTTGCCATGTGTCAAGATAAAAAAAATCAATGGACCACTATATTTGACTTCTAGGAGTCGCCAAAGCACTTAACGACATGGCACAACCTCCAACACTATGAAAAATTATAAATAAATACATAAATAAATAATATATATATATATATATATATATATATATATATATATAAAAACATGCAAACTTACAGGGTCAGAAGGAACAAACTGGTCGATGTTGCTGTGATGCATAGAAAAGGCAAAACGATATTATTGATGAATTAAATACATTGAAAATGTAAATGTTGCCTTGAACAAGCAGTAAAGTAGTGGGAGTACAGGCTTACCCGACAGCATCTACCAGCCCTTGAAGTAATCTTTTGGCCAAAAACATCTTGAGCACTTTAAACAAGGCACGGAAAAGAAGATATAAAGATATGATTAGACAAACAAGATAATGCAAGTTTAACTAAACATACTGCAATAGATAGACACAGACCAATAGCTATGACAGTGAGCTCACTGCAAAACTCATTTATCATTATCTAGCAATAGAGATATCTGTATCTTTGGTATTTGCATGTGGCATTCTTGTCTTTTGGAAAGATAAATCACTGAATAAGCAAACCATTTATTGCATTATGAATGTCAGTACTCTACAGGCCTAAGGGAATTGATATGAACACATGAATTGGTAACACATTAGCTTTATGCTGCTGTCTTGGTTTAACAACTGCAAAAATCAACTTCAAAGTTACAGTTTAGCAGGCCGCTGTGAATTAATCCTGACGCACATCCGAAATTAGTAATGTTATCCATTTAAACTACTATTAAATGAGAACTTACCAGAACAGAGACGCTGACTAGTACCAGCGAAAAGCTACAGAGAAGAAGAAAGACGCGTAGCTCAGGTAAAACAGATAAAAGTAACAGCAGTTTGCGAAAGGCGATCTGTTCTTGATGGATACGCCACTTCTCCACACCCAGTCCACTGATTTATCAAACTCAAGGTCCTAAAACCAGCCAGGTTTCATGACCAAACACTGCAGCGGTGATGCGTCATGACGTCAAATTGTAGGCCAAGTAGGTATTTTCCAATTGTAGGTATTTTCAAATAGATATGTATTAAGCGCCCCCTAGTGTACAAATGTTGTACTACAGCCTTTATGTTCTTAAGTATTTGTAACGTGACTTTTGTTCAAAGAATTTAAATGAAAGAAAAATTGCAACAATATTCTGACATCGCTGTCGACAATCAGACTGACTGTAATTAGCACTAAAAAGAATTGAAGTTTGAAATAACAACGAAAATCAAGCAATACAAATAACAAAAAATATATTTATTATAAATAAATAAATAAATATAATAATATTTTGAAAAAAATATTAATATTATATTAATTTATATTAATATAATTTATATTTATCAAAATTAAATATTTTTTAATATTATTATATTTATTTATATAAATCAACCAAAAAGTACAACAAAAGTGCAAATATAAATCTTTATGTTTATTCAATAACAAAAATGACCAGATACGTCCCCACCCACCAAGTGACGTCGAACAGGATGTAGATTTACAGAGGGAAGTGTTGCTCGCGCAGAAGTTGTAACGTCAACTGCTTCCTTATAACAATGGCGACTGTCACGACCGAGTCTTTGGTATCGGTAAGACTTAGAGGAGTACTGATTGTTGTCATTCTTCATTTCGTGTTGATACCACCGCTGACAGCTATATCAGAGCCGGGCAAATGGATCCTGAATGTGGATAATGTAAGTGCATCACCACCTGCGGTATTCAGGCAGGCTACGTGAAATCTTGACCCTCATGTAGTGTCTTCTAGATTAGAGTGATGACAGTCCTTTGTCTTTGCAAACACAACACTAGTTAACACTTACCATATATGAATGTATACAAAAAACATACGATAATACGATTATATGCCTATAGTAGTGAACATGTATCTTAAGTGTTTAGGCTAAGCTTGCCTTAATATAGCTGACTACATACTAATCTTTATATTACAGTTATAAATACATTTCTTGTATAATATATGTACATGAAGGATTTTATTTTTGGGTAACCAGTAAGATCTGCAGATGGTGAGAATTGTCCTTTTTGTGTATTTCAGACAGTTAAAGGGAAGTACTTCTTTTTTGCGAAGACAATGTTCAATGGCACTGACATTACAATAAACGGTGAGTATGCTTTTTACTCGGTAATTTTCATCCCAAAATAATTTAATCTCATGCATCAGTAAGTATGTTATGCTCTGGCTGATCAGTGCATTATTTGTATTAATGGACTGAACATATTTCAGGGCTCAGTGGAAAATGCAATGGTCCTGTAAACTTTACTATATCTTGGTATTTGCGGAGTTCTCCTTGCCACGATGAAGTGTTTGGACTTAATGTGAGTGAATTTTTATCAAAAAGTGCTTTTTTGACTAAATTTACAGCATTTTAATGTGCATAAATCTCTTTTCTTTAAAAAAGGCTGAATTAGCAGGACCGTATTTTAACAACAATAACGTACAGAGGCCAGGAGGCAATGGATTCTACATTAGTCACACGTACGAGTCTATAGAGTGCAAATCTATTATTGATGCAAATAAGGTACATGACAACTTCTCTTTATTACATACCTTGTTGAATAAATGTACATTTTGTCACTATGTTTTTAATTTATTTAGGTCAGACTTAAATTAACATGAATTACAAAGGCTCTGTCATTAAGTTTCTCATTTTCTCGATTAAACACCTCAGTTTGCTGTAAAAGACGTTGAGCTGCCTAAAAAGCTGGAGCCATTATTGCAGGTGAGTTAAATTATTACAATCGTATAAGGGGTAATGTACAGTCGTCCAACCAGTATTTGCTAAATAAAACCCAGCTGTGTTATAAGGAATTCACTCATCCCATGGCTGCTCAAATAAATAAATAAATATGGGCCTGTTTTCACAGACAAAGCTTTGATTAAACCAGGATTAGGCTTTAGGATTAGGATATTTAAGTAGCTTTTATAAACATGCCTTAGAAAAAAAACATTACTGGTGCGCATCTTAAGACAAAACAATGGTTGCTTTCAGTTAAAGAAGCTCAGGCATGCATTTTAGTCTGGGACTAGCCTTAAGTCTTGTCTGTGAAACTGGGGTAGAAAATACTGATTTGAGAAGATTATGTGAGATGAAAGAGGACATGGAGTGATATATGAAACTAGCACAGCTATGTAGGAAATCTGTTGACTAGTCATTTATTCAGTGGCGCAGAGTACTGTGATTGACCAATCAGAATCCAGTATTCCAAATAGCTTTGCAATAAGTATTTTATTTGTCGATCTGATGATCTGACACAGATTCTGTCTCACTGTTTAACTGTCAGGTTTATAAAGCTAACCTAAATGGCCAAAGCTTAAACAACCAGCAGACTTTGCTGTTCATATGAATATCTGGTCTAACCAGTTGTGTCATTGGTTCTTTTGAGTGTGTGCCTAGATTCATCTTTCATTAAAGTATTTCTAGTATAGACTTTGTCCAAAAAGGAGGGATCCTTCCAAATTTCTAAAACTACAAAATGGGACAACAACAGAATTATTTTAGGGGAAAACATTTTGAATCATATATTTTTAGTATTGCTACAGCCCGAAATGTTACTTAAACTGCATCCAGAAAATGTAGGAAATGCCTTGGGAATATTGTCTGCTCTCTTTTGTGTTTCAGGCAACCACAGAGAAACAAGCCAGACGAAGGAGGGATGCGGAGAAGACGGATGCACAGGCGAAAAAAGTTTGTTAATTTTCTGTTCAATATTTTTTACCCTCACACTGAAAATCAGAATTGAAACCTCAAGAATTCACTCAAAATGAAACGTCTGTCAACATTTACTCACCCTCCAAACCTGTGCGACTTTTTTTTTTCTTTTGTAGAACACAAAAATAAATGTTTAGCAGAATGTCTGAGCTGCTCTCTGCCATACATACTAAATGAATAGAGACTCTGGGCTTTCAGGCTCTAAAAATAGCAGCGTAGAAAAATAATAAAAGTAGTGTCTACGACTTGTTCACTATATTCTGAATCATCTTAAGCCATGTGATTTGAGTCATTTTTCAAATTTCTTTGCAATTTACTTTCATTGTATGGAAAAGAGCAACTTTACACATTCATGTGAACAACATGAGACTGAGTAAATAATGACAGAATTTAGATTTTTGGGTAAACTATCCCTTTTAATGCCTTGATATGTTTATTAAGTAGTGGTATTTATCTTTTAAAGGAAGCAAAGATGCAATATGATGTTAAGATGTTTAATATGATGTTTGTTTGTGTCCAACAAAGTTAAGACTTGAATGCAGATTTATAAATGTACACTTTTCCAAATGTTTGCTTGATCAGGCTGCTGCAACAAATCCATCGAGTCCTCCGAAAAGCAAAAACTCCATATCAGTGAAAACCTCAGTGAGTATTATAGCACAGAATCACAATTCAAAAAATGGTTCTTTAATGTGGCTCTTTCTTTACATGCGTTTTGTTGTTGTAGCAAAAACTGTTTAAATCACACACTGCAGTGGTACAAACCTGGGAAGACAGTCCTTATATGTTCATCATCCAAATTGATGCGTTTCCACCTACCAAAGACACGGAATGGAGCATACAACGTAAGATTATAATTAGGCTTACCTTTATGGTAATAATGAGGTTTATGTAGTAATAAACTACTTATGGAACTCACAAAGCCAGATCTTTGATTATCAGCATAATGTCTTGTGAACAAGAACAGCGCAGTTTGACAGCAAGGGTCCTTTTGAATGACGTACAATTGCTAACCAATTTTATAAATAAACACATTTTAATATGCATTTAATATCAATAGTTTTAAGAATATGTTAATATATATATTTCTTCAAACTACAGTGGAGGTCAGGATGCACGGTCACTATGATTACATCTCAGCATCAGAATGGCCTTTGATGATTGTGAGTGTCTGTTTTTTTTATTGTCTATTATTGCAACATATCAGTGTTTTGTGTAGTATTTTGTTCGATTCTGAAAAAGCTTTCACTTTTTGCCTATTGTCCTCAGTTCTACATGGTGATGTGCATCATCTATGTAATTATGGGCGTGCTTTGGTTGGCTCTCTCGGCTTGTTACTGGAGAGATCTGCTGCGGATTCAGTTTTGGATTGGGGGAGTGATCTTTCTGGGCATGCTTGAGAAGGCAGTCTACTATGCAGAGTTCCAAAGCATCCGTTACGATGGCCAATCGGGTTAGCACACTAGCAAATAAAAATGATTATATATCATTAACTGATTATATATTTATTCATGTCACATTTCAGTGTGTACTCACTTCAAGCTGTTTGTAATATTTTATGTGTAGTACAACGTAAGTGCACTCAAATTAGGCCAGATTTTAAATGGTCACTGTGAAGAGAAATGAAGGCTGTTTAAAGCTGCAGTCTGTAACTTTTTTTGAGTAAAATTATCCAACATCAATTTTTGAGCAAGTACATAACCAGCCAGTGTTCAAAACTATCTCCTTATCGTAGCCTGATTCACAACGGTAAGCTTGTAATAATGTGTTCTAATTTGAGTGGTACTGGTGGATTTCCATGGGAAATTCGAGCATGGCGCCGTTTATCTTTGTGTCATTACGTCATGTCTGTATACATAAAGAAGGAATCCGGCTAGTAGGCTATAGCGCGTGTGAGGACACTGCAGGTGGCGGATCATTTATAGCCTTTTCTCACAGCAGCTGGAATAATTAAACGTATCATTTTGATGGCGGATTGTAATCCAGAAAGGTCCAAACGACAATTATGTGACACCTGGAGATTCACCCGTAGTCAAAAGCAAAAGATTAGACTGTACAGAAATTGAAATCTACAGGTAACCTCTAATAAACACTAAATATACAGTCACGCAATGCTGATGTCGTTAACATTAACAATTTGAGAACAAAGTATAACAATCTTATAACAATTCAATCACTGTTGGTAGCGCGATTGTAATGCTTTTTTTTTTCTCAGTTGGTCAGAACAAAAGTGGCAGACATTTTACTTACTTGTTCAGATGACATTTTCCAGTGAAAATTCTTATTTTGGTCATACTTCCAAGATGTGGAATCTGTGATTCTAAAGTACAGTATCCACACCGGTGCGGTGACTGACAGCCACACATACTCCTTAAAACATTAGATTCATCTGCGCTGAGGAACTGTGCCGATGCACAACCCACATAAAGATGATAATTCCGCAAATAACTGCAATTGTAGGTTTCAAACAGAGATGGCAACAAAGAGGCAAAACTTACAGACTGCAGCTTTAATATTTAGCTTGTAATGTTTTAATAAGTATTTATAATAATCTAGTACATTTAAAAATTAAGCTGCTTTTTTATGTTCAACACAAAGGCAAACTGTTTAGATGTATTGTGGCCCATGATATCAATAAATCCGTAGGCTTATGTTTGATGTGACTGATTCTGGAAATGTGCTGTAAAGCTTTGATAAGGTTACTATAGTGAATGTAGTCATTACGGTGCATTATTTTGTGTGTGCAGTTCAAGGTGCAGTGGTGTTTGCAGAGATACTTTCAGCTGTGAAAAGAACCCTGGCTCGAGTGTTGGTCATTATTGCTAGCCTGGGATATGGCATAGTCAAGTAAGTCATTTTTAAGCAGTGATATATGGAGGCATAATAGACTAGAGTTTGGTCTAATCTTTTATTCAGCAAGGATGCATAAAATGGATCAAAAGTAAAGACTTTGTTACATACAGAACAGAACAACTGTTCAACATTGATAATAACAACAACAAATGTTTCTTATGCACCAAATCAGCATATTAGAAGGGTTTCTGAAGGACTATGTGACACTGGAGTAATGGACTTATTTTAAACTGTAATAATATTTCACAATTTTTACTGTGTTTTCAATCAAATAAATGCAGCCTTGGTGAGCATAAGAAACATGAAAACAATCTAACAGACCCCAAACTTTTGAACAGTAGGTTCAGGCTTGCCATTAATTCTGGTAGTGGAGTTCACTTGCAGCGAAGCATTTACTATAAGAGTAATCTTCAGCATAGTTCTATACATTTCCTCGTTTAATAACTCTACATTTTTGCTGCAGGCCAAGACTAGGAGCATTGCTGCACAGGGTAGTGGGAGTAGGACTGCTCTACCTTATCTTCTCCATCATAGAGGGCATCCTGAGAGTCAACACGGTATGGAGAGTCTCACGGCTGAAACCAAACACACTTTCACTGCCAATAATAAATTGCCAAAAATAAATAGTGACTAGTGACATCTCCCCCCCTTTGTGGCTAACCTTCTAAATTAACATGATGATGTTGCACCAAATGTCATGTGGAGCTTAATGTTTCTCTCTCACAGGAGCACGGTGGTTCAAGCAGGCTGCTTTGTGACATTGTTATGGCCCTCATTGATTCTTGTGTTGTGTGGTGGATATCCTTTCATAAGTCAATTCTGTGTCATAATAGTGTTAATTTTGTGCTGTTATTACAATGACTTCTGCATGGTGTAGTTTAGGACAGATAAATGGAAATGACTGCAGATTCTACAGGGTTGAACTTATAAATGTTTTTTTTCTGTTTCAGTGACCATGCATACAGTACTCTGTGCAATTTTTGGGGGGATTCCATGTTATGGAAATTTGAGTCTCTCATTGCTCTTCTCAGATTCTTTGGCCCTTGTGTTGGTGGTGGTGTACAGTTGAGATAATGCCTTGTGAGATATCTTCTTTCCCCATTTTCAGTCTTGCTTCCAAGCTAGTAGCATGATGTAAACCTGCCTTTGTTGGGCTGAATGATGGTTATGGATTGCAATGTGTGAGCATTTAGAACTAGGGCTGGGCGATTGTATTAAATATGAAGATCATTTTAATTCCAATATAAAATGAAACAACATAGGATTTTAACGCTGCTTGATTACTGAAATGCTATTTATTTCATAGGTATGTATACATAGATGCCTCATTAGTGTCTCTTTCTATGGGCTGCTATATGTAAGCAGCGGTCAGATCCGGTTCATGACCACTTGAGAGCAAGTTTACTATTCCTCTGTATCTGTAATAAACATTAGCAGATGATTTTCACAGCATTTAGTTGATCAATTGCATGTTATACATGAAAACACCAAAACAGCACATTCTCACCTCTCATCCCATTTGTCTGGAATTTATAGCTCTGTAGTTTTTACAGCCATAGGCTGCACAATGCTGTGACATTTTTGATAAATTCATTGAATTGTTAGTGTGACTAATGAATGGCGTCATGTTAACCGTTATCAGTTGGTGGACACATCTACGTGTCTGGAGCGGTCGAATGTGGCATCTGCATATACATATCTATGATTTATTTGGCCATAAAGTTATTTGGTAAGTTCAGTTCACTTCTTTTAAAGGGATAGTTCACCCAAAAATGAACATTCTGTCATCATTTACTCACCCTCAGGTTGTTCCAAACCTGTATACATTTCTTATATATATATGTTAGATATATAAGATATTTTGAAGAATGTTTGTAACCAAACAGTTGTGGGGCCCCATTGACTTCCATAATATGGGAAAAAAATACTATGGAAGTCAATGGTGCCCCAAAACTATTGATTATAATCATTCTTCAAAATATCTTCTTTTGTTCAACTTTGCATTTAAGTAACCAAATCTAATTCAACAAATTTGCTCAAATATTCAAGAATGTCCCTATGTGGCAAATATTAAAATGGTTTAGTAATAAACAATAATATTCATGCTGCTGTTCAAAGATTTATGGTAAATGAGTTTTTTTTTTATTCAAGGACGCAATAAAATGTTACAGACAAATTCTATTTCAATTAAATGCTGTTCTTTTGAAATTTTTATTCATCAAAGAATCCTGGAAAAAAAAAGTTTTTAACTGCTGAAAATTCAGCTTTGCCATCACAGACATTAAATTATATTTTAAAACATTAAAATAGAAAACATTTATTTTGAATTATAATGTTTCAGAATATTATTTTTTTTACTTTATTTTTGATCAAGTAAATGCAGCATTGGTGAGAATAAGAGAATTATGCTAAAAACATTCAAATTGTTCACAAACCGTTAGAAAGATATTATACTGTAGTTTCATGGAAATTATTAAATATCATTCATGTTTGTTCATTACTGTATTTCTTGCATTAATCATTTTGGAAAGTATTTGGTTGAAATGACAGTTCCTTTGAAAAAAAAAAAAAGTCACCCTTTCAAGCCATCTCTCAGCTAATATATAAATATTGAGGTTCTGAATATCTTAAGGCAATCGTTCAGCCCCGTGTAGGACCCTCTTGATGGTGGTGAGTGTGACGGTGCTACTCTTCTCTCTCTCTCTTTCTCTGGCTTTCTCTGTCTTTCTCTCTCTTTCTCTCTCTTTCCCCCTGTATTGTTCTGCCAGGCTGAAGATGACCTGGTGTTGCTGGCTGCCATCCCCTTGGCTGTTCTCGACTCTACCCTCTGCTGGTGGATATCCTACGTTTCTCCATTGCTGTTTGTGTGTGTCCCTCTTTTTCTCTTGCTGGGTTATTTAACAGTGGCCTTCTGTAGGTCGGATGTTAATCACCCTTTTTTGTCCTCCTTCCATTTGCGATTCCCTAGATTTTCTCCATTCATAAAAGGACAAAATCAAGCACGTTTCTGTCAGTGGGTCAGGAAGACTCCACATCTATTTTTTTTTTTTTTTTAACTGCAGCTGTGTCTGCTTTAGATTGTGAACATTAGGAAGTTGCTTAGCTCTAGTGATCATATATAGTCCTTGACACTCAGTCACATCTTCATTAGCCTGGCCCAGACGATGAAGCTCCTTCGGCTGAGGAGAAACTTGGTCAAGCTGTCCCTGTACCGACACTTCACCAACACACTCATATTCGCTATCATTGGTGAGCACACACTGCACACTACTACATTATTGTGTGAAGTGTCTTTGACATTAATCACTGGTAGTTAGGTATTTCAATACACTACTGTAATCCTTTCAGTGTAGTATTTGCATACTGAATTATGATTGGTCTGTCAAACATCTGGGTTACATGACTTATTAATGGAAAGTGAGCCGTAATTGGGGACATTCAATCTCCGTCTCTCTCGCTTGCTATATTTAGGTTGGCAACATTTTTTAAACTGTAATTTTACTAAACTTTAACACTTGCAAGCACTGATATTTCCATGATGCACTACTGTTCAAAAGTTTGGGGTCAGTACTTTCTTTTGTTTGTTTGTTTGTTTACTACTTTTATTCAACAAGGATGATCAAAATTTATCAAGTGTGACAGTAAAGACATTTTTCAATGGATTTTCTTTTTCATAATATACACTCAGCGGCCACTTATTAGGTACACCTTGCTAATACTGGGTTGGACCTCTTTTGCCTTAATTCTTCGTGGCATAGATTCAACAAGGTGCTGGAAACATTTCTATGAGGTTTTGGTCCATATTGACATGATAGCATCAAACAGTTGCTTCTCAGCTGTCGCATCTATCATCTGAATCTCCTGTTCCTCTACATCCCAAATGTATTCTATTGGATTGAGATCTTGTGACTGTAGAGGCCATTTGAGTATAGTGAACTCATTGTCATGTTCAAGAAACCAGTTTGAGATTATTTGAGCTTTGTGACAATGTGTGTTATTCTGCTGGAAGTAGCAATCAGAAGATGGTACCATGTGGTCATAAAGGGATGGACATGGTCAGTAACAATTCTCAGGTAGGCTGTGGTGTTTAAACAATGCTCAGTTGGTGCTAAGAGGTCCAAAGTGTGCCAAGAAAATATCACATTACACCACCAGCAGCAGCCTGAACCGTTGATGTTTATGCCAAATTCTGACCCTACCATCTGGATGGCGCAGCAGAAATTGAGACTCATCAGACCAGGCAACGTTTCAATCTTATATGGTCCAATTTTGGGGAGCCTGTGTGAATTGTAGCCTCAGTTTCCTGTTTTTAGAGGACAGTGGCACCGGTGTGTTCTTCTGCTGCTGTAGCCCATCTGCTTCAAGGTTCGACATGTTGTAAAGAGAGGTTATTTGAGTCTGGCCATTCTCTTCCGACCTCTGGTATTTTTGCCCTCAGAACTGCCGCTCACTGGATATTTTCTCTTTTTTTGGACCATTCTCTTTAAACCCCAGTAGATAGTTTCTGAAATACTCAGACTAGCCCATCTGGCACCAACAACCATGCCACGTTCAAAATCACCTTTCTTTCCCATTCTGATGCTCAGTTTGAGCTTCAGCAGATCGTCTTGACCATGTCTACATGCCTAAATACATTGAGTTGCTGTCATGAGATTGGCTGATTAGATATTTTCATCAACAAGCATTGGAACAGGTGTACCTAATAAAGTGGCTGGTGAGTCCTGAAAAGGAAGAATCCTGAAAAAATGTATTACGGTTTCCACAACATTGATAATAAGAAATGTTTCTTGAGCACAAAATCTCAGCATATTTTAATAATTTCTAATTCTAATTAGGGTTGCAAAGGGGCTGAAAATTTCCCAAAAATTCTGGATAGTTTCTTGAAACTTTGCAACCCTAATTCTAATATATTTTACTGTATTTTTGATCATTCAAATAAATGCAGCCTTCATGAGCATAACAGACTTAAAAAACATTTTAAAAATCATACCGACTCCAAACCAACTTTTGAACGTAAGTGTATGCAAACATTTGGCCACATGTTCTCATAATGAAATTCTGATTCTCTTTCAGCTTCTGTTATATTCATTGTGTGGACAACAAAGACCTTCAAGTTAACCAAGTGCCAATCTGTAAGCATTCTCTAGTTACATGTAATAAATATCTCTTCTGTTTTTTTTAGTTAAACTATACTTTAGTTGACACCTATTTGCCATCCACTGTAGGACTGGAGAGAGCTGTGGATCGATGATGCCTTCTGGCGCTTCCTGTTCTCTAGTATCCTGCTCGTCATCATTTTCCTATGGAGGCCTTCAGCAAACAACCAGAGGTAAAGCACTTCACCTCAATCCATGTGTCAAGGCCATTTGTAAACTCAGCTAATAGTGGATATAAGATTGTCAGTCTCTGTCCTTCTGAACCCTTCAGGTATGCCTTCAGTCCACTGGTGGATGAAGTTAGTGAGGAAGAGGAGGGGGAGCAGCTAATGAATGAAGCCTTCGGTAAGAGTCTTAATTAACAAATTAGAAGGTGTGAGACAGAAGTAGTGGCCTGTATTTAAAGATGACAGAGAAATAATTCTTCACATGGGATCTTTGCAAGCTGCCTTTGTACATCCGAGTGTAACAGATTAATCAAAAAGAAAAAATGTAGGGTGGGACTTGAGAGCGTGTGCACGTGTCAGGAAGTAAGTGCGCAAGACTTTCCCATGTCTTAAAATGCCAAAGTGCAGTGCCCTTAATGCACACTAAACCCACATTTTGGAATGGTATTTGAGGCTAAGCGTATCCCATCATGCATTATGTTTGGGAACTTGCGTGCCATTAAATCACAACATGTCAAGGAAAACATTCCACTGTAAGTTTAATTAGATATTACATATAATTTGGTAGTAAAACATAAAGTGTTGCACATTGTATTGGTGCAAAGATAAGTAGGCTATGTGTATTTTGTACAATATTTGCAACTGCTTTTTATCACTTGATTAGAAGCACCACAATTTTAAAATTGTGTCTTCTGTTAGTTAAATAACGACTACTGAACAAGTTTATTTTAAAATGCAAAGTACTGAAAATTTAAAAAAAAGCTCTGTAAACGCTTGCATTTTTTTGTAACACTAAAAGTGTGTCTCATCGGGTAATCAAAAGTTCTATACACACTTGCAGTCTTCACGCCTACTTGACCAAATACAGGAAATACGTCATGCAAGTAGACAAGTGGTCAAGTGCAAAGACCGCAAGTGTGTGTATTTGGTTATATTCATTGGTTGTTGATTGGATTTTGAAATGTGGGTGTTGCACTCAAAAGTGGAGGCAGATGAACTTGAGCTTGCTGGGGTGGAGTTTAAGTAGACTAAATGATGATAGGTTTGTCATTTTCACAGGAATATTCAGTTATGACATTTTTCACAAAAGAATTATGAGATCAAATGTTTTTAAGTTGAAACAAATGAATCATTCACAATAAGATCTATTTGCATTTCATGCCGACTTTAAAACAACTTAGTTCACGTTTCATCAGCACACTTGAATGCTGCACATTATGTCTGCAGATCTGGTTATCAGCCTTTGTTTGCTTGACTGTGTTTAGCCAGTTCTAACCAGTTATACTTGAATCTACAGAGGGTGTAAAAATGAGAGGGATGAAACCAGAGACCAATGGAAGTGCAAAACTCAGCAAAGTGGTAATGCACAATACTTAAAAAAAAGGAATTGTTTTATTGACAATATACACCGATCAGGCATAACATTATGACCTTCATATAACTTCAGGTGAAGTGAATAACGCTGATTATCTCTTCATCACAGCACCTGTTAGTGGGTGGGAAAATTTTAGGCAGCAAGTGAACATTTTGTCCTCAAAGTTGATGTGTTAGAAGCAGGAAAAATGGGCAAGTGTAAGGATTTGAGCGAGTTTGACAAGGGCCAAATTGTGATGGCTAGACGACTGGGTCGGAGCATCTCCAAAGCTGCAGCTCTTGTGGGGTGTTCCTGGTCTGCAGTGGTCAGTATCTATCAAAAGTGGTCCAAGGAAGGACCAGTGGTGAACCGGCGACAGGGTCATGGGCAGCCAAGGCTCATTGATGCCCGTGGGGAGCAAAGGCTGGCCCGTGTGGTCCGATCAAACAGACGAGCTACTGTAGCTCAAATTGCTCAAGAAGTTAATGCTGGTTCTGATAGAAAGATGTCAGAATACACAGTGCATCGCAGTTTGGTGTGTATGGGGCTGCATAGCTGCAGACCAGTCAGGGTGCCCATGCTGACCCCTGTCCACCGCCGAATGTGCCAACAGTGGGCACGTGAGCATCAGAACTGGACCACGGAGCAATGGAAGAAGGTGGCCTGGTCTGATGAATCACGTTTTCTTTTACATCACGTGGATGGCCGGGTGCGTATGCGTCGCTTACCTGGGGAACACATGGCACCAGGATGCACTATGGGAAGAAGGCAAGCCGGCGAAGGCAATGTCCTGCTGGGAAACCTTGGGTCCTGCCATCCATGTGGATGTTACTTTGACACGTACCACCTACCTAAGCATTGTTGCAGACCATGTACATCCTTTCATGGAAATGGTATTCCCTGGTGGCTGTGGCCTCTTTCAGCAGGATAATGCGCCCTGCCACAAAGCAAAAATGGTTCAGGAATGGTTTGAGGACACAGAGTTTGATGTGTTGACTTGACCTCCAAATTCCCCAGATCTCAATCCAATCGAGCATCTGTGGGATGTGCTGAACAAACAAGTCCGATCCATGGAGGCCCCACCTCGCAACTTACAGGACTTAAAGGATCTGCTGCTAACATCTTGGTGCCAGATACCACAGCACACCTTCAGGGGTCTAGTGGAGTCCATGCCTTGACGGGTCAGGGCTGTTTTGGCAGCAAAAGGGGGACCAACACAATATTAGGAAGTTAGGAATAATGTTATGCCTGATCGGTGTATATGAAGGTTTAGATATAAAACAACATGTTGTGAGAGTTGTCTCTCATCATTGTGTATTTTCAGATATGCTGCATATTTTTTTTTTTTTGTCATGTCAAGGCCTTCACCTCATGGTAAATTTGTTTTGTCGTCCCTACAGGATGAAGATCTCAAATGGGTTGAGGAAAACATTCCCTCATCAATGGCTGATGTGTAAGTCTAGGGATCATATAAAAGTCATGTTTACAGAAATTATGGTTAGAATGACAAATAAGCGGTTATTTTCTAAAAGGAAAATCACTTTTTATTTTGACTATTTGTACACCGAAAGACACCATTAGTTTGCCTGTAAATCTACTAGCAATTACTGCCGTGTCATTGACGTGTCCTTTTCTTTGTTTTGCAGGGCACTGCCGCCTCTGCTAGACTCAGACGAGGTAAGTGTCTCATACTCTGATAGGCCAGCAGTGGGCGCTCTTTGAGCTTCCAAAGTAGAACACAGAGCGCGATCAGCCTGTCACATCACAGTGTTTACCCTCGCTCCCTCTCCGTCGGTTGTTTTCTTTCTGCTTGGAACAAAAGGAGCGCTGAGGTTTTGTCTGACTAATAAGACCTCACTAAAGCTAACATTGGACTTGTTCATTTCAAACTGCAGCCAATACGGACAAATCTCATAAAGATTACATGCTACAATGCATGCAGGCTTTTATAGGTGTTTATGTAACCGTGTTGATTATTTTTGGTAATTTTATTGTATTACACCGCCTTTTTTTAAATGTCTCTTTTTTTTTTATACATTTTTTTTTTTTTGTCTTTCCTTTTCCCCCAGGAGATCATGACCACGAAATTTGAGATGTCCAAAATGGAGTAGATCTATGAAGATGTATGTATTGTGTGTATATAATGTGCATGACAATGCACAATTGCTTTATCCTAAAACATGAGCTTTTCATAAGCAACGTCTGTAAATATGTGGGATGATGAGGGTAATGCACTAAAGGACGTTTTGTTTTATTTTTAATTGCCTGTTTGTATTTATATTTTCTCAGATAATATGGTGTAAGAGTTTCTTAACTTAACTGTAAATTGCCTTTGACTGTTGTTTACATATCTACTGTACAAACTGTGATTAAAACACATTAGTTTGTGCATTGTGCTCTTTTACTAAGAGGCTTTTGCACAACAATCCTCTTAATCACATAAAGATGGGAAAACATGTCAGATGGAAGCTCGCTTTTCTAGTTTTCTTTAATTCGTCAGTATGCTTTCATAGATTAAGAGTACCTCTCTGACCTGCTGGTATTTTCAGTAAAAGTGGCCATTAAGTGTCATTTTGCTGGCCTGTGGACCATTAAGCAGATTGCCTTTCAATGGATTTGTCTAACGTGAGATTTTAATGCTCTGTGTCATAGTTAATAAATACTCATCTGCCTTTGGGTATAGTTAGATGACAAAGGAAAATGAGGTTGCTAGATTTTTGTCTGTGAACAGTCTATAACAATTGATCAAAGCTCATCTTTATTTCTCTTTTTTTTTTTAAATCTGGTTTTCCCTCTAGAACCAGTTAAACTGCTGGCCACAGGATATCTAGCAGCATGTGCAGATGCTCATTGCAAATTAAAGTATTTTTAGAGCAAAAAAGTTTTTACCTTTGACCCTTTTTGACTTGTAAGAAGAGACTTACTGCTTTGACAACATATGTTAAGTCTGTAAAGTCCACCCGGGTTGTGTTGTCAATGGATTTCCTCTCAAAGCCACATTCAAAAGTCTGTCATGCAGAGTGTCAGTTTCACCCACTTGCAAATACAGTCTCAATATCTCTGTCCTGTTTTGTCCCTGTTAAGTCAACTCATTATTTGTTAATACTTCCACACGGTTCTTCATTAACCCTGACCCTGGCGGTGAGCTATAGGGAATGCTGCACCAAAACCTGTTGCTAGGCATTCTGTTAATCTGCAGTTAACGTGCTAATAGCATGATCTCTGCGAATTAGTGTAAATGGTGAAGTGTAAACATGACGGTGGTCAAGGTACAGTCATAATTGACATTTGCTATAATACAGTGTTCATATTAAGGGTTTTATACAATAGTGTGTTCACATTTCCAAGATGTGAATTATGCACTATTGTGAAGCAGAATTGTTGGAGGGAAACTACAGTACCCAAGTTTGGAAACGATACAATTTTTTGGGGGGGGGTTTTTGAAAGAAATGTCTTCTGCTCACCAAGGCTGCATTTGTTTCATCACAAATACAGTGAAACAGTAATATTGTGAAATATTATTACAAACTAAAATAACGGTTTTCTATTTTAATATATTTACAAGTGTAATTTATTCCTGTGACGCAAAACTAAATTTTCAGCATCATTACTCCAGTCGTCAGTGTCACATGAGCCTTTAGAAATCATTCTAATATGCTCATTTGGTGCTCCAATGTTGAAAACAGTTTCTTGCTTGCTTGCTTAACATTTCTGTGGAAATGCTGATATTTTTTGCAGGGTTCTTTGATGAAAAGAAAATTCAATGAACAGCATTTATTAAATTTATTAAGGAATCTTTTGTAACATTATAAATGTCACTGTAACTTTTGGTCAATTTAACGCATCCTTGATGAATAAACGTATTATTTCTTTCTTTTTTTAAATCTTACCACAAATGTTTGAATGGTATCATTGTTTCCACAAAAATTCAGCTTTGTCATCACAGAAATGAATGACATTTTTAAATTTATTAAAATAGAAAATTATTTTAAATTGTAATAATATTTCTGTACTGTATTTTTGAACAAGATTATTTTCAAAAACATAAAAAATTGTAAACTTTTAACAGGGGCTGTAAATAAATTTTCTCTGCTGGTTTGCATGCCAATTAATATGTTATCATTCAGCATTTCTTTGACATTTTCTAAAATCTGTCAATGGCAAAGAATGTCATAACCTGCAAGAAAACCCAGAGAATTATTTAATGTTTAATGGTGGTTTATTCATGTACACAAGATAACAGTCTAAAAACAAAAACACAGATATTAGAGCACATTCCGTATTGAATTCACAATTCGGGGGGCAGGCTGTTATTTTAAATGTGTCTGTATCACATATATCTAGTCAAAGGAAAACTACAAACAGAATGGCAATTAATATAAAACTAACAGTCTTTATGACCACGGTACTTTGTGATCACTGAGATTAACATTTCAAAGGAATGTCTTTTATGACAATATAAAATCTCACTAGTAGACAGGCAAAACATTTACAATGATGGAATGATAGCAAGAACTGCACTGATTGATGATTCTGAATTATTGCTTTTCAAGATTTTTTTTTAAACTATGTGGATTGCATCTCTCACCATGGTGAATCGTGGCGTAAACATGTGATTACTCCATATTTTGGGGGGGAGGGGGGCAAAGCTCCTCGCTGAACGAATCCCATGCAGATCTAATCCTCTTTGTGTGGCGTCACACGTTTCCCGCCTTTTTTTCTGGTAAATAATAACAGAAGAGATTTCAGAATATATTACAATATATTTCTACATTTCAAACTTTCATTTTAATATTTAATTACTCACACATTTTTGTCACAGAGGAGAGGTAATTTAGGTTCACCAAAAATACATTTTGTGAACTTTATAATACAGAACAGCAAACACTACACAACTGCATGTGAAAATCCTCAACCTCAAGAACACTTAATTATTATTGGGTCCACATTAACATTGAGACATGCTATAATTTTTTTTATTTAATAAATTATTATAGGTAGAGAATACTTCCTGAAAATACACAAATTGGTACTTTGGGTAACTTCACAACAGCGCCTGTATTTTCTATTGAATTCACTGACCCTAAAATGTACAACTTTTTAAAGGGGTGATGGGATATAACAATAGCTTTTTGACATGTGTCCACAACACCAGAACATTTTCCCACAAACACAGATGCTGAGGATCAATACAGAGATCCCTGATTTAAAGTAACTTCTCTGTGACAGTAACTGACATCAATATGTGTGTAACTACTATTATTTTCAGACTGGAAACACTTCAAACTACTGTCCGGAAGATCCTTCTCCTTGGCTAACTGTTCAGCGGCTGAGGATACAACTGCACGCACGATGGAAGCTGCAACCTCATAGAACATCCTCTTCAAGGCCTCCTCTTGTTCATCTGTATTGGTCTTCGCTGACCCAGAAAGGGACCCTCCACACTGAGGGGCCCCATCCCCCCTGGTCTCTACCTCAACACTAGTACCTAGTCCTACTTTAGATTCAGCTTTGTCATTTCCATTTTGCTGTAGATCTCTCGAGTCAACTGGGGCTTGACACTCACCGCTTTGGGCAACTGCATTGACCGTATCGCACTTCCCGTCTTGATTGAGAATCTTCCCATCCTTCGGACAAGTTTTGCCACTAGAGTCTATGGTCTCCTGGTTGGTCTCCTCATCCTTCACATCATTCTGGGTTGTTGCTTCATGATTGTGTGCTGCGGTGTCCTCTGATGTAGCATCCGAGCATCCATTCTCTCCATTGGCTTTTGGCTCAACCTGGCCTCCACCCTCTGGGGCTGGATCCGCTGCGTGAGACTTGTCTGATGGCTGACCAGATGGTGCGCTAGTGTTGGACCTGTCCTCTCCATCAGAACTCTTGTGCTCGTCTGCCACCTGAGCTTCATTATTGCTCTCACTCTGAGCCACAGTCTGCTCCTCTGATCCAGTCTGTAGGACATCGGTTGCCCCAGCTGCATCATCAAGGCCATCCATGTCTTTAGTCTCACTATCACCAGTATCATCGCCTTCTTTCTGGGCTGTTGTACCCTCCCCCATGTCCATGCTGGTACTCTTCCCCTTTCGCAGTATGAAGTTCTTTAGTGACACAGCACGGTTGAAGTGTGTCCTTTTTGCCTTGGCTGTCTTGCCTGAGTCTTTACCCGCCTGTGGTTCATCAGTCTGCTCTTGCTCACCCGCTGCTTCCTCCTCTACTCCACCAGTGTCAGTTGCCTTCTTTGATTTGGGAATAACTCGTTTTTTGAAAGAGGTCCAGATCTCATTTGCATGTTGGTCTACAGATTTTGCATGCTGTGTAGTAGCAGTTGCTCCTTTCTCCTCATCACCGTCACCGTCAGCATTAGTCTTCTCCTGTGTTTCTACGTCACTGGCTACCTTTACATCTTCCATCCCCTGTTCTGCCTCTGGGGTGTTTTCATCTTTTATATCTGAAGAGTCTTTGTCCTTTGGTTTGTGGATTCCAACAACTGATGGATCTCTCTTCAGACCCTGGAATGTCCAAGATCTCTTCAATTTCCACCGTTTTTGCCCAGATTGCTCCGACTTTGTTGTGGAATCCAGTGTCCCAGTGTCTCCTGCTCCATCTGCACTTGCTCCCTCTGCCCCCTCACCGTCCTTGGACTCATCTGTGCTTTTCTTGTGACTTTTTTGAGCCATAAGTTTCTTAAAAGAGTGCCAGCGTTTCACATTTTTTGTTGTTTGAGGGTTAGACTTGTCTGGCTCGTCTGTAGTCGGAGGCTCCTCTGTTTGGTCAGCCATAGTTGTGCTGGCATCAGCATCCTCTAGTCTGTCTAGTGATTTCGAACGAACCTTGCCAAGTTTTTGGAGAGCCCCTGTACCATCCTTTTTGTCTGTGCTTTTGTGTGAGAAAATTTTAGCGACAGGATTGCGGATGAAGTCTCTGACACTGGACTTCTCTCCTTGCTTTGGCTTGGCACCAGATGCCTTTTGCTCTTGGGAAGCCTCCTCATTTTCTGGTGCTTTTTCAATAGTCTGCCCATCAGCTGCATCCTCGTTAGCTTCTGCTGGCTGACTAGATTCCTGGTCTTTAGGGCCTGCAGTATCTCCTTGATCATTCTGAGTGGAGACCTTATCCTGCTCCTCGCCAGTAGTATCCTCAGCTCCTGTATGCTGTTCCTTCTTCTTCTTCCCTCCCATTACTTTTCCAAGCCCACTTTTATTTAAAAAAGAGTCCCATATTTTTTCAGAGGCTGGTTTGGATTTGCTATCAGCTGGTTGCTCTGTGCTTGGCGGTGCCTCGTTAGTAGGCTGTGTTTCCTCTGTTGAAGCTGGGGCTTCTTCTGTTGAAGCTGGATCTGGCTTTGTGGTTTCCACCTCAGCTTTGTTCTCGACAACGTCTGCTTGGACAGGCTCTGCAGTAGCCGCCATATCCGAAAACAAAAACTATCAGGTGTTTCTCGCTGAAAAATACTTATTTCCTTGTGTTCTTTATGGAACTGAGTTCATTGATGATCAGCCAACAGCTCTGAGAGTGTTCCTATCCAACTTTTTTCCATAAGAATTAGGCAACTCTGCATCATATTCCGTGTGGAGAAGATGGACCTCAAAGCTAGAAGGAGAAGAGACAACAATCAGTTTTAAATTGGCTGTACTTATCAGCATTTGAGAAAATGTTTTTTTTTTTTTGTTGTTTAATGCTTGAAACTTATGCATCTTAGCTCTACAATTTAGCTTATCTCATTGCGTAAATATGCACATACGTGTTTTCAGGCAAGGACATGAAAATGGCAAATGCAAAATAAGTTCACATACCGTTGCCCATATGAAAATGAAAGATCTTATAAAACCTCTAAACTCTTCACCCTGGGTCAACTCATGTCGCTTAACACTGGGGCTGTTTTTGTTTCTACACAGAGGATTCTTTTGTGATTAAAAATGATCTTATGTCAAGCTTCATTGATGCTAAAAGCAATTTAATGCTTCCTCTGAAATGACCCACTTGTGAATTTGAAATTATTTTACATTGTCTATTTGGTCTAAGATGCTAGAGGTGAAACCACATGTGATGTAGTTACATAGTTGATTTATTCAAGGAACCTTATGACTGTATGCACAGTAAACTGAGTACAGTAGCATAAAACACAGAAGCAATATTCTTTGCCTTGTGAAAAGCCTAATGGAAAGAACATGGCCTAATTGGATTTTGCTGTGACTGAGTCTGTTTACTGATGGGACACAAGACCCCGCTTGCCCATCCGACTGACACTGGGACAATTGAGGCTTGACGGTTTTGTCCCCTCTTTTCATGGACAAAACCCTTCCCCTTTGTTATGCAAACGCAAGAGAAGAGACTTGGAGAAGCTCCCTTGATAAAGCCCTAAGTGTGGGCTCAAACCTTGCTTTGCAGAAGTAGAACATAATTCTAATGAGAAACGAGGGAAAAGCCAATGCAAATGCTTGAGACAGCAGGTGCCAGTGCTCTTCAAAACCTCATTTGCATTGCTAATGCGTCCCTAACCATCTCCTCCATTTTGTAAAAATGCGTTGATATCAACATAACCTAAGTTATTTTAATTGACTGCGTTGCACGGGTAGTACGTTATGTGCCAATAATGCATCGAAAAGACTCGAGACATCTTACTTCTGTTGTGTCTGGAAAACATGCCTGATCAATACTCATTCATGACACTTCATTCGGATCACCAATTTATTGGACCTCGCAGTAATTTGTGAATAATTAAAAATATTTAGATTCACGAAGCTTCCAGTAATCAGCAACATGTCTGTCACCGTGTAAATGTGTGATGTGGGAATTGTGAAATCATCATGCAGCGGGAAAACAACAACCCGCGCGCCACACACACACAAGCGCGCGCGCATTCCGTGTCTATTGTGGTAAAGCCATGCTTCTTTTATTCTCGAAATCTCGTCGGTATCAAATTCAGCGACTGAAATGTTTTTGTTTTGTAAAAGAGCATTTACTTGATACATTCACCACAGACTGAGAGCAGTTTAGAGCAAATTCACACTTGAGTGCGTCTGTTAATAATATGCGAGAGGACAGTCTGGCACGTTTGGCGAAGTTGATCGCATGAATGAATGAACTCGTAACAGTTGCTTGAGCAAACACTCAATAGTGAAGCAGATGTCCTTGTTCATAAACGTAAACACAAAGCAAGACAAGCTGGAAACGGATTCGTTGAACCAAATGCTCAATTTCACTATGCCTACGAATTCAAATCCAGGGCGCAGTCATTGAGCGCCTATTGTCCTTTCCATCTAAATCTCTGCACTTCCTTATAATGTCCGTTGTAAATGCATTGCATAGGCGAAGCGTTTAAAACAATACGTTTGTATTTTGACACAATAAAGAAAGGTAATCAGATCTAGCATACAAAATGAAGTTGTGCTCAACATAAATACTCAGAATTATATATATAAAAAATATAACTAAGAAAAGAGTCTGCAAACCTTGTTACGCGTGTGTAAATCCGTCCCGTGTGCTGGAGGAAAGGTAATAATCTGCTCCAGACTGGAAAAGACACTGAAACTAAATCCCCGCTCGCATCCTCATGCCTTGACTGAAGAGAGATCAGTGTGCGTGTGAGAGAGAGTGTGTGTGTGGAGAATTGCGCGCGGGGACGTTGAGGGTCGAGCGCTGGTATTAACAGACGCGCAGCTGCGGCTCCATCTATCTCACCCTGTTGCCCTTAGCAACCAGGGAGCCCACCCCCACCCTGCCACCACCACACACACACCCGCCCCCAACACTAAGAGGGTTACAGTACGGGGTTGAGATGGTAACTTTAATTTCAGCCACTTCCCCTGATTTGCGTGAAATGTGGTGATGTTGCATCACGACTCTTCAGATTGGCTTTGGCAGGTCCGCAGATTGTTTCTGTACCCCATGATGCAGGGCAACAGATCGAGCGTTCGGGGAGACTGGGGAGTTTTGTAACGTTTAGTTTTAACGTCTGCAACACACTGCTTTTGATATTTGTCTTACACGTTGATGTAATATTTCATATTTGTCTGCTAAATTTAAGTAGTTTAGATATCTACAACGACATAAATGTGAAAGGGTGGGATATAAAACCAATAAAAAAACATGGACATTCAAAATTTAGTGCATTAAGTTACTTCGAACAGAAAGAATATTAAAATAAATAAAAATGGAGACATGGAGATGCTGTCATCTGATGAGGCTGGTGGATGATAGTGATGTCACCCATAGCTAATTTCTAATTGGTTAAACTGATGGTGTTACATCTCACCCTGTTACACACTCCCCTACAACTCTGTTCAAATGAACAGTTTCCACAAATAGAAATGTGAACAAACTGACCTCATTATCTGAAGATAATTGTTGGGGAATCAGAACAAAGGCCCGTGTGCACATTGGGTTGATGCAACTGGACAGTAAGAAAGATAAATACAAGTGTCTGCATCCCAGAATGCTCTTGAGACCCTAAAGCACAGAGCTGAGGGATGAAATGGAATATTTAGGACTGTGCCAAGGCCAAAATGGTGTTTTGTTTTGTTGTGTCCCTGTTCAAAATATCGAACACAATTTGCCCCAAGGCCAGAATGATATGTGCTTTCCACTGGAAATGCATTGCTCTGTGATGAATATTTCATACGATTGAGCATCTGCAAGAGAATTCTGCTCTCCTTCATTGAGCTTTAATTTCCTCATGGAGGATGCCACATCTGTCTGGAGGCATCATCGAGTCAGACATTCAGTCTCGGTCGGGTTCACGGTGCTACTGAACGACTCTGGAGGATTATCATCCTGCCAAAGAATCATAGTAAAATCATCCTCATTCAAGCGAAGGGGAGGAGCATAAGGGATTGGTCAGTTTGAAGGAGTGACCTATAAATAGCAGGATAACAGGGGATTATTTTTACAGGACATAAAGTAACTCTGTTATGATTGTGTATGTGGAGATGTGTGCGATGCTTAGGTGAAGGGAGGTCTAAATGTTTAAAAGACCATGTTTGTCTGACCTTCACTGCACTTCAGAGATGGTAGATCACTTGGCAGTTGTAGGCTATAAATGGTCAGGATAGGTATATATGTATAAGTATGTGTTTGACTGAGTAATGTGTTACACTATTTGCGCTATATTATTTATAATGTTATTTTTTACTTTTATTTATTTTAACCCATTTAAAAAATATTTTTATTATTTTTTAAATAATTCTTTAATAATTTAAAATTGATTTCTATGTAACTATTTTTATATATTTATCATGGATAGGTTAAGAACTTACCACGTGTATGAAATAAATAATGATTGAAATACTTAAGGAAATGCAATGTCTTGCCACTGTGTATGCAATGTGATAAATAAATAAAGTTTTTAACACAATGCAATGTCTTGCCACTGTGTGTTTTATGTAATGTTTTAAATAATTTGTGATAAAAAAGTGACAGATAAACAAACAAATAAATAAATAAATTGTGATAAACAATAAGTGAATTCATTTGAGAGTTTTTTTTCTGGCCAGTAGCTTAATGTCAGAAACACAGCAATAAGAGAAGCAGAAATGTCTGAAGGTCAACTCTTGGTTGTGATCAGACAGATGACAGGAACAACAGGAATTCCTCGAAAAATTCCCACAGTTATGGCATGTTTCGGTCATAACTGTGGAAACAGATGTGTCATGCACAAGCTTCTTCTCTCACCAGCCCACAGAAACCTGCCACTAAGCCTGTAAATGCACATCTGATGTCACAGGCGTGGGGATGGGAAGATGTTGCACCGCAATTGTGAAATGCCCAGTCTTCAGGTGGGGTGGAAAGAGCAAGTGTGTGTATTTCTGCCATGCTAAAGCCTTGCGACAGCGTGTGCTTGTGTGTGAGCAGAGGGGTGAAGCTGGGGGTGGGGTGCTTCTGCTCTGACAGATTCAACCGAAGGCCGCGTCAAGATCACCGCTCTGACTGTCAACTCCATTTCCCGCTCTGTCATCTGCCACAACCGAGGTCTTATTTTAAGAAGCTGGTGTCGTGGCGGGATGACCAGCACGTGCTTCCACACGCAGCTGTAAACACCAGGATCAGAAGTGAGCCGATCAATTTCTGTTAGTCCCGCAGTGCTGGGTCCCTAATGGTTAACCTGGGAAATAAAAGCAGTTTAATCAGTCCAGGCTTTGCACACTAAACAGGTGAGCTGTGCAGGGGAACGAAATCAGTATTAAGTGATAAGTTTAGCCTTTTGCTCTGCTACTAGCAGTCCTGGTTAAATATTTCACGTTGGAGAAGGCAGGGTGGGGACTTATCCAGGCTTACTGTCAGTGTCAAGTGAAGTGCCTGCAGAGGGGGAATTAAAGGCTGCGCAAAATCTTACTCCAGCAGCAGACTGGAGAAAGTCAGGACGTACATATTCAAATCTAGATTTCAAGGATCCATTAGCATTTAAACCGCATATTTGGGCTGAAGCAAAGTCTCCTCCTTTTTTAGGAGGCTATTTAGGTAATGGCACCTTCCATGGGACATTAATCTGTGTAATTAGGTTTCAGCTGTGCCGTGTGAAATAGATTGCTTTGGCATACTTCACTCCTCTGCAACCTGTACCTATAGGAGAACTTTGGAGGAATGAGCATTTTTTGGCTGTCCACCTCCCGATTTATTTCCTCACCAGCCCAAAACATCCATCAGCTCCTGTAAGGGAAGATTACATCAGGCCTGATCTGATCCAAAACAAAACCTGGCCTTGTTAGGGCTGCTGCTGTTCGGGTGATGTTGAAGTAATATAGCATGCACTGAAAGACTGAAAGGTGGTTTTGTGCTAAAAGTCAGCATGAATGAAAACTCACCCTGTCTGCATATTATAGATCTTATTGTGAACAATTCATCTGTGCATATGTTTCATTTCATTCATGTTGTAACTGGATCTTCCAATGAAACTTTTCTTTGGTGACGGATGCAGGACTTCTCCAATCATGTTAACTTAAACATGCCCCTGCAAGCTCATCTGCCTCCGCTTTTGAGTGCAACACCCTCATCCTCAGCTATTAGGGAACATTCTGACAACGTTCTCTTGAAGTCAAGAACAACCAATCTTCCAACAACGTTAACAGAATGTGTGTTCAAAGTTATCTGGTCTTTAATAATGCTCTCAATCTTAAAACGCTAGCACAAAAACATGCATCATTCATGGAATGTTTTTTTCCTGAAACGTTTTAATTGGAAGTTCATCTTACTTACATTAAAGTAAGTAACATTTCCATAATTTTTGCAAAACAATAAAATGGGATGTTCCATTAATGTTCACATAATCAAGAAAAACATCTTTAAAACTGGATGTTTTGAATGCTCAGAGAACATTCAGAAATAACATGTTCATAATTTAATGGGAACATTAGCGAAACGTTCTAAGAACATTTTTGTTAGCCTGGTCTTAACATCCAATCAACAACTGTTGCATAAAACCCCGGCTGCATCCGAAATCGCAAACTTCCCTACTATATAGTAGGTGAAAAACAGTATGTGACAAAAGAAGTATGTCCGAATTCACAGTACTCATGGAAAAGTAGGCAAAAAGTACACTCTTAACCCGAATTAGTTGATTTTACTAGAAATTTGCGTGGAAACACGTTGCACTAAACCATTTTAGTTTTTGCACAGGGTGAAACTAAACAGGTTAAGTTGTATTAACATAGAATCTTAAGTGGGTGCAGTAGACAAATCAAGTTTACATTAGTAGTCTTTACTGAAAATCATTAGTTCACATTATTAATTGTTTTTGAGTATACGTTTTATATAATTACTAAGTTAAACAGACAAAAAAAAAAAAAAAAAAAACAATATTACCAAATGATTTAAGTAGTGATAAATGTTATATTTATGTAAAGTCTTATAATTTGTGATGCTACTTAGATTGAGATTTTTTTTGTATTAATTTGAAGAAATTAAACAACATTTCAATGTTTTTTTTTTTTTTATTGTAGACAAAAAACAGGTAAGACTTCAATGTCACTTCATATGCAAACCTTTTTGCTTGGTAACAATTGTAAATTGTTTAGAGGAACACACACATGAACACACAGTATTCAACAATATGCTACAGTGGGGAGAACAAGTATTTGATACGCTGCCGATTTTGCAGGTTTTCTTACTTACAAAGCATGTAGAGGTCTGTAATTTTTATCATAGGTACACTTCAACTGTGAGAGACGGAATCTAAAACAAAAATCCAGAAAATCACATTGTATGATTTTTAAATAATTAATCTGCATTTTATTGCATGACATAAGTATTTGATCACCTACCAACCAGTAAGAATTTCGGCTCTCACAGACCTGTTAGTTTTTCTTTAAGAAGCCCTCCTGTTCTCCACTCATTACCTGTATTAACTGCACCTGTTTGAACTCGTTACCTGTATACAAGACACCTGTCCACACATTCAATCAAGCAGACTCCAAACTCTCCACAATGGCCAAGACCAGAGAGCTGTGTAAGGACATCAGGGATAAAATTGTAGACCTGCACAAGGCTGGGATGGGCTACAGGACAATAGGCAAGCAGCTTGGTGAGAAGGCAACAACTGTTGGCGCAATTATTCGAAAATGGAAGAAGTTCAAGATGACGGTCAATCTCCCTCGGGTCTGGGGCACCATGCAAGATCTCACCTCGTGGGGCATCAATGATCATGAGGAAGGTGAGGGATCAGCCCAGAACTACACGGCAGGACCTGGTCAATGACCTGAAGAGAGCTGGGACCACAGTCTCAAAGAAAACCATTAGTAACACACTATGCCGTCATGGATTAAAATCCTGCAGCGCACGCAAGGTCCCCCTGCTCAAGCCAGCGCATGTCCAGGCCCGTCTGAAGTTTGCCAATGACCATCTGGATGATCCAGAGAAGGAATGGGAGAAGGTCATGTGGTCTGATGAGACAAAAATAGAGCTTTTTGGTCTAAACTCCACTCGCCGTGTTTGGAGAAAGAAGAAGGATGAGTACAACCCCAAGAACACCATCCCAACCGTGAAGCATGGAGGTGGAAACATCATTCTTTGGGGATGCTTTTCTGCAAAGGGGACAGGACGACTGCACCGTATTGAGGGGAGGATGGATGGGGCCATGTAACGCGAGATCTTGGCCAACAACCTCCTTCCCTCAGTAAGAGCATTGAAGATGGGTCGTGGCTGGGTCTTCCAGCATGACAACGACCCGAAACACACAGCCAGGGCAACTAAGGAGTGGCTCCGTAAGAAGCATCTCAAGGTCCTGGAGTGGCCTAACCAGTCTCCAGACCTGAACCCAATAGAAAATCTTTGGAGGGAGCTCCAAAGCTCCGTATTGCCCAGCGACAGCCCCGAAACCTGAAGGATCTGGAGAAGGTCTGTATGGAGGAGTGGGCCAAAATCCCTGCTGCAGTGTGTACAAACCTGGTCAAGAACTACAGGAAACGTATGATCTCTGTAATTGCAAACAAAGGTTTCTGTACCAAATATTAAGTTCTGCTTTTCTGATGTATCAAATACTTGCAAATTAATTACTTAAAAATCATACAATGTGATTTTCTGGATTTTTGTTTTAGATTCCGTCACTCACAGTTGAAGAGTACCTATGATAAAAATTACAGACCTCTACATGCTTTGTAAGTGGGCAAACCTGCAAAATCGGCAGTGTATCAAATACTTGTTCTCCCCACTGTATATCCTTGTGAATGAGTAGACACACATTAAAACTGGAGAAGTCATGGCTTCTGATGGTAGCTTCTCACAATTCCTTTGTGAAAATCAAATTGTAAGTTGATTTTTTAATGTTCGTATCATGGGTTTAAGTTCACTGTGGCCCAACGTGAGAAGTACTTGTTGGATGAATTGGAACGTTTTCCTCATTGATTTGGGGTAGTTGAGATGCAGTGCATATGAAAGTCCAAAGAGAATGCACAGATTTAAGCAAGTCTTTAATACCTTCCATCACAACTTCTCCCTCAATTTTGGATTGAGACGAAAGGAAGATGGGAGCACAGCACCTTCATGCTCTTGCTGAGGATTCCAAAGTCAAGGTGGCGGAATGAGTAATCATCAGAGTCCTAAAAACAGAGCACATTCATGACATTTCTCATTAAATAACTATCAATAATGTTAAACAATATAGTCTTGTAATGAGACAGACACATAGAGGGAATGTGTGAATTGGTTATGACTGCTGGAGTACATTAAAGGGTTAGTTCACCCAAAAATTAACATTTTGTCATTTACATATTTACCCTCATTGTCATTCCAAACCCATAAGACTTATGTTCTTCTTCAAAACCGAGATAAAGATTTATATAAAAAACTAATAATAATTAAAAAAAACCCTGAGGTTTCTGTCCCTCCATTCAAAGTCACATAAAGCCATCTATCTCTTTAAAAGACTTGTATAAAACCGCTTGATTCATATGGATTTATTTTATGTTGCCATTATGACCTTTTTAAACCTTTAAGTTTTAATGAAGCGACAGAAATGTCTCAGGTTTTATTAAAAATACCTTAAATGTGTTCTGAAAATGAACAAAAGTCTTATAGGTTTGGAATGACATGAGGGTGAGTAAACGATGACAATGTTAGAAAGATGTTAGAAAGAGTTTAGAAAGACCTTTTGCTACTAAGTTTTAATGGTTTGAACTCTTTACACACAGGTTATCAAACATAAGGACTATCAATTAATAAAATAATTATGTGGTCATGGTCCTTTGAGAAAATAAGTTACCTATTAAGCTCACCAAAATCTACTTTGAGACATTTTAGTGCACAGGGTATTGGTTTGAGTACAAGAAGTTATGTTAAAATAAAATATTAATCTCTCACACAATAATATTTAATTTTATTTTAAATGACAAAAGCGTTTAAATTAAGATATACATCATTAAATGCAAAAAGTCTGGCTGTGCTTAATGGGTACATGTTTGTACCCTTTAAGCACACCCCTGTTGCCATTAAGCTCACAACATGTTTTTTTGGGAAAAAATTCTTGTTTATTTTAAACAACATTTTTAAAGAATAATTTTATAAAGATTAACTTGAAGTGACAACCATCAGTTAATATTTAAAGTCTCTTTATGAAGTATTTACATAGACGTTCAATGTGGATGAGCTTAAAGGGAGCACACTGAGCTTTATTGGAACAGCAAACCTTTTTTTAATTAATAAATATTAAATTTATACATTTAAAAGGACAATTTTGCTAAATAAATAATCTAGGTCATGTATTAAGTTCATACATATTTTAATATGAACAGCTATTATAGAAAATATCTATGAAATTATACTTTTTCTTATTGAAATCACACTGAAGCTGTGTGATTTTCATAGTAGTGCCCCCTTTAAGCTCACCTTACAATAATATTAAATCTTTAAAAATTATAGAAGTGTAAAACAGAACATCAATAAACTGTAAATTTATAATATAATTAATTTAAAAGTACAAGCCAGTAATGCCTGTGAAGTAATATATTAGTGTAGCACACAATCTTATACAGCTAGTAAGCTAACAATGTTCTGTAGCACCTGCGCTATGTTGCTAAAACTTTCCAAAATCTTTTGGATCTAACTGTAATTATTTCCCACATCCAGGTTCCAGGTTATAATATGCAAAAGTCTAAATATTAATCTCTTAATTTTGCAGTAAGAAGTTATACTTATCGAAAATAAAGGCTTAATCATCTAAAAAATGCACATTTAAGGGGCTACTCTTTTGGTGAAAGTTTTCAGACAGCTTTCAAAATGGCTGCCAGACAGTGTGAACACATGAATACCCATAACTCAGTGTGCAATGGTCTGATTAGCTTGAAATTACAGGAGGTATATAGTAACAAACACATCAATTGGTTAAGACATCAAGTAGGATGATAAATTATTTTTTTCTTTTTATAATCTGAGCTCAAAGATAGTAGTGTGCTTAATGGGTACTTGAGCTTAATAGGTACGTTTACCCTACTTACAAAGCATGTTTTGAAGTCTGTGGGGTTGTCACAAAGGACAATTGGGAGCCCTCTGAGCACCAGTGATCTAATATCAGTTGGCTCTTGAGTCTGTTGGGGAGTAAAATAAAAAATTAAGTTACATAGCTAGAATAACAAGGAATGATCTACAAGAAAGCAGAACCAACAAAGCACAATTTTGATTGTATTGGACAACCAATATAGTATTAATAGTAATACAGTTTTGTGACATGTTTTTATTACTGTAATAAAAAAATAAACAAAAAATAAATAAAATAAAAACAATGCAACAAGTGTATAATAGATATGGACCAACCGTGGTTTGTTGTGAAAGCTGTCAACAGCTGTCCAACATTCCCTCTCCTAGATCGAAAGATCTCAATAAGACAAAGACTGTTTCGATCAATAGAACTCCTGCTTGAGCTTCTTTCACTCAATCCTCAGTCCATGAACACCTGTAAAATATAAAAAAAAATACAGAGCACTAAATTTCAAAACTAAATTATAGTGACAAAAGATTAAAAGGATACTTCACTCAAACAGGAAAATTTGCTCATCATTTACACACCCTTATGCTGTTCCAGATTTATATGAATTTCTTTCTTTGTTTGGATGAACACAAAGATGTTCGCTTTGTGTGGTTTTTAAAGCGTCAACTTTGGGGGTCCGGTATACTTGCATTATATGGACTCAGAGATTAAATATTTTATTAAAAAAAATGTAATACATAGAAAGTCATATACATCTGGGAGAGCATCAGGGTGTGTAAATGACATTAAACAATGACATCAAATAATAATAGAATTCTTGAACACTCTTGAACATACCTGATCTTCTGTAAAAAGAGCAGGCCAGCGTTCCACCATCTTAAGAAGCAAATTTCTGAACTGTTACCTTAATTAATACACCAGAGAGACATACGCTAGCGTTAGCCACAAGCACATATACAGTACATACACATGTGCTGATATGAACAGACAGAAATAACTCATGCCAAAGTAATGCAAACGTTGTAGCTAAACTGTGAACATACAGAAACACACTGGCTAACATTATAAACTGTAAGCTGACAGAAACAGCACATTTACATGTTAACGTTAGCTAAACTGAACCGACAGAAGAAAAAAAAACTAACATCGAATGGCACATTAACTTTTTAGCGTTCAACAAACATCGGCCCGGTTTTTGGGTAATCGCTTTTGTCAGAAAGATAAGATTTATACACTCACCGTTTCACGTTGCTTTCAAAAATCCACGTTTAGCATTCAGCATCAGCCAGAACGAGAAGACTCTTCAAACAGCGCGCTCTCTGCTCACTGTCACATGTTTCAATAGGCCCCTCCCCTCCCTTACAAAAGCATAACATACTGAGTTATCTCAACTTAACATGATCATTGCAGTCAATATTTCGTCTGATTAGTGCAAACAACTAATTTGATTTAGTAATGACAACATTTTTTAAAAAACAACAAAGAATAAGTAATGGCCACTTAAAATGTTTCATTAACACAAAATCCGGGTTTAGAGTGTACCCGGATGACGTACTTCTTCTGGCGAGATTCTGAAGTGTGCATAGGATGGATGCTTTTATATCCCATGAGGCCACGGGAGAGGATTTATGAATGGCGGTGACGCTACGTAACTGAAGCTGGTATAGGTCACGTGATATGGGCAACATGGCGAATGTAGTACGTCCAGATTACATTCATATTACACACATTCATACTATATAGAACATACTTTTTTAGCGTTGTGAAGTACTTATTCAAAATAACCTACTCAAGAGGGTATGCTATTTCGGACGTAGTCCCCAAGTCCCTGCCCTACATTTTTTTTTATTTTCGATAATCCGTTACGTTCGGATGTATGTCCCAATACAGAAGAAAAGATCTGATGCTATAATTCCATTTCAATGCAACTTTAAAAGGGGTAGATCATCCCAAAATCAAAATTACATAATTTGCTCACCCTCACACTGTTCCAGACCTGTACAATTTTTTTCCCTAAGTTGAAAAATGTTGATTTAGACCCCATTGACTTTCAATGTATGGACAGAAATATATAGGCTATCTTTTTTTGTTACACATAGTAATTCATACAAGTTTGAAACAACATGAGAGTGAGGAAATGACTGAACTTTCATTTTTGGGTGAACTATCTCTTTAAATTGCAATTATTTGAGAGTAAGGTGCAATGCAAACTTCACAAGCAATTTTTGTGCCTGACAGCTATTAATTTGAGAGATATTTGTCAATTAAGCAAGTTTAAATCTTTCATCCTACTGCCCCGGTGGACAGCTCAGACAAGCTGCACTATTCAGTGACCTTTTATAGTATAGTGCTGATTGGTTAATGTGTCCCTTACGGCCTAAACGTAACGTTAACTTCACGCATGGACAACCTTTGAGGTGCAGCTGTTCTAGATATCCAAACAAGCGCTGTCCTGAAGTGTTGGTTTCAAAGGGATTTCCATGTAATCTCTTTATTAGCGCACAGCCTGTCAATCTCAATCACTGGTGTTGTTGTGACCGAACCCTGCTGTGTGGGAGGGGGGTGGTGGGAGCCAAGGTCCCAGCCAATGGTGCCCTATCCTGTCGATTAGCTCTACGCTGTCTCATTAAGTTACTTGAGTACCTTTGCCCACTTGTGTTGGCAGGACACAGAAATGGTATCTGAAAACAACAGATAATAATTGTGAAATGCTTCTTTTAGTATTGATCGAAGAGGCTTTGGTGCAAGGTGGGATTGAAACTGCTGTCCATCAAGCAGAGCATGAAATGTGTGGAAATGTGTGACACAGTTCTGATGTCTGAATCTCACATCGGGCATAACCAAAGACTCATGCAATGAACAAATGAGCCACACATATGTTTTCTGTATTATTTTCTGTACTGATTATTAGTATATTAAACTGGACTATTTAAATGGAAACAAAAACCTGGCAGTGACATTTCTAAATATATACAGCAAGAAACTGCATTATATAACTATTTATTAAGGGTGACTAGTGGTCAAAATATAATATTGAATTTTTTTTTATTATTATAAATATATAAATTAAACTTATTAAAAAGCTCTCTGACTTTTAAGTAAATTTATATATATACACCGATTAGGCATAACATTATGACCACTGACAGGTGAAGTGAGTAACACTGATTATCTTTTCATCACGGCACCTGTTAGTGGGTGGGAAAATTTTAGGCAGCAAGTGAACATTTTGTCCTCAAAGTTGATGTGTTAGAAGCAGGAAAAATGGGCAAGTGTAAGAATTTGAGCGAGTTTGACAAGGGCCAAATTGTGATGGCTAGACGACTGGGTTACACCATCTCCAAAACTGCAGCTCTTGTGGGGTGTTCCCGGTCTGCAGTGGTCAGTATCTATCAAAAGTGGTCCAAGGAAGGAACAGTGGTGAACCGGCGACAGGGTCATGGTCGGCCAAGGCTCACTGATGCACGTGGGGAGCGAAGGCTAGCCCGTGTGGTCCGATCAAACAGACGAGCTACTGTAGCTCAAATTGCATTAAGAAGTTAATGCTGGTTCTGATAGAAAGGTGTCAGAATACACAGTGCATCGCAGTTTGGTGTGTATGGGGCTGCATAGCCGCAGACCAGTCAGGTTGCCCATGCTGACCCGTCTACCACCGAAAGCGCCAACAGTGGGCACGTGAGCATCAGAACTGGACCACAGAACAATGGAAGAAAGTGGCCTGGTCTGATGAATCATGTTTTCTTTTACATCACGTGGATGGCCGGGTGTGTGCGTCGCTTACCTGGGGAACACATGGCACCAGGATGCACTATGGGAAGAAGGCAAGCCGGCGGAGGCAGTGTGATGCTTTGGGCAATGTTCTGCTGGGAAACCTTGGGTCCCGCCATCCATGTGGATGTTCCTTTGACACGTACCACCTACCTAAGCATTGCTGCAGACCATGTACACCCTTTCATGGAAACAGTATTCCCTGGTGGCCTTTCAGCAGAATAATGCGCCCTGTCAGCAAAAAATGGTTCAGGGATGGTTTGAGGAGCACAACAATGAGTTTGAGGTGTTGACTTGGCCTCCAAATTACCCAGATCTCAATCCAATCGAGCATCTGTGGGATGTGCTGAACAAACAAGTCCGATCCATGGAGGCCCCACCTTACAACTTACAGGACTTAAAGGATCTGCTGCTAACATCTTTGTGCCAGATACCATAGCACACCTTCAGGGGTCTAATGGAGTCCATGCCACAATGGGTCAGGGCTGTTTTGGCAGCAAAAGGGGGACCAAGACAATATTAGGACATAATGGTCATAATGTTTTGCCTGATCGGTGTTAAGTTAATATTTATAATTTATAATCAGCATTTTCTGAAGGATAATGTGAAGGATCATGTGACACTAAAGACTGGAGTAATGATGCGGAATATTCAGCTTGGACCTCACAGTAATAAATTACATTATAAAATATATTCAAATAGAAAGCAGTTCTTTTAATTTGTAATACTATTTCACAATATTACTGTTTTTACTTAAAAGTCCCCCTGTAGTCAATAATTTTATCCCTTAAAACTCATTTTTGATCACCAAAATGACATTTAAATGGGTGGTTGATTATGATTTTTTAAACTTTAGTTAGTGTGTAATGTTGCTGTTTGAGCATAAACAACATTTGCAAAGTTACGATGCTCAAAGTTCAAAGCAAAGGGAGATATTTTCTTTTAAAGAAATCGCTTTTTAAGGACTACAACAAACAGCTGGTAGGGACTACAATGAGCTTCTTCCCAGATTAGTGACATCACTAACCCTAAAATTTACATAAACCCTGCCCCCAGGAACACGCAGCAAAGGAGGTGAGACCATGTTACCCCTAAACCTAACCCTAACCCATGTAGTTACCTTACACTACCCAGTACTTTCTTAGGTAAGTACACTGTAAGCGCACATACTGTAAAATAAAGTGTAACCAAAAATTATGTATCCAAACTTTTGTCAAGTACTGTATGTTATGGTGTTTACAGCATTATAATGGTTAAAGGTGTTACTAATATTCTGAAATACACAGGAATGCAAATTGCTGGGCCTTCAGGATTAGTTTGGCCACATTTCAGCTGAATGGTGCAAAAACAAAATGCTCTTTCTGTTCTCAAGTGTGGCAATTCCCCTGACATAGGCAAGGCCTGTTGTGGTCAGTGGCATCATATTAATTCAGAGTAACCATCGCAAAACTGAGTTAGCGATGCTGCCTAATCAGAGTCAGGTTGTCCCAACTCACATTTTTTAAATTTTCTGATAACACATCTGCCCTGTCAACTTGTAATCCCACATATAACGGATGCCAACCGCAAGAGTGAGTTAGGAGCCAAAATTAAAATGCATTTACATTCATTAAAAAAATAAAAAGTCACATTTGGTTCAAGTTGTGCAAGTTGTGCAGCCCAGAAAAATTCATATGCATGTTTTATTAACAAGCCATTTCCTCTGCCATCTTTCATAGGAACGATTACCATAGAATTCCTTTTCCACCCAATCCAAATGCTCTTTATATCAGCAATTACCAATATTGTAACAGCAGCACTGACCTTCAGTGCTTCAGCAGAGTTCAGACAAGGCCATTTCCTCTAAAGGTTTTATTGCTAGAAAAAAACCTCCCTGTTTGTTCATGTGCTCCTCAGGTGGATACTAGAATTTATTTGCTTGGGGTTTATGGGCTTGCAGAGGTATATGGTTCGATTTGAGTCTCCGCTTTTACTCTTGCCAAGTAAATAAACTCATCATCAAACAAAAGACAGGCTTGCTTACCCATGCACAGAACACTTCATTTTCTGCAGTGTTGACTACAGAACTCCCAAGAGCTCTGAATGGATAGAGATGAGGTTGAAAGGCCATCTGCAGACGTTTCCAGCTAAGATCATTTGTGTGCTAATTGAATTTGAAACATTCTTTCATAATCTTTTTGAGTGTTCTTCTCTGGCAGCAGCACAAAACCTTCTTTCAGCAAGTCCACCAAGCCAGATACACAGAGAAAGGCACTGACTGCTTCCCCCCAATGAGAATCACACGGCGTATCACTCCACACTCATTCCAATGTAACCATCTACAGCCAACCACTTGTTCTCGCTCATCTCTTTTATTTTTTCAAGTCATTTAAAAAAAAAAAAAAAAAAAAAAAAAAAAGGACAACAGTGCAAAAACTGATCCTTGATGTGCACAAGGGCTTGCTTTAAAGCCTGGTTGTGTCTTCTTCATTGGACTGATGCAATGGCAATATATTAAATACAGTGCAGAACACCCATTTTAAAAATGTTACAGTGATTACAGCATACAATATAGTGGTTCTTGATCAAATAGTGTATTGTGACATGTTATGAAATGTTCTTTGTTTTATTCTCTCTCTGTACAAAATTGTCTTCAACTACACCATTTTCAGCAATATTTTTTAAACACGCCTTTAAGTCATAATCTGCTTTTTAAAATATATTTTTTTTAATTCGCCTCTAACAAGCCAACAAATGCTTAATCTGCCTGTCAAAAAAAAAAAAAAAAAAAAAAAAAAAAAAAAATCAAGTAAACAAGGCAGTTTTAAATAGTGATGCTTCCAGAGCTGTCAAATCATTTCAGTTTTATACTATTCACTTTGACATTGTGAGAAAATGAGTGTCAGAGCAGAATTAAGTGCACTTGTTACATGGGTTTGCACTCAGGCTTTGATGGCCTTAAGTTCAACCATATTTAAAGCATGTGGACGGTGCCTAAAGATACTCTTGTATAATCCATGACCAATGTGACGCTGGCCATGCAGCCAAACAGATATAGCAAACCTTCGAGACCCATTCCATTTTCAGGTGCTTTCATAGAAATTTAAGGGAAACCCTGAAAACAATCCCATATGTGCTTTTTAAACTTGTTGTCGTTACTGTAAGAACCGCAGCTTGTGTCCTCAGGTGGGAGGGGGTCCTTTGTAATGTAGGGCCAGGTGAAATGAGCGGGTCAGGGTATTGGACCGATGACATGAGGTATCGTGGCCTGAGATGAGGGGCCAGATCATCACAGCAAGCAGGAGGGCAAATAGGATAACAAGCAGTGGTGTGGAGGCCTTCCGCATGTCAAAAAACCTCAGGAGCCCCAACAGCCAGGGGCCTCTGTGCCATAGGCTGCTAGTAGAGTCCTTTGGTCTAACCAGGCCACTGGAAACAGAGAAATACATCATGGTAAAAAGCAATTTTTCAGCATTAACAGAAGTACCAGACTGCCTACAGGTCTCCGCTATGGTGATAGTTGGTATAAATCAGCTGTGCCCAATCCTGCTCATGGAGGGCCAATTTTAGCTCCAACCTGCCCCAACATTAGTGCCTGGAAGTTTCTAGCAATTCAAAAGACTTTGATAAGCTGGTTCAGGTGTGTTTAATTAGGACTGGAGCAAGATAATGACCCACCATGAGCATAAATCAAATTTCATTTAAGCTTAATTTAAGTTTGGTATGCATTACTGAGGTAAAATTGCTTTAATAGGTGCAAATACTGCTCACGGTAAAGTTTCTTTAAGGACAGCCTTCTTTGAATCATTGAAACGTTTTGGAATTGTTAATGTAAAAATGACTTTAACCAAGATTTAACAGTCAAAACTAATATCTGTGTCCTTGCTTCATGTTTAAATGCATTTAAATTGATTTCTCTGAAAAAATTGGCCTCACTGGTCAGGGAAGCATATGACTCGTCACTTTGTCAAATGATTCTCATTGCATTTTTGCAGACCAATAGACCTTAAACTCAAGGGTAACTAAGAATCTTGGGTAAAACTTTAAATATATTGTACAAAACAACATTGGACCTCACTGACTTTCATATTAAGTCCAGGTTTAGAAATGCACAAGTGAGTAAATTATGACAGTTTTCATTTGAGTGAACTATCTCTTTAGTTAAATTCACTATCATTCAAAAGTTTGGAGTTTTTTTTAATGTTTTTGAAATAATCTCTTCTGGTCACCAAGGCTGCATTTCTTTAATCAAAAATACAGTAAAATAGTAATATTGTGAAATATTGCAATTTTTGAAAAACTATTCTTTTTGTACGTTTAAAAAAAAAAAAAAAAATCCTGTGATGGCAAAGCTTAATTTCATTATTCTAATATGCTGATTTGGTGCTCAAGAAACATTTATTTTTAATATCAATGTTGTAAACAATTGTGCTGCTAATATTTTTGTGGAAACCGTGACCCATTTTGTTTTCATGATTCTTTGAGTATAAAGTTCAAAGGAACCACATTTATTTAAAATAGAAATCTTTTGTAACATTATAAAATGTCTTTACTGTTGCTTTTGATTAATACAATGCATCCAATTATTTTAAACTTTCGAATGCCAGCGTATTTCTAAAGCCTATTTTCCCAGCTGTTCATAGAGAGAGGAAGAGGAAAAAAAAAAAATATTTAAAAAAAATTCACGGTGCAGTTTATCACAACAAAATACATAATCAATGCTAACCATAACAAATCAAACAGTTTCTCACCAACTCGACTCTGTACAGGTGTTGTCCTCCAATGAGTCAGGGAAAGAAAGTCTCTCCTGCTGCCTCTAGTGACAGAAAGAGACAAGACGATAATAGCTTGAGATTAACGAAGCCCTGCAGGGACTCTATTGTTTACCAGCTCTTTGGCACTGGCGCACATTACAAGTGCAATTATGTGTGGGGTGTGTTGAGAGGTGTAAAAATCCCATCATAAAAATCATGCAAGGCGCCACATTCGCTACAAATTAACAGGCCTGGCTTTAATTCACAAACCCCAGGTGACCACAAAAGCAGTTACGTGGTTTGTAGCACATTAGAAGCTACTGTGTGAGGGTGTTTGGGGCGTAAGAGTCAGCACGAGTGAGATATACCTGTGGGTCTTCGTGACGTGGGTAATAGTGATGCTGGAGGTCACATGACGGGGACGGGCGGGGGTTGTAGCACGTGTGCAGAGTTTGCTGTGGGTGGGGGTGTCTCTGTGGGAGCACGTTCTCCTGATACTCAACTCCCCCCTCCTCCTTTCCGGAAGGCAGAGATGAAAAACTGGAGTGAGGCTATAAAGATTCACAGAAGCAACAAACACTTTCGATTGCCAAAGAGCAGACAGCACAGTTCTCACTACATGTGACAACTTCGCTATACTACAAAAGGCGCTTGTAAATCGAAAGAGACGGGCTCCATTAACTAATAAGGTTCAAGGCGGCTCTGTCTTTTTGTGCCCTCCTGTTTTTCTCATTTGCTCTCATTCTTTGAGTCCTTTAATGGGACCAACAGATACGCTGCCTCGTCCACCTTTTCGTGTGACACATTACACAGGCACTCTTGGCCCTTTGGCAGTGCCAGTTCCCCACTATGTTTGTGCCAACAATTACGACAGCCATTAAAGAGCCAGTTACAGCGGCGGGTCTTTTTCGTTTCCCTGTAAAGCTGCCAATTAGCCATGAGCGCTGAGAAATTACAAGAGGCTCTTTGAAATGGAAATGGTCTCTCACTCTCGTCAAGGTTTTCTCAAGGCTTCGGCAGGCAAATCGGTAAAGTATTCTCTTTCCCAGAAACCAACTTCCCCCCTCCCCTGTCTAAAGGAAACGTTGAGCTTTTTGAGTCAAGATGGTACAGATTCATTTGAGATGGATTAATTAGCAGCACTGCTGAATAATATGTGCCTCATATTCCTTGTAAACATTTCTTTTTATGATGCCCCTAAAATAAGCTTTTTCCCCACAGAAACACTGATAAATATTATGGATTTATGAATAAAGATATAAACAAGGGCTGCACGATATTGGAAAAAACTAACATTGCGATATTTTGTTTTTCTGCGATATATATATTGCGATATAAAAACAATTTCACTGGTTGACTTGAATAGCTCTATTTGAAAAGAATTAATCATTCTAGAATGATTGGAGTGATTTTTAAGGGGAGTGAAATTGAACAAATTACAAGCATAGACAAATACAATAGAACAAAGATACAAATGAAAAACTTTTTTCAGGTACAGAAATGGAATAAATAAAATGTATTTTAACAATGCACTGTCTTCACTATATAAATTAAATATAATTAATCTTTGTTAAAGTTACAAAAGTGATTTTCTCTTTGTATTTAACATTAATGACAGACAGCAGCAAGAATATTAGGCTGCTGTCACTTTAAGACAAATGCATGGATCCAATATAATGATACGCATATGTTTTCATTCTCAATTGTTTATGTTCACGTTAGCCATAAGCGAATAAGTTTACGAGGATACTCACAGAGACAGGGATTTTGACAATTTCTCGTTTGTGTGTCCGTTCAAGCACAAATATATGCGCACAGAGTGCACGAGTTCCGAATTAAGTTCTCTCACGTCTTCTTGCGCTAGAATGGTTTAAAATCACTTGAATGTTTAAACAGACAGGACTTTAAAGGGTTAGGTCACCCAAAACCCAGATTTACTCACCCATCCCAGGTGTATATGACTTTGTTTCAGCCAAACACAATAGGAGTTATAATAAAAAAAATATCCTGGCTTTTCCAAGCTTTATAATGGCAGTGAATGGTACCATTTTTTTGAAGCCCAAAAAAGCACATCCATCCATCATATAAGTATTCCATACGGCTCCATGGGGTTAATAAAGGCCTTCTGAAGTGAAATGATGCGTTTTTGTAAGAAACATATCCATAACTACAACTTTATAAACTGTAATTACTAGTTTCCGATAACACACGTTCACGAGAGACTCAAGTTCCGGCATATGACGAGTAGAGTAGACCCCTTTTGCAGTTCAAACAAATAGGGCTGTGCAACGAACTTAAGCCCCTCCAACATTTCTCTTTAAAAATTCTCATTTTAGACAATACAATGTTTTGTTTTGCTCTATCCTCTGCACTTTCGCGTTCGTCAATATGTCATGTGTCGGGACAGAGGTCACTCTTCGGCCAGAACTCGACTTGCGTACGGCTGTTACCGGAAGCCAGTGATTATAGTTATAAAGTTATAATTATGGATATTTTTCTTACAAAAACACATCGCTTCGCTTCAGAAGGCCTTTATTAACCCCCTGGAGCCTTATGGATTACTATTATGATGGATGGATGCACTTTTTTGTGGTAAAAAAACAAAACAAAACAAAACAAAACAAAACATTTTACCATTCACTCCCGTTATAAAGCCAGGATATTTCTTAATATAACAGATTGTGCTTGGCTGAAAGAAGTCATATAACACCTAGGATGGCTTGAGGGCGAGTAAATTATGGGATAATTTTCATTTTTGGGTGAACTAACCCTTTAAACACATGCAAATGATGAACTTTTGCTGTATGATGGTTAAACTTTGCAATTAATCAGAGAATCACGTGCATTTCGAACCGTGGTGTCTGCTCTGTTTAGATCAACTACGATCCCTATACTTGACAGCGCACATCCAGCGACGTGACTATCGCAGATGCACACATCACAATATCGATGCTAAAATAATATGGTGCAGACCTAATATGAACAGCACATTAAGGCAGTAAACAGGTCTTCAGCAAGTCAATGTGACATCTATTAATGGAGGTGGAAAAGCAGCATGATGACCATAACAGAGTCGAGACTGTTATGCGCACAGCCTGTGACTGCTGTGTCTTGTCTTAATGAGATTTGGCAAAAATTCCTCCATGCACAATTGCACCGAGCATCCATTCTGCATTTATGACTGCACTAGGCCTACTAAATATGTGAAATGATGAAGCAGAAATCAAATCCAGAACAAAATTAGCAAGTTATGAATACTGAACAATGCAGTGTAGGATGAACATACAGTGGGGTCTCAGAAGTCCACTAGTGCAATTTTGTGATTTAATATCATTTATTTGATTAGTTTTACATATTAAAAATATATATTATCAGTTAAGTTTATTTCCAGGTTTTCTAAATTGCAGTCTCAGACTTTTGGACCCTAGTGGATAATTCATGAAGGATTATTTGCCTATTATACATCAATAGCTACAACTAAGGTGACGTGTAAAATTCATATTCCAACACCCATCTTGACATCACTTAGTGAGTCTGTACTACCTACCATTGATGAAAAGTTCATTATTTTATATAATTATTTATAGTTAATGGCTGTATAAATGACAACTAAATACATTTAAAGGCCAAAGACTGGTTTTATGAGCTGTAATTCATTATAAACACATGAGCAGCAGCAGCTGGCCATTTATTGCCTCTAAATAAGTGACACTGATGTACCACTGGTATTAACAACACAGTTACTTTGCATCAAAAAAATTCAATAATATTGACATCAAGCTAATGCCAAAAGCAATCTATGAGAGCCATTAAACCATTTTTGACAGACAGTGTAATGAGTAGCATTACTCACAGAGCAGCTTAATGTATAACTACCGTTCAAAAGATTAAATGTTTTTGAAAGGCGGCTGTGTTTATTTGATCAAGAATACAGAAAAAAAACTGTGAAGATAAAGGCGAATTTCCAGAAGTCATTACTCCAGTCTTCAGTGTCACATGATCCTTCAGAAATCATTCTAATATGCTGATTTGGTGCTCAAGAAACATTTCTTTTTAATATCAATGTTGTAAACAGTTGTGCTGCTTAATGTTTTTATGGAAACCATGATACAGTTCTTTCAGGATTACTTGATGAATAGATTCCCAGCCAAGTGTACCTGTGAATCATGCTCCGTCTGGACGGCTTTAGAACAAAGTTGATGCGCCTGGCCCAGCCAAGCACTGATGCGGTCAGGGTCAAAGGTCAAAGGCTCAGGAGACCTAGTTTCAGGTGTGGAAGTTTTAAATGGTCTGGCGTACTGAGGCTTGCCAGGTCTGATGACTATCAAAAACAGACACATGCAAAACAGATATTAGCAAAGCAAAAACGAATCAGGACTAGGATGTAAAAAGAATTCCAGAGGTGACTGCGGATTAGACAAGACAATTTTATCATAAAAATGTACAATCCCTGGATATAAACACCAAATATAACATTTGAAAACTAGTTGCTGCTTTGTATTGTGATTTTGGCCCATTGTATCATATTCAGAGGTTCAAAAGTTTAGATCTTTGCCCATCATGAACCTCATAAATGAAGTTTTAGGTTGCTATTGGCTATTTTTCAAGGACATTAGAAAACAAGCCAAATTGAGAGCAGCTCTTCCATGATTATCGAGTGATTAAGCGGTGAGAGGGACACTGCCTTCAGTGGATGGCACCAGATACACTGACCAATCAGGAGCCACGGATTTACCTGACACTGGCATCTGGGGTGGGGCCACACGCTCTAAGCTCCTCTCAACGCTCTAAAAAACACAGCAAACACATTCAGTATTCACCTACATTACAGATATACACACACATGCTTGTTATTCACAGTACTTTTTGCCATCAAGTACTTCAGTGAACTTTAATAATAGGGTGGCTTAATGTGTTCTAAAGCCAGCTCAATAAGTAAAAACATACCAACTAAATCAGACCTGTAACCGCCAATATGCATGTTACATACCCCTGCATTCTACAACGTGCAGGCACACGTGTGCTTACGCCGATGCATGCAAAAAAAAAAAAAAAGACAGATCACTTTGTGATCATTTCAGTTGGAGGCCATAAAAAAAGGCCATGCAAAAAAAAAAAAAAAAAAAAAAAAAAAAAAAAATCCCCTCATTTGCATTTTAATTACGTATAGTTGCTAGATGGAAAATGTATGCAAATACACAATGGACCAGCAGTCCATGTTTAAATGTATAGTATAATGTAAATAAGTATAGAACGAAGTTGGAGCTGTCAGATGGACTTACTGGCTGCTTGACGCTGACAGATGCACTGTCTGGATGCGAGTCCACAGGACTCATGTAGACTCTCCTCCTCAGAGGATATTTGGTTGGTTCATGTGTGCAAGACATACCTGAGAGGATGGAAGAAAATGTTGATACTCAAAGTTTAAGTCTGTTTTAAAGTAAAGCTACTTGAAATGTGTAGCATTCACAAAGAATAAAGGGCTATGGAAAGCATTAAACCCTCCATTCCTCATTTGGGGTCATAATTATTACATAATTGCCTGATTGTAATTCACATGTGAAGCATAAATGTCTCTGGAGCACCTGCGGTGGTTTACGCCACATGCACGCCGAATTATAAACAAGGTGTTAATGTGCATTGTAAACGCAAAGTGCTCCAGTTTCACTTTATTTTAACATGCACTTAGAAATGTTGTGTGGAATGTGATGAATTTAGGACAGAAATATATTACTATTGCATAATATTTATATCATCATCAGCAACAACAGACATCAATAATACATACACAACAGAAAGAAACAAAAATAGCCAATTTTACAAAAAAAAAAAAAAAAAATTATATTTAGGTTGGCTGAGATTTAAAAAAAAAAAAAAAAAAAAAAACCCATGCGTGGACCACAATACATATCTAAAATGTAATTTATATATTAAACAATTACTGCCTGTGTAATATTTTACAGAGATTTAGAGAAAACAGAGTATATCAGTGTATTGTTGGTTGTACCGACAAGTTCATAATTCTTCCACAGTGCAGCTTTCACCGCATCATTTGCCACCATAAGTAGTTCTCCCTCATTGTGCGTCAAGCGGTCAAAAGAGCATGCGAGCGTAGAAACCCGTGTGTTTTTCGGGACGTGCCAGGCTCGAGTCGGGTAGCAGACCTCTAGAATGCCATGGCCTTATTTGCAGGTAATGGATATGAAGATTGGATTGTATTACAGGGGCAATCCTTACCTGCAGCTGCACTGAAGGAGGACGAGTCTGTCTCATCACGGGAGATTGAACCACCAATGTCCACCGAAGGGTCCCACTCCAGAACCAGGTGATCTTGACTGGACTGAGGAAGGCAGGCCTGAGACTGAGGCGCCATGGTGCGCTCTACAAAACACTCATCCTCCAGCATACTCTCAGAGGGACAGCCAGAGTCAGGGGCACACAGAGCCCAGTCCTCTTCAAAAACCTGGGATAGGACAATTAAATATCTTAAAACACTTTCATTTTCAGAATTACATTCCAGTTTAAAAGGTATTCATAGACAGAAGATGATGTTTTTTTTTTTTAATGTCCTTGAAGCCTCTGCTCACCAAGGCTGCATTTGAATGATCAAAAGTACAGTTTAAAAAAAATAAATAAAAAGTATTTGTTCATTTTATTTTACAAAATTAAATGAAATATTATAACAAATAAAAATAAGAGTTCCAAAAGCAAAATTCAGTCTTCAGTCACATGATTTGCTGCTCAAGTAACAATGCTGAAAATAGTTGTGCTGCTTAACATTTTTGCGGAAACATTACTTTTTTTTTTTCAGGATTCTTTGATGAATAGAAAGTTTAAAAGAACAGCATTTGACACACAATATTTTAAACAATGTAAATCTTTACTGTCACTTTTCAATCATCAACTGAATGCATCCTTTCTGAATAAAAGTGTAAACTTGTATATTAAATATTTTTGCATTTAATTACTGTATATTACATCTAAATCACACAATTATTTATGCAATACAACTCATTAATTTTTAAGTGCGACAACAACATTCTGAAAGTTCTGAGAACATACTGAACCGGGGGTACACGTTATAGACAAAAAAATGGCTACACATTATAGACAGTGTGTTTTTTCTGAGCTATGGAAAATATGCTGTGGCAATTCATTATGAGATGTCTGGTGTGGGATTCTAGAAACATCCTATATCTGACAACAGCATAAAGAACGTAAGAACACTACATTTTTAGCATGGCTTTACGTGATCCACTTGGACCTAAAGAGACAAAGGCTCACACAAGGAACTTGTTCAAATGGACAGTACATGTATTGTACAGTGGCTGCTTGGCTACAAGACAACAATTCAGGCTATTCAGGGGGTGTATTCATGACTCTTCTGCCAGAACGTATGAAGTTGGATGCTTGAGTAGCTTTCCCTTGGGATAATTTTCTGAAATATGCAACAGCCTTGCTCTGAGCAATAGTGAACTTGAGATGGCACAAATTAAATTATCAAATAAAAAAAAGCTATCAGGGGAATATTAGGGGAGAGAAGGGACTCTTTAAGGTTTCATAGTCAATTGTGCATATGGTGTGTGATAATACTGATCTAAGGGTTCACTGACCATGAACATTTGCTAAAAGCAACCATGCTACTGTAGATATACAACCAGTCAGCTGCTTGGTTGGCCAATATTCTGGGTGGCAAATGAGTTATACGCACCTTGATTTCATTCCAATATAAATGGCCCAATTGAATTAGATACAAGTTCAGAAGAGACTATGAGTAGCCTTTCAGGCTTTAAACTTTCTTCAAACCTGGAATGAGCTAAGATGATAATCGCATTTGTGCACATGCATGGATATATACCAGTCTCATGCTGAGCAGGCGTGTGTGCAGGCGGCCTAGGCCCTGAAAGACGTGAGTACAGTGGAGCAGGAGTTCCTGCAGCTGGCTCTCAATGGCCTGGGCGTCCGCCGGCTCGCTCCTTTGGATCAGCTCTTCTCCATGCTGGAGCAAATCGTTCAGTCTACCTGCACTCTCGCCAACAGCCTCTTGAAACCCCTGAGAGATAAATATACACAAACACATTTAATAATCATACACATCCAACATCTTTCCTTGATAGTACTTCTACAGATAAACCCCAAAATAGAAATAAAAAAATAAGAACTCATTTTGAATTGAAGGAAAATTAAGCCTATGCTTATGATTATTAAAATGTCCAAAAGCAAAATTCTCAACAAGCACATTTACATCCAATTTTTATAACAGCAATGCTATTTTCTCAGTAATGAGGAATTATGTATAAAGAATAAAAATAAAAAATAAATAAATAAAAACTTTGTTTAACTATGATGAATACTTTAAAATGTTTATTTATATTTAAATAAAAACAATAATTATGTATATATTATTATATAACAGCAATAATTATACTCACTTATGATTGAGTATCACCACTATTATGATTATTATTGATTATCATTACTATTATGATTATTATTACTGTCATTATCATCATTACCATTATATTATTACCATTATCATCATCACTATTATTTGTATTACTATTATAATGATGGATTATATTATTATTATCACCATCATGATTATTTTTTTATTTATTGATTTATTTAAAAACATAAGAAAAATGTCTGGACACAATGAAAATAATAGCACCATACAGAGAAATATTAATTGGCCTAAAAATAACCTACATTTTCTTCATTAAAAAAAAAAAAATGAATTAATTTTTATTTTGGGGTGACATTGACCCCATTTTTTTATTCATTCATTCATTCACTTACTTAATTTTTTAATTCAACTCTTAAGGTTTTTTGTCATACTACTTTGTCATTCTTTTAGTGACCTACTATGTGATTGATGCCTTTTTAGGGATCTGAACCTGCAAATTAGGTGTTGAAGATCTGCCCTTGTAACACATACAGTGGGGAGAACAAGTATTTGATACACTGCCAATTTTGCAGGTTTTCCTACTTACAAAGCATGTAGAGGTCTGTAATTTTTATCATAGGTACACTTCAACTGTGAGAGACGGAATCTAAAACAAAAATCCAGAAAAAAAAAAAAAAATAATAAATAAAAATATTCACATTGTATGATTTTTAAATAATTCATTTGCATTTTATTGCATGACATAAGTATTTGATCACCTACCAACCAGTAAGAATTCCAGCTCTCACAGACCTGTTAGTTTTTCTTTAAGAAGCCCTCCTGTTCTCCACTCATTACCTGTATTAACTGCACCTGTTTGAACTTGTTACCTGTATAAAAGACACCTGTCCACACACTCAATCAAACAGACTCCAACCTCTCCACAATGCCCAAGACCAGAGAGCTGTGTAAGGACATCAGGGATAAAATTGCAGACCTGCACAAGGCTGGGATGGGCTACAGGGCAATAGGCAAGCAGCTTGGTGAGAAGGCAACAACTGTTGGCGCAATTATTAGAAAATGGAAGAAGTTCAACATGATGGTCAATCTCCCTCGGTCTGGGGCACCATGCAAGATCTCACCTTGTGGGGAATCAATGATCATGAGGAAGGTGAGGGATCAGCCCAGAACTACACGGCAGGACCTGGTAAATGACCTGAAGAGAGCTGGGACCACAGTCTCAAAGAAAACCATTAGTAACACACTACGCCGTCATGGATTAAAATCCTGCAGCACACGCAAGGTCCCCCTGCTCAAGCCAGCGCATGTCCAGGCCCGTCTGAAGTTTGCCAATGACCATCTGGATGATCCAGAGGAGGAATAGGAGAAGGTCATGTGGTCTGATGAGACAAAAATAGAGCTTTTTGGTCTAAACTCCACTCGCCGTGTTTGGAGGAAGAAGGATGAGTACAACCCCAAGAACACCATCCCAACCGTGAAGCATGGGGGTGGAAACATCATTCTTTGGGGATGCTTTTCTGCAAAGGGGACAGGACGACTGCACCGTATTGAGGGGAGGATGGATGGGGCCATGCATCGCGAGATCTTGGCCAACAACCTCCTTCCCTCAGTTAGAGCACTGAAGATGGGTCGTGGCTGGGTCTTCCAGCATGACAACAACCTGAAACACACAGCCAGGGCAACTAAGGAGTGGCTCCGTAAGAAGCATCTCAAGGTCCTGGAGTGGCCTAGCCAGTCTCCAGACCTGAACCCAATAGAAAATCTTTGGAGGGAGCTGAAAGTCCGCATTGCCCAGCGACAGCCCCGAAACCTGAAGGATCTGGAGAAGGTCTGTATGGAGGAGTGGGCCAAAATCCCTGCTGCAGTGTGTGCAAACCTGGTCAAGAACTACAGGAAACGTATGATCTCTGTAATTGCAAACAAAGGTTTCTGTAGCAAAGATTAAGTTTTTCTGATGTATCAAATACTTATGTCATGCAATAAAATGCAAATTAATTACTTAAAAATCATACAATGTGATTTTCTGGATTTTTGTTTTAGATTCCGTCTCTCACAGCTGAAAAGTACCTATGATAAAAATTACAGACCTCTACATGCTTTGCAAGTGGGCAAACCTGCAAAATCGGCAGTGTATCAAATACTTGTTCTCCCCACTGTACCACACTACCCAGATGGCAGAAAACAAACAAACAAACAAACAAACAGGTAATTCAGAGTTCTCTCTGCATGGACCAATCTATCAATCCATGTTTCCTGAGAGTACCTGAAGCTGGTGCATCTTCGAGCAGGTGTCTTTGCCTGAGAAGTGCTCCACTTCAGTCAGCCTGAGGTCCATATCAGCCAGCCACACTGCCATCTCTTCCCTCTGCCTCTCAAAATCCTCCCGCTGGCAGACGAAATGCTGTTGCGCACACACAGAAACAGACAGAGCATGATTCTGTCTGACCGTCTACACCCTAATGCTGTTTTTAGCAGAGACAGAGACTGACAGGGAGACACATCAAAATTACAACAAGGACGTCAAAGCGGCAGACAGGGAGCAGAAATGGCATAAACAAAACACAGACATTGAAGCCCACAGTAAGGGGGGCATATGCAGTGCAGCCAAGCATAGACCTACAGTGCGCAGGGGTCACTGCGGCTGGAAGGACAGAATTATGTAAGCTGAACGCAGGCAGAGCAGAGGGCTGTATGGATAGAGTTAATGGGAATAAAAAAGGGGCAAGAGAGACTTACACAAGTAGAAAGTAGCAATTAAAACGTCTTTCAAAATCATGTGCTTTTTATGATTTCAGCCCCCAAAAAAATTAATGGTAAAAGACTAAAACTGCTATGGTAAAAAACCTGTTAATTGTTTAACGGTTAGTTTCATTACTATACACAGTGAAAAAAAAACTATAAAATCTAAAAGGACATTTCATGTATTTTTACAGTAAAATGCTGTTAAATTTACAGGTTTTGGAAATTAAAGACCAAATCATTACTAATTTACAGAATTCCCCGTGTGACTACACATTTGATGGTTTTTCACTGAAATAACCATTTCTTTTTCTGTTTGTTACCATGGTGTTTTGAATGTGTTTGCAGGACACTGCGCAAATTACAGTATATATTAATATTTACATCAGCTTGTGGAAAAGCTACATTTTATGAGCTTTCATTCTTCGTGTTGCTTTTTCATTAATCACCCGTGTTTTTGATGGTTGTCAGTGTATTATAAAGCCTGGGACACACCAAGCCGACGATCGGCCGTCAGGCCGTTTTTGAGCGTCGGCCGACTTAGTTTTTTAGGTGTGTTCTGCACCGTTGGCTCTAGACGGACACCGTCGGGGTTTTTTGGGCCGATTCAGCATGTAGAATCAGCGTTGGGCCGTCTGTGACAGAGAGAACTCTGATTGGCTCTTCAGCTTAGTGAATGAGTCAGTGCACAAGAGTAATAGCAAAACAGCAAGCAAAGAAGTCAAAACGGTACAGATGACTGTTCTAATTTTAACATCTTACCGAGTGTTCCTGGGCGAAGATTTTAATATTAACATGAGCAGAGTGGAATAAAGAATGTGATCAGCAGGATTGATATTCAAAAAGGTAAGCGTGCGCTGATTTGTTTATGGTTTGTGCATCTGCAGCCTGGAGCGTTGGTTTCCCTTTTTGAATGACGAATATAGACGAATATATCTGCAGAAATAGACAGTTGTCTCATTTACACGCAGGCGCAGAACACGCATACTAGCTGACAATCAGCTATAGTTCTCTTGGTGTGTTCAAGTGCAGCTTTTTGGCCCAGACGTGGCCGACAACACCGTCGGCTTTCGTCGCTGCTAGTTCTTTGACATTGGGTTGGTGTGTCCCGGCCTTAAAGGTACAAAACAGATTTTAGTACTTCAGTAATGTAATGTAATGTAATGTAATGTAAATATATATATATATATATATAAAGTTAATAAAATATGCAGGTTTGTAACTAAGTTCAATCAGTAACACCCAAAATGTTGCTACCCTTTTTTTGCTGTAAAGTTCTGGCAACCACAGCTGCCATTTTATTTACTGTAAATTTCACCAATTATTTTTACAGTGTGCTTGCTTTAAAAGATGTCACCCTTGAGCAGTTTTGTGGGTATATACCTTTAACCTGCGGCACACTGTCTCCACTGTGTTACTTAGCTGATCCCAGCGCTGTCCGCAGTCCTTCGTCACTTCTACGAGTCGTGCGCCCATAGTACCTCTAAACAGGCCAACCAGAGTTCGACTCTTCTGGGTCAGGCCATCCAGCTGGGTTAAACGTATCCTGGCCTCAGCACGCAGGTTCTGGAAGGAGATACAAAAACAGCTGGTCAAATGATGACATCATGCGATTAACTAGGAGGTAACCCCCTCTAAACTCTAAAATTAACCACCGGAAGGTAAAAAATAAATCCCACCGGTTCTCTGATTAACTAAAGCAGGTTATTTTAAGAAATTTGTGCGAGGGTTTAAGACGGAGGGAGGCGCAATGGTGCTTAGGAGGAGAGCCAAGGAGTTTGATGACCATTTGGTGTCATTTATCTTCACTGGCACAAGTCCCAGGCTTCTAGACAGTCTGAGTAAATGTGCTGTCTGCGCGCGTGTAAGTGTGTCTGTGCCGTTGATTACACTTTCATTGTAGAAAGCATCAAAATGCTGGCCAGTATCCACTCAGCAACAGACACCTGTAATGACTAATCGGAGATGGTCTTGCACTCATCTTATACAATAACACAGCAGCTAGAGTTTAGGGGTAATTTGTTTGGCAACTCCATTTAAGAGTTTTCATCCTTAGATTTAAACTAGAAAATGGTCAGACTCGTGGCTTTAGCTCTACTGTGTTTCTAGGCCTCACCTTTTTTTTTTTGGAAAAACATTTTTGGTGATAAATATAAATTTATATATCATTAATAAAATATATATATATATATATATTTTATAAAGGAAAAAGTAAAAAGTTAGGGTTCAATAACACCACACTATTTTTTGTTAAAAAAAAAAAAAAACAAAAAAAAAAAAAACACAAAAATCACTTTAATATACATTTTTATGATGACCATGTTATTAATTTCTATAATAAAATTTAATTTGATATTTTTTCTCCCAAAACAAATGTCAAGGTGATATAACTGTCCTGACATCATAATAATAGAAAAAAAGAAAAAAAGAAAAAAAAAAACTCATATACACATATTATATACATTGAACAAAATTATAAATGCAACACTTTTGTTTTTGCCCCCATTTTTCATGAGCTGAACTCAAAGATCCAAGACTTTTTCTATGTACACAAAAGGCCTATTTCTCTCAAATATTGTTCACAAATCTGTCTAAATCTGTGTTAGTGAGCACTTCTCGTTTGCTGAGATAATCCATCCACCTCACAGGTGTGGCATATCAAGATGCTGATTAGACAGCATGATTATTGCACAGGTGTGCCTTAGGCTGGCCACAATAAAAGGCCACTCTAAAATGTGCAGTTTTATCACACAGCACAATGCCACAGATGTCACAAGTTTTGAGGGAGCGTGCAATTGGCATGCGGACTGCAGGAATGTCCACCAGAACTGTTGCCCGTGAATGTTCATTTCTCTACCATAAGCTGTCTCCAAAAGCGTTTCAGAGAATTTGGCAGTACATCCATCCGGCTTCACAACCGCAGACCACGTGTAACCACACCAGCCCAGGACCTCCACATCCAGCATCTTCACCTCCAAGATCGTCTGAGACCAGCCACCCGGACAGCTGCTGCAACAATCGGTTTGCATAACCAAAGAATTTCTGCACAAACTGTCAGAAACCGTCTCAGGGAAGCTCATCGGGGTCTCGACCTGACTGCAGTTCGTCGTCGTAACCGACTTGAGTGGGCAAATGCTCACATTCGATGGCGTCTGGCACTTTGGAGAGGTGTTCTCTTCACGGATGAATCCCGGTTTTCACTGTACAGGGCAGATGGCATGGATGGCATTGTGTGGGTGAGCAGTTTGCTGATCTCAATGCTGTGGATCGAGTGGCCCATGGTGGCAGTGGGGTTATGGTATGGGCAGGCGTATGTTATGGACAACGAACACAGGTGCATTTTATTGATGGCATTTTGAATGCACAGAGATACCGTGACAAGATCCTGAGGCCCATTGTTGTGCCATTCATCCACGACCATCACCTCATGTTGCAGCATGATAATGCACAGCCCCATGTTGCAAGGATCTGTACACAATTCCTGGAAGCTGAAAACCTCCCAGTTCTTGCATGGCCAGCATACTCACCAGACATGTCACCCATTGAGCATGTTTGGGATGCTCTGGATCGGCGTTTACGACAGCATGTTCCAGTTCCTGCCAATATCCAGCAACTTCGCACAGCCATTGAAGAGGAGTGGACCAACATTCCACAGGCCACAATCAACAACCTGATCAACTCTATGCAAAGGAGATGTGTTGCACTGCATGAGGCAAATGGTGGTCACACCAGATACTGACTAGTTTTCGGACCGCCCCGATACAGTAAAACTGCACATTTTAGAGTGGCTTTTTATTGTGGCCAGCCTAAGGCACACCTGTGTAATAATCATGCTGTCTAATCAGCATCTTGATATGCCACACCTGTGAGGTGGATGGATTATCTCAGCAAAGGAGAAGCGCTCACTAACACAGATTTAGACAGATTTGTGAACAATATTTGAGAGAAATAGGCCTTTTGTGTACATAGAAAAAGTCTTGGATCTTTGAGTTCAGCTCATGAAAAATGGGGGCAAAAACAAAAAAGTCACACACACACACACACACACACAGCTTTTAAAACTACTTAAAACCATTAGCTCCCCAAAAACTTGAGATTTAATAAATGATATTTGCAAAAATACTTTAAATCTTGAAAAATACATTAATTTTAATTTCAGGATTCGAAAAGTAAATTTTTTCTTTCAGGGTCTTCGTTCTTCTTCTATTTACAGTTTTTGGCTGCTTTAAAAGTGTATGGGGTTCCTTGGGGCAAAACATTAGTTTCCCACCCACTCCATAACATTTTCACTTGGGGCTTTGTGGTTTCTAAAATATAAGAAAAGAATTAATAAACCCCTTTTAAGTAGATGTTTATGGAATAAAGACCTTAAGATCCTACAGTCTGATATTGATTGGAATAAATTGATGTAAACAAACAGTTAATGGTGTTCTCACCAGTCAATTGGCACTTTTGTTTTTTGTTTTTTTTGTTTTTGTTTTTTGATTTAGTCTTGTGAAGGGATTTATACCTTTTGGGAATCTATTTCAAAGGCTGTGTCTGGGTTATTACATATACATTTTCTGTGTAAACCTGAAGTTGTATTATTGAATGACAGCTCAACCTTGAATTTTAAAGTTGGGAGCGATGGAAGAATGCATAGGACTTATCTTTAAAACAGTGGTCTATGGAGATTTTGGACATTGCATATATGGAATTATCAGTGGCTCGAAGTCATGGTGCAAAAGAAGAAAATGTCAATATGTGGTTGACCTTAATCGATGGAATTAAGTTGTTTTTTGAATGTTTATTATTATTATTATTTTCTTTTTTCTGGTTTTTCTCCTTTGTGTAGGTGTTTGTTTGTTGAAAATGCTAGTAACACTTAAATCCATCCAATACAAAAAGTATATTTTTAAGAACTTGGCATGCATGTTAAAACTAGATTTTTCCTTTTCTTTCATGTCTTCTTTTAACACTCTTACCTGTCATTGACCCCAAAACAGCATTGAAATTAGACCCAATGTCTCATTACCTCATACTTTTTTAACTCTTCTTTTGCTGTAACATACAGCACATGGCTGGAGTTCGGGGACGCTGCTATTTTCTCAGCTGATCGAAGCCAGTCGTCCAAGCAGGATAGTTCTTTCTTGAATTCATACCACAGCATCCACCTCCTTTCCAGCCTGATGGACCAATGAGAAACAATTAGGTAGGACAGCATATCAGTTATACAGATAGGTTGCCAATACACATGGATGCCTACTCACTTGACGCAGCCCTCAAGAGAGAAGGAAACATCTGGGCTCAAGTCTCCAATGGACGACCACTCAGAGAACTCATTCAAATCATCATGTAGTTGAAAGCTTCTCATGGGAAAGCAGGTATCAGAGGACTGTAGGTAGAGACCACTTTGGTGGTTCATATCAACACATGTTTGCATCTCTCCTCTGTTTTCATCACTTCCTCTGGGGCCTACTCTGGTGTTTCCATGGTGACTGGCTTTGAGTGACATCTCTTCTAACATCCTGGCATCACCAAGTGCCGCCTGTTTACAAGAACACAAAGGGAGGCCAGTTCATTAGGATCAAACACAGCATGATGCGCAGACATATTGTGACCCTGTTGTCAAAACTGAGCTCTTTCAGTTACAGTATTGTAGTCTTCCTTATGAGGATATAAATGCATTATGGGATAAATTAATTTCTACGCATTAAAACAGTGGAGTGGAAATTTCATGTATGGGTAGTTGACATTAAATCATTTTGGGAAGTATTTTAGGAAGCATTTAAACCATTTTAAACAGAAATGTGCTATTTTAATGACTATGCACACAGCTTTTATAAGCAGATATTAATTGAGACTTAAAAAAAAACAAAAAAAACATTTTTTTGATAAAAAAAAATCCATTTGTCAGTTAAAAATAAACTAGTAATGCCAAAAGAGGGATTAAAAATGGTGCAAAAATCCTGGTCACCACTGATGTAAGTTAAGATATTTTTAAAATGAATAAAATATTGAATGAATAAATAAATAGCGTGAAGAAATTAATAAAAATAATAAATAAAATTCATAAAAAAAAACAAAACAAAACCAAATAAAATATCAAATTAATAAACCAAATCATATGAAAATTTCAAAAATGCATTTATAAATAAATGCATAAAAAGTCAAATAAACCTATCAAAACACATAAGTAGCAAGAAACAATAAAATCATTAAATAAAACTCATAAATAAATATTTAAAAAAATAAAATAATAAATAAATACATTTGGCTTAAGCCTATACAAATCATAGTTGACAAATAAAAACGAAAAGTCCTATGCTAAGTGTCCCCCGTTGCACAGTTTTTTTCTTAAAATCTCATCTAAAAAGAATTTCACGTTCACTGATCACAGTGCATAGAAACCCACATTTTCAGTATCTGGTTAGAAAAGCGGTGGTTTCTCTGCATGACAAACAAATTAAAACTTTCAGACACCTCAGACACGGAGAAAAGGCTCCTATGCTCTGGGGTATAACTTCAGCCATCAAAAACCATAAATCAGTTTTATGCCCATTACCCAAAGGAGTTACAGCGCTGCCGCCACAGCCCTGGCAGAAAAGCAGCCAGATAGATTTTCCTCACTCTAATACCTGCATAATGTGGCTGGCAGAGCAAGGTCAGCTATGCCAGGCCATGGCTGCTGTCAATCAAGAGTGATGGTCCCAAAAAGTGCCTTAGGCTGACCTCATGAAGAACATTTTTTTTTTTTTTTTTTTTTAAATGTTCAAGAGTAGCTTAAGAGCCTACGTCAGTCTCGAAAGTGGCCTGCATCCGTATTTATGAAGAACCTGCCTTGCGAAATCACTTGAGGAGAACAGTTCTTTCAAAACTTCAAGCCCAACAAGCTAATAACTCAAAGTTAGATGGGCATAATTTACCTGCAACCTTGCCGTCCACCTCGGCCGCCTCCACCGTAGGTACACTTCAGGCTCAGCTGAAATAACGGTCCTTTCTCAGGGTCTGCTGTGAGTTTGCCCCAGTGGAGGGCATTAAGGCACTGGACTGAGTCACAAGGCAGTCAGGTTGAAAATCGAAGTCACCGTTATTGCTTTTCTCAACCTGCAGAGAATGTTGCTCTCGCCTGAGAAGTAATGGAGTGCAAACACGACTGCAATCCATACTCTGTTCTTAACCTTTTCAGAAGGGAACAAACTTATAGCAGGTTGCAGGCCATATCCCATCTTATTGGTGAGCTTGTGTCTTGAGGAACAGGTGTGTTCGTGCGACACCCAACAGGCGTGTACTGGCACAATGACTGTAAATGGGACGTTAAGAATCTGATTTCATGCTGATTTTCACCCTGTAGGCCTACAGTACACTCCAGCCCAGATTAAGTTACATATAATGTTCCAACACAAAAACCAAACCATGGAGATGGTCATACAAGCCTAACAAATGGTATAGAGGTATAGCAAGTTCTCACAGGTGTAAATGTAAAATAAACGTGACCATTTTGATATCCAATCCAGTCACGGACAGCTTGACCATAGCAACCATATACATGTAATCCCGCAAGAAGGATCATAGTAAATTAAAATAGGCATCAGGATCAGAAAGCAGCATGAGACACTCAAGGATGTAAATGACAGGCTGGATTACAGATGCTTAGTCATCCCATTCAGCTAGTGTCGGTGGTTTGGCTAGAAACAGACGAGGCAGGTGCATCTGGGGACCTTTACAAAACACAGACCGCATTTGAATGAGCTGGAGTTGAATAAACACGCAAACTGCTGTCTGCGAGTGTCACGGAGGACAAAAAGCCCTTACATTTAGGCGAAAGGTGATGCAGGATGAGTCTGCATGTGGAAGCAAATGAAAAGTAATGATGCATTCAATACATCAAAATCACTCCATGGCTTCTTATTCCGGTTTTATAGTCAATTTTTCCAGATCACATGACACCTCTGTACAGGCACAAAACACCCTTACAGAAAATGAACGTCGCTCTAGGGAAAACATAATTTTTCTTTCTTAATGACGGATAAAGCGGAGCTTGTCTCCTTGCTGCTGAATAAACCTCACGGCAAACGGAGGTAATGTTACCCTTTCGTTGGCCTATGACAATTACTTCGCTCGGTTTATTATAAGCCTGGGAAAGGTCATAACACTCTAAAAGCTCAGACTGTTGCTGTTTTCATCCGAAGCAGTAAACACCCAATCTTTTGCCAAGCTCAGGGCTCGGACTGAATCTCATCCCACACGCTGCCAAGCAAAAAGTATAACCGACAATTTCTGCCCACATTCTATTGATTAATTTGAGGTGGAGGACAAAAATGGGTTTAACAGCATGTCTAATGACTCTAATCAATTGCATCACTGAAAAGCTCTACAGTAAATGCTAATTAGACTCATGGACCAACAATCTAGACGTAAACTAACCATCCTACAATAACAAACTATGAACTACGATTACAACATACAGTAAGGATATAAAGAATAACGCTGTTCAATCTAATTCATATCAGTAGTTCTAAACTGGTGACCCAAAAAAGCTAATAATTAAATGCAAACAAACAAACGCACCTTTAAAAAAAAAAACAGTATAAATGGGTACATATAGCGAGGTAATTATGTATATTACGATATTATGATGAACTATATGCCTTTCTCTACTGACGGTCTAAGGATGCAGATTTTTAGAAGGCAGACTGAGGTGGCGAATGGGAACATGGTTTGTGTAACATTAGCAACACATTATTAGCTGTTTGATAACGTAGTCAAGCCAAAGGCTAATCATATCAATTACCATTATGTGCCCAATGTTGTAGAGAGTGATACATAAAATGCATTACCATTCTGATACATTGACTTGTAGACGACCCTGTAATTTGCTATTCCTCTTCTTCTGAATCAGTTTCTGGTTCAAACATATATTGCTAAATTAAACAAGTATTTCCATTCACTATTGTGTAACATTTACTTCATTGACCAAGTGGATCAGGTAGTCCAAGCTGGTGATTGATTGAGTGGAGGTGGGGACTAATTTGCATATTCATATTCAAAAAATATCATTTTGATTATCAAAGATGAGTTTTAAGGGATAAAATTATTGAGTGCAGGGAGATTTCAAATAAAAGCAACTAAAAAAAAACATTTATAAAAGTAGCAAAAAAAAAAAAAAAAAAAAAAAAAAAGTTTGCACTTGCAAATTTTGAAAAGAGAAATCCTATTCAGCTTTTGTCAGATTAATAATTTTGCATATTGAGCCTATACAAGTGCATGTTAAAGTATTTTTTTTTGGTTTTAAAGACATCTGAAAACATGTTGGGCCACCACTCCAATATAAAATCTTCAAATCTAAAATGTCCAATGTAAAATCTTCAAGCAAAATCAGCGGTTTACATGAACACCACAACCCTGCACAATATTAACACCATTTGCTCAGTGGGAGTCACAAAACTACGACAATCTAAAATAGTTCAGCTTGATTGAGCCAACCTGTTCAGAAAATGTATTTTTAATCGAAAACGTGTGCACACACTTCCAGTGAGATGACAGCGTTCCTCCCACTCCCGTCTGTGCCGTCCCATGGAGGCGGTCTGAGGGACATCTGTGTTCCCGGTAATGGGTGCTCATGAAGACGGAGGAGATAAGGACCCTGGTGCTCTGCACCCCCTGAGCTTGAACTCTCTGTTCTCCCTCCCCGTCCTTACAGAGACTGCAGAGACTGCACTCATTGTCTCTTTGGTGCCACAGGCCCAAATCGCAAACAAACAGGCCTTTCTCAGCACCCGGATAGGGAGAAGAGGCCAGTGCCAAGACACCTGATCTGATCCACTACACACACACACACACAAAGCAAGAGATGAACCAGGCCCCCCCTCATCTCCTCAGGCCCCTCAGAGACCAAGCTGTGCAGAAGGCAAAAGAACATCGGTCCAGCAAACTCGCTCTGAGTCCTGTGAATTACACTTCATTACATCTAATTTGCCATTAAACATAAAATGTGTCTCAATTCAAGTCTGACCGTGCCCTTAATTCTCTTAATAAGAGCTGAATGCTCTCTGAGAAATTGTTAGTATGTGATTCAAGTAGCTAGATCAGCCCTCAAATCCAATCCAGGCTTCTTCTAATCCCATTTACAGCACTCGCAATCTGGTGAGTTCTCAAACCGCATCCTCTTGGAATTGCCTCAATTTCCCATGCTTAAGACAACATGATTCCAAAAACAACAGATGACAGAAGATCTTCTGCTTTGTGACAATATCAAAGGTATAATGAGGACATCATCCATTAATTGCAGCATGTAGCCAAAGGCAAACTACTCCAAAAAGCACTCGTTAAGAAGATAAATTTTGCTGCTCCACATGAATGCATCATTGCTAGATGGAAATGATTGTTCTCTCAGCTGTGATTCCCCAGCTAGCAGACGTCTGACAGGTGTTGTGTTCAGGGAGAACAACAGACTCATTTACCTGACGACTGAAGATTCATTCAAGGACAGACAGCGAGTTTTACACAGCAAAATGTCTGTTTTAGCCTGAAGCAAGGTCATTCTCTCAGGAGAAAGATGAAGAAATAAATGTACCTCTCTAATAAATTTAAAGGAAAAAAAAAAAAGAATAAAATACGTGTGTGAAATATATATATGTATATATATAAGTTTGGTGGTGGGGGATTATGGTGTGGGGTTGTTTTTCAGGGGTTGGGCTTGAATTCCAGTGAAAGGAACTCTTAATGCTTCAGCATACCAAGACATTTTGGACAATTTCATGCTCCCAACTTTGTGGGAACAGTTTGGGGATGGTCCCTTCCTGTTCCAACATGACTGTGCACCAGTGCACAAAGCAAGGTCCATAAAGACATGGATGAGCAAGTTTGGTGTGGAGGAACTTGACTGGCCTGCACAGTGTCCTGACCTCAACCCGATAGAACACCTTTGGGATGAATTAGAGCGGAGACTGCGAGCCAGGCCTTCTTGTCCAACATCAGTTCCTGACCTCACAAATATGCTTCAAGAAGAATGGTCAAAAAAAAAAAAAAAAAAAATTCCCATAAACACACTCCTAAACCTTGTGGAAAGCCAGAAGAGTTGAAGCTGTTATAGCAGCAACTTCATATTAAACTCTACAGATTAAGAATGGGATGTGCATGTAAAGGCAGACGTCCCAAAACTTTTGGCAATATAGTGTGTGTGTGTGTGTGTGAGAGAGATACACAATATTTTTATTATTATTATTATTATTATTATTATTATTAATTTTACAATAAACAAACACTCACTATCATACACAAACCTAAATGATGTTATGTATTACACACTGAAAATAATATAAACACTGAAAATATTTATGTATATAAAACCAAAGCTGTAAAGTATGTATAAAGTCAAAGCTGAACTAAATCACAGATCACCTTCGTCCCTCTCTGTGCATGCCAGAATACAAAACTGTCATTGATCCCTTACAAGTGTTGGTGAAATCTGATTCCTGGTTTTCAAACAAAGCTCTGCTCAGTGGGCATCTGCAGTTTCAGCAACAAAACTGGCCAGTAGCAACAGTGAGGAGAAAGCTCTTTTTAAAAAAAATAAAGTCTAACAATGAAAGCCAGGAGCAGCATTAGACTGAATGGCCAATTACTACCGATGCATGACGCCATTCATCATTAAACTCAGCATGGTGTCATTCTTACAAGAATGTGTGTTTTGTTGAATGCATCTATACCCTGGCTTGAAACATAATGGGTTTAGGAGGGGATATTTAGAAAGAAAAGACAAAGCAGGAAGCTCTTTTTTGCCCTTTTAAACCAACATACATTTCTTCAACCAACACTCTTCAAATAAAACCACTTCTGGGGTCTGTCTAGAGCAGGAAGCCAGAACAGTAACCAAAGAACAGGACATGTACAAGCAGGAGAACTTTATTCTCTGCGCTCACAGCACTTTTTCCTGACACTTAAGTCCTGGTTCGTTGGGCCTCATAATCAAATCATTGGGTTTAGGTCTACATTTGAAAAATGAATTACAGTAATCGTAAACATCAAATTAGAGAGTATATTGACTGCAAATTAGATAATTGTTTGTAAAGGGCTCACTGGAAGGCCCCTGGAAGATTAAGATAAGAGTAAGATGTCTAGAAGAATAAAACACTAATTCAAGTTCTTCAAGTCATGCAGTCTTGAAATCCACTCAGACGGATGAAAAGGCAGGAAAAAAAGCTATTATGCAATTGTTAGTTTTACAATCAGCTGTCTGAACATGAATTATTCAACATTTTTCATGTCAATCGCATCATGATGTCATGAGTAGCCAGTGTGAAGTTTTTCCAACCACAGAGGACACTGTAAACAACATTCTTATGCTAATGATGGCGACCACAACTGACAGATCCATGATGGTAATGATAGAAACATAAGGTAAAGGAGATGACGTCTGAAGGTTAAAAATTACAATACAATCTACCCCTAATTTTATTTAATTTGTTTTTAATTAAAATTAAATATTATATTACATTATATTTATTCTATTCTAAATATAAAATTAAATACATAAGAAAACTGCAAAAATGATCTACTAGTAAAAGGGAAACTATAGTCACAAGTTTGGACATTTGACAATTTATGTTTCTCATGTTAAAAACCTTTTGATCTAAAGGCTTATGCTTAAATGTGAAGAAGTTTTGCAGACAAATATAAATGACCTGCATATGCTTTTTTTTTTTTTTTTTTTTTACAAAACATATTGTCCAGATAGGAACAACAGCCAAAAAGAGCCCTGCATACATGGAAACTCCTTATTCAACAGTGCATAGAAAAATCATCCCAAAAGCACCATAAGCCTAAATTGATTGTAGAACAATTGCTACCAATGGTCTCTACGATCAACTTAGGCTTACGATGCTTTTTGGGAAATGTAGCCCAGGGTGGTAAGAAAATGCATAGAGCTGTAATGTAGACACACAGCAGCTACTAAAAAATTGATTACTGTAAAATTCCCATACTTCCATTTGAGATAATATATAGTTTTACTGTCTTGCTAATCACTATTATTCTAAAAATTTGAAATAATACAGAATGAGTAGATGTGTAAAATCTTTTGACTAATAGTAGGCCTATGTCTTAAAGCAGGTTGCAGAGGCTCTATGACTGATTATGGTTGAAAATGTTATTTAAACCCAAAATAATTAATTAGATAAACAACAAAAGATCTCTGACCCAGAATACAGGGCAGTTTAAACTACAAGAGGCATCAGATGTCAATTTGGGGAATAATCAATGGGCACGGAGTATCACATTCAGCAGTAGTCTTGTAACCTGATGGCCTGGTGTTGTCACCCAACTAGTGAGTCATGCATACCATTCCACAACAACAGAAACACATTTAAATACTTTGAAAACAATGGCTTGCATAGAGGCAAAACATTTAAGCACACCCTTTGCCAACTTTCACGTGCGTAATTACCATCTGGTACATCTCCCAAAAAGTTTGTCACCGTCTTTACATCCTAGTACAAGTAATATTAAAGAGAATTCCTTTTAATAAGTGAAAAATAGCCTATGATTTTCGTAGAAAACGTACCCATACATGTATAATTATACACTACGCCGATTAAATGCACGTGCTAAACGCACAAACGCGGTGAAAGCACGTGAACAATGTTTGTAAGCGATTAAAAAACGGGCTTAAAATGCAGTAAAAATGGGTGGAAATTTGTATTTAATTCCTCTTAACACTTACGTGCAAACCTGTCCTAACTCCAGCTTCCAGCTTTTTCCTTCAGGGAATTCCTCGGGGTTTCAGGAATCATACATGAGCAAAAGTTTTTATCCTCAGGGAAAAAATAGTTCTGATCAGCTTTGAAATGCCAGGTATGCTTTACTAACACACATCAAACAAGGAACAACACTAAGTTATGTTGTGCGATAAAGAGAAACTCTGCTGCAGGTCACTTAACCCAGTCACTAGTCTTTTGAGTTGTAAGCAAATTGAACTGTCACCTGACACAGGTGAGGGAAGCCACGCCCCCAAACAGCTCACCCACTCCTCCTACTCACCTTTACAACGCTTGTCCGTGACTTCAAGCACTGATATTTACGGAAATAAAATATGATATATTGTTTTTTTTTTTGTTTTGTTTTTAAGGATTAGAAAAGGTGAAAAACGAGAGAGAGAAAAACAAGAAAAAATGCTAAATAAAGTAGGCCTACATTAAAAATTATTTTGTTCATACATATTAAAGATATATGTGTTATTGTGATATTATCTTGGAAATTAGCTGCCATGTCATTCAGGAACATTTCATTAATTTCTTATACTTTTCATAACACCTATAGACCTATGAGCAGAACAGAGGCCTGTAAATAGTGTTTATGATGCAAAAGAGGCCATAAAATCATAAAATCAGTTGCTATATACAGAAGTTTGCATGTCTGATGGTGCTGTATTCAATGTCATATGCATATTCTAATGCAACTATTTGAATCAGTATTTTTTTGATCAGTATTTTTTGTATTCTATCACTTTTTATAAAACAGGCTGTAGGGAGAATATTGGGAATTTCTATTATTCGAAAGTGCAAATGTCTGCATGTGTGATGATGCAGTATTCAATATAATATGCATATTCAAATGCAGCCATATCCTTGTTATAAACTAAAACGTTTTAACCTGGAAATGTCATAAAAGTAATTAAAATTCAACTAAAGATATGATCAAAATAATCCCCAATATTGAACATGGTTGACTGGTCAGCATTTATTAAATCAGTATATACTGTATAGAGAGAGAGAGAGAGAGAGAGAGAGAGAGAGAGAGAGAGAGAGAGAGAGAGAGAGAGAGAGAGAGAGAGAGAGAGAGAGAGAGAGAGAGAGAGAGAGAGAGAGAGAGAGAGAGAGTAGTGTGTTTCTTTCAAAATAAGCTGCTGAATACATACTGGCTAGGAAACTGCAGCATGAATGTATGTTGTATTGGAGAGATGGATTAGCTCACTGTATATTAATAGGCAGATCTCCCATAGGAGCTCCTTTGTTGATTACGGGGAAACAAAGAAAAAGGTCCCATAAGGGGCCAATGCAGTCTCTGCTGTCTGACAACTGCTGGATATGAACTTGGCAGGACACCATTTAGCCCTCTTGAAGAGCATGTGTGAGCAGACGGTACTAATACACCAGGGTACACCAATCCGCCGGCCAACCTTCACTCATGTACCCCGTGTTCACTCATGCAGTCACCATTTGTCTCTTTTCTCACCCAGTAAGGAGGGACAGCTCCTGCATATGTTCATAACTCTGAGTGGGGAGGGGTCCAGTGATTCACCGCTCACGTCAGAATGAATCGGTCACTCTGCTAATTATGAATAAAACACAGTGTAATTATGCAGTGGAGTGCATTTACTTGCTTTATTTATGCAGCTAAGAGAAGCCCCCAAATTTGCATGAGCAGAAAACAATAGAGATGTGTCCACTGAGTTTGACAGGTGAAAAGGTCACAAGGTTCATTATACACCAAGAGCAACGATTTAAAGGGACAGTTAATCCTAAAATGAAAATGCTCTTTCACTCACCATCATCTTGTAGTTCCAAACCTATATGGACACAACAGAAGATATTTTGATGTATACTCACTTTCATAGCTGTTTTGCATACAACATATTAATATTCACCTTTGGCTGTGTTCAAATGTTTACTGTTTTTCTGCAGACAGCATCAGCCTTACAAACAGAAAGCAAGACACAATTGTGTTCACATAAATTAACTCCATTCTTCCAATGAATCATTCAATGTTATTGTAATTATGTAATTCCATCATCCAGATGCAAGTCTTCTAATAGAATGTCTCCCTCTTCTGGTTGTTCCGTGAACTGTTTAACACACTCATCGTCATCCTTTGATCTCGGGCTTTGTCAATATCTTCCTTTCATTGCAGTACTGTAAACCTCAACGCGTGTCAAATGAGTGTGCTAATATAAGATGTCTTCTTTTGAGGGGTTTCAAAGGACACCAGAAGCTTGCATAAGCTCACGAGCCAAAGCAGACGAAATTAGGTCACCACTGTGTTCAACCAGCAAAGAAAATGAGCAGTCTTTTCTCACTCAAATGCCTCATGTCTTCCTATCCCCCACCATCACAAAAAAGAGGTTGTGTTGTCTAAATCTTGTCTTGGGTGTTAAATACTTTAGCTTAGCTCTCTCTAGCGGTTCCCTATGTCACCTTGTGTGGCATCCACAGTCTGCTGAGCATGTTCGGTCAGAACCAGATTGCAGAGATGATTAATCGACTGTAAAATCAACAGTAATAACACAGTCCTCTGGAGAAAGATTATTAATTGACTCTTGAAACATATTTCTCTCTAGCTAGAGAATCTAAAGCACGTATATTTTGGTTTGTATAACTAAATGTTATAATTCACTGTATTTTTCTCTCTCAAATTTTCTAGCACCCTCTTGCGGGTCTCCAGACCCCAATTTGTAAACCGCTGCTTTAGATAATCTTAAAGGGATATTCACCTAAAAAAAAAAAAAAAAAATTCTGTCATCAATTAAGCTACTCTCACTCTCCTGTCGTTCCAAACACTTTTGTTCATCATCTTCAAAACAAAATGACGATATGTTTAATGTTTCCCCCTCCATTGAAAGTCTATTCACTTAAAACTCTAATGGTTCAAAACATTCACAACGAGTTAAAGGTGAATAGACTTTCAATGGAGAGACAGAAATCTCTTTGAATTCCTTAAAAATATATACATTTATTTTCCAAAGATGAACGAAAGTCATGGGTTTGGAACAACATGAGGGTGATGGCAGAATTTGGTAACACTTTATTTTAAGGTGACATAGTTACACGTTACTACATGCACTTACTATAGTAATAACAGTAAATTATGCATAATTACAAGTAGGCCAAACCAAACCCTAACCCTAGCCATAGCTCTAAAGAAAGCATGTAGTTAATTAATATTACTCAGTAGCCTATTTATTTGAGTATGTAGCTACAATATAACTACATCACATCTATAAAATAAAGTGTAACCCATTTTTGTGTGAACTAACTCTTTTAGGGGTGAATTCAAGTTGATTGGGACACATTTTGCAGACAAAAAGTGTCCCAATCAACCTGAATTCACCCTAAATGAGAACATTTTCTTTCAAATTGATGTCATTGCTTATACTGCATATTGCAATTGATATTGCAATGACATACTGTAAATACATTTATAAGTATGGCTTAAATGTAAATACTTTTCAGGAACCTATGTGTTATATAACTCCTCTGGTTTCTGTCCACTGTGATAAATACCTTTCCTTGGCATACATTTACTCAGTGACATTTGATCTGCTCTTACTACAGTATATCAGGAGTAGCAGGTGTAAAGTTGAATTTGAAAAGCTGACCTTCAGATGCTTGACTGAGTCCATGGCACACAGTTCATAATTCTAATTGCTTTGTGACGGGGTAACAAATCAGGTTGGCCTGATGCAGACAATCTTACCTGGGATGAGATACGAGTTGCTTTCCCAGCCATCTGGAACAGTCAAGGAGAAGCTTGGCCTTTAATACAGTATAGTTCAGCTCGCTGTCACTCTCAGAGAACCAGAGGAATAAAAAGACTCACTGATCCAGTGCATGCAAATAACATGCTAGATGCTCTTTAAATGTTTCAGTAGGATGGTTTAGTATGTAACTTATATACCTATAAGTAAACAGAGCAACATATTTACTTTTCTCTAGACATGATCCACTCTTGCAGCTGCCTGAATTCATCTCCGCTAATCTTAAATCCAAACACCATCTGTCTGGTCTATTTCTCAGAGAACTAGCTGTTGTGCCAAATATCCTGTCTTACCTTTGATCATAAATAATTTGATTGAAGTAAGTGACAAGCGAGAGAGTATCACCTTCAAAATCGCCCTTGTTTGTCTGTGCTTTGGACTGATTGCTTTTGATTAGAATGTTCAAACTTCCCTTTGTGTTTTTGGGATGCACATCTGTCTAACTCACTGGAGCTTGAATTTCATCCCCAGATCAGTTTGATTTGGCAGAGCTGTAGTTGGGAGTTCTCAATGAACATCCAGCTCTGTTTGGAGGAGTTCATGCATTTGTTAATTGCCTATTGGCCCAAATCATATCAATGCTTGTCAGTGGCATTGTGCAAATCCTGGCTGTACAGATGGATGCTTACAACCACACTGGATGTTTTCTAAATGTATCGCAGAGCTGAATATGGGTCAACCATATGATTCAGTTTAATGCTTTGAATCAGATTATTGCCTTTATCATGCAAACGAGGTTTGTTTAGTGTGAGTCGCTGTACTTTTGAAGTGGAAGATAATGGCTAATTAAACACATAGGCCTATATGCTCTTTTATCTTGCTACTGGAAAAGTAATCCCTCTTTGATTTGATGTTATTTTTAATGAAAGTCCTACATGTATCAAAGAGCTTACAAGTTGTTATGATCTGAATGGAAGAGCCAAGAACCTTTCATTTAAAGATCTTACTCATTCACAGATTCTTGAAACAAAATCCCTGTAACTGATCATCAGGGCATTGATAGTAATAGTTTGTGTTTTAATACATAAAAAATCTTCAGTAGGCTGCAATGAAGGACATGTAGTATTTTCATTTTCTGTATGTGCTGTGTGGGCCTTGCAGATTATCAAATGATGTCATTTGGCAAAGAGGCAAAACCAATATCTGCTCAGTGGGATTTTCATGTGTATTCTTTGTAAACCCAAGTAGCTTAGAAAGAATCTAATATTAATGATGTAAGCTGAGTTATACTGGGAGAATCTGCTGGTTTGTAAAATGCACACTAGTTTAAACATTACTTGTGACATCCCTAAGCTACAGCTGCGGCTCGTGCTTTAAAATAACCATGATCATTTAATCTTGAGTTAACCCGCATTTATTGGCATGCAGCATATATGTAACGCTGAAGGCTTTTGAATAATTCCTCTATCCACAGACAGTGGCCTTGTTTAGTAATAATATGATAATGCAGTCCTTGTTTTTTATCCTGTCCAATGGACTAGGCTATATTTAAATGATGCTATCATTTATTATTGCTTGCAGTGGAATCAATGCTATCTTAGCCTATAATAAAACAGGGCAGTTAATGGTATTAAAAAAGAGCCATTATTACTTATATTATTTAAAAATATTTATATTAATATTATTTTAAATCATTGAATTTGGCCTAAATCTGTAAGGCTAATTTATTCTTTATAATTCTTTATTTTATTTTATTAATTTAATTTATTATTTAGAATTTATTGTAATTTATTTTATTCATTTGTATTAGCTTTATCAAAGTTTCTAAATAAAACCACAAGATGGCGACATTTATTCACCTATTAGATATGTTTTGGTTTCTATGATATGGAGCGTTTTTTATATTATTCATTATGATAGCATAAGGTAAACTGTAATTAAAACACAAATTCAAATAGGCACGAAAGAAAGAACATATCGAAACACTCTTGACCTCTTTGAATATGTATATTAAAATGACTTTCATCTGTTTTATCTTCAGAGAACACGTATGACGTCACAATTTCAAAGCGAGCGTTTCTTTGAACAAGTGTCGTTATTTCTTTATGATAAACTTAATTCAATATAAACTTTATCCAGTATTAACTATAACATGAAAAATGTAGCATAATTTTTATATCCCATAGCCTAAATTAAATTATAATTTTAAATAAAAAGTTCATCTGTTTTCATATAGGCCTACGTTCCATGCGATTTATTTATTCATTATAAAATTAATAAAAACAATTAAAATAAAACCTTTCAGTAAGACGTTTCTTAATGCAAATATGGAGACACTATAACAAGTCTCATCAAGTATCATAGTATTTTATATTAAACCATAATTAAACTAATGCATTAAAGTCAGTAAACAAAATCAGTAACGTGTAGTATCGAAGTGTGATCAATAAACATTCATAAGAATCATTACAGGTGTATTTCAAGTGTCAGGTTAAAAGGGTTTGAGGATCTTCAAAGTGGATCTTCAAAAGGTAAATGCTTTTGACTTCCACCTTTACAAATAGGTGTTAATGGACCGATATTAAATACATTAATACCTCAGTTAAAAAGATTCAGGGGTACAAATACAACTCTCTGGCTCCAAGTCATTATTAAGAGAGAGCAAGAGGAGAGAGTGCATATAGTCACACCAGCTTCTCTAGACCCCTACTTGAACATGGCAACTCAGAAATTTTCAAACTTCTCTATTGATTACATCTTGAGAGATGCCAGCAAACAGACAGCAGAATCACCTGCAGTGGATCATCCAGCATCTTCTCAGGATTTCCCAGGGCACTTGACCAAACTGGATCTGCTCTACCAGAATGAATCTAGAGGTCATTGTGACCATGCAGCACTGATGATGAACTTTCCATCATCATCATCATCATCATGGGCAGGAATGTACAGCTGCTGTGTTCCAGTCTCATATTATCAACAACCTTTTAATTCAAATTACTATGCAGGTCAACAGTGGCCTTTTGCTGTATCAGGTAGGCCTATGCCTTTTTCCTTTGTTTTTAAACTTATATAATTTATTTTGGTATTGTTTTTAATTAATACATTTTTTTTATATTGCCTTCAGGTTGTGAAACAGCTGAGAATCACTGCCACCAAACTGTAGTTCAGAGACAGCGCAGTCGAATCCGAACGGTTTTCACCGACAACCAGACGGAGCAGCTCGAGCGGCTCTTCGCACTAACGGACTACCCGACCGCTGAAACCCGGGCGGACTTAGCCAAGAACGCCGGCCTCAGCGAGGAGACTGTGCGGGTAAGATAACGCTCTTTAGCTGTAACAGTATTTCATATTTTGTGCTAACGTTTCTATCGAAATACATAAAATGACTAAAATCCTAAAATCCAATTTTTTAAAAAATATTTTTTAGGTGTGGTTCAAGAATCGACGTGCACGCAGAAAGAGGCAGACAACCTGCCCTGACAAAAACACGAGGCGCGCTCCCGATGATCATCAGGAATCAGATTAATTTATTGAAACATGAAACATTCTCAATGACTTTTTAATGTTTTTAAAAGTACACTTTTTTTTTTTACAAATGTAATTTTTTAAACAAAATAAACATTTTCTCAGTGAAATAAACTTGAGTTTCACTTATTTGGATGGATGGATGGATGGATGGATGGATAGACAGATATAGCTAGATAGATAGATAGATAGATAGATAGATAGATAGATAGATAGATAGATAGATAGATAGTGTAATCAACCAAAACAACAGTCAAACTAAGTATAAAACACTAATGTTTATTAGTCATATATCCATAGTCAGGATAGAGTTTCACTTTAAGTAATTAATAGGCTTTTTCATGCTGATATACTGTAGGAAAAAGAAACCTGCAAATGTATACAGCATGCAGTACAGTTACCGTATGTTGTCCATCAAATCCAAAACTGAATTCATGAATAAGATCCACATTAATCTGATTTACAGAGTATAGTTAACATGAAAACAAAGCACAAGACGTTAAAAAAGTACCTTGTGAAATTATTAAAATATATATTTTCTCAGACAAATAAATGTTTACAAATGAACTATACCAATTACACAACTGGATAGAAAATGACAGAAAGCTTTGCTGACGATGCTAGATGTCACACTGAATCTCTTGAAAGCGTGGAGGGTGAGCCAGTCAGTGCGAGTTACTTACATATGAAATTTCAATTTACAGTCATACTTTTACTCTCCTTTTGGCATCAAAAACCGAATGTGACTTGTCCTGAAATCAAGGTAAATACCAGTGATATATTGATGCGTCGTACAACTTTAAGTCACCATAAAGCAATATACTGTACTCTATAAGTCACAAAATGATAATGCACAATTTATTTTTATTTTTTTTTGTGAGCTGACCTTTGCACTCCATCAGAAGATGCACTATTCTACTCACTACAGTGTCATTGCTAAACCTACCACACACAAATTCAAGAATTCTTCAATGAAATAATGGCATGGCAGCTGAAGAAATCAAAAGCTGTCTAGACCTGCTCAAGCAGTACATTTTCAATTTTGCAAGTTGCTCTTTTTTGTAAATCAGTGCAGTTGACCAAGTGTTCACAAGAAGGAGAGTGCACAAGTCAAGCTGTTGTTTTTTATTCTCTCTACTCTAGGATCACTGGAGTGATTTTACCTGTCCTATACTTTTGGTTGATCCCAGGTCATCTATTATGGAGAGACTTTTACTCATGCTGTGCTACCATAGGTGGTAATAAAGTAGACAGATTTCTATCCATATTCATATAGCATGTTGACACAAGAGTAAATATTGCTGTTATTACCCACACACTTGATTACAATATCATAAGCACATACTGTTTTCACAATCAGGATTTTAAAGAACAGCATTTACAAAACTGATCCAAGCGAAAACTGATGGAGGGAGAGTGAGAAGGGATAGGTAGTCTGGCCTAGCATCTCTTGACTGTAGACGATAGATGAGGATTGATTTTGAATTTTTTGTTAAAAAATAAATTGTACAAGGAGCAAATTGTACTTCACTTTAAACTACTAGATAATGCAAATGCATTTAATTTTTAATTAAATATTTTTTGGTGAGAGAAGCATGATTGTGATTGAATTTGTACGGTTATTTGGGTTTGCAAAATAGATGAATCCTTTAATTTTCACCTTGTTTTTTTATGAAAAGTCAAGAATGAACATGCCTCCTCTTAAGAGTTGCATTATTGATGTGTGATTCTTAAATTTTGGAGTAAAAGATACAGTCATTTAGATTTTGCTATATCATGGAGCTTGCGCTTTGGTTTTGTGGTAGATTTTAATTTAATGAAAAGTTATTTATTAACTTATAATATCTAAAGCAGGCCTCTCACCTCATTTCAGAGCAGTTTAGGACCTAAAAACGTGCCCATGCCTGCTTATTTCATGCAACATATTCTATATTTTAATCTACGCACTTACAGTTTCAGTGTAGATGAAGAAAGCATTGGGCTCAGATGACAAAAACCCTGCTCTTTTTCACATTGGCAGCATTAATATTTTCAGACTACATAAACTGTGACGAGCACAAGATCATTTTATGTTTGTTTTTTTTAGATGTTTCCTAATAATATTTCACCTACTAATTCATTTAAAGGCATTTAAAACTTAGAAACCAAAGTTTATATATTATAAAATACTGAAAAGTAAGACAATAAAGGTGCATAATACAGCAGCATGTTTCCAAACAAAACAAAAAAAGCACCTTTACAAATTAAAACAGATGTACAAGCCTACTTTTCTCTATCATGACTGTATTATCAAGCTTGAATACTGCCAATAATCTACCAACAGTGGTTTAGCAAAAAAACCCGAGCAGATAGAGAGATATGAATGGCTTTTAGTGGGGATGATTTTCCCTTATTTTGATTTCATAAAAGATTGTTCGTCTATAATTCAATCATCGGAATGCAGGACGTTGGTTACTTGACAAGGCACTATTTTTTTGCTATTGAATTGCTGTCAAAGGGGTGGGACAGCAGTCTGGGTATTTCACAGAGAGAAGCACATATGAATAATGGAAGTACACAGAGTGGGTTGGATTTTATCTTGAGGAGAAACAGAAAGGCAGGGGGGGAGGGCGGTAGAATTAAAGATGTAAGCAGTGGATTTAGGACTGCATCTCTGCACGGAGCATCCAGGGAAACCAGCAACAGAACAGCAACCTGCTACAACATAAAAGTAAAATGCTGCTTAATTTTGCAACACAGGATGCATTATAGATTCACAGCTGCAGCCAAACGGATATGTTATTTGTGGGACACAAGCATACCTGGATATGGAACTTTCAGATGTTATGTCTTTCGGAGATCGTACCGCATTAAAATTCCGCTTCGGCTGGGACACTGAAGAGGAGGAAGAAACATTACAAACATGTACCTGAGACTGCCATGTGGGACTGTTGTCCATTCTTATACATATTGTATGATGCACATTGCATAATAAGTATTATATATTTCTGCTCTTTACTACATGCAATCATGCAGTAGACTGGGTAAACCCAGCCTGATCTGCCAGCGATTTGATTTCGCCCTGCAGCTCAGGCTGGAAACCTGTACATTAATTTATCCTGTTTCTGTTACACATTTGTGGGAACCAATCACAGACTGGCTTATCCACCTGGCGCGCTATTGGCGGGTTTAACACAATGACGGATAGAGAAGCGATGGATCGATGCCCGTTGATCACGCCTCTTGTGGTCTGATTGGTTGAAGGACTATCCAATTGCACACAGAGTCTTTTGAATTATGCTCGTTGATCACGCCTCTTGTGCAGTTGAAAATACATAGCAGACTCCCCAGACCAATGTTCAATCTTAAAAGATTGAGCTTGGTCTGGTGATAGCCAGACAAATCATGCAGCTGAACTAAAGGGGAAAACTTCTTAATGCTATTACACATTATGAACAGTAGAGGTCCCTGTATGCCCAACTGACAAGATACATGCAAAATGGAGCACTAATTGTGAGCTTGTTTTGTTTATTCATATGAATACACACACTCTGATTGTGAAAAATGTTGCTTTTAAAAACAGGGAAAGAAATTCATAATGTTCCATAAATTGATAAACATGCTCCTTATCGTTGTACTTACTAGTCACCTGGTGGACTTTCTTCACTAGTGTCCCATCCCCCTGGGAATCTTTGGGCCCTGCAATTCTGCAAGATTTAAAAAAATATGTATTTTTTTTAAGCACACTGTTGATGATTTTTGGTGTCTTAATCTAAGCAACTTCAACATATGGATATTTAAATTTACATTTTACTAAGTGTCCCTGTTTTTCACCTTTATAATTTTCTTCTCATCTTACACCAGATGGTTTCACAAAGACATTTACTTCGGCCCCACCCCTAACATTGTTCAGGTACTTTATCATTATCCTTTCATTAACAGTGAAACCTTCCTGAAAATGCTTTTGCTAGCAAAGTGGAAGGAAATGGTCTGTTCATATTCTTCAACTAAATACAGCAGAACATAGTCGTGTTAACTGTAAATAGGTTGAAGATTTTACCTTTGAACACGGGATGGTGGTGCAAAAACCCCATATTTGGGCAAACAGTGGAAGTAACGCACTCCAAATACACTGCCATCATGCTTTCCAGTGGGCTGCTCCAACTCCACACCAAACCAATATCCTGATCACAAGAATGCACACACACAAAATACTAAATAGTCATGGCACAATATGGTACTTGTATGACTCATTTCATATTAGTTATTAAGGAATCACAAATCATCATGTCCGACTTCTCAAATCATTATATTATACCATTAGCTTAGACCTTCACATAGACATACCAGGGGCAAAGTCTGTCTTTCCAAAAAAGCGGACAATCCCTTGTTTTTGGCCTGCCACCAGCACCTGATCCCCAACCTCAACCTTGACTCCATCAGGATCCAAACTGACCCCGGACAGCGACTTCTTTCTCGGAGCTGGTAGAGAAGCAAATCAAATGTGGAACTCAGATAACAAACTTCAGATAAATAAATGTTCTATTTTACTAAAAGAAAATAACTGTTTTCTATTTTACCAGAAAAATCTGAATATTAGAATGATTTCTAAAGGATCATGTGACACTGAAGACCAGAGTAATGCTTAAAATTCTATTTTGCCATCACAGGAACAAATATATTAAAATAGAAAATAGTTATTTTAAATTGTAATAACATTTCACAGTATTACTGATTTTACTGTATTTTTGATCATTTAAATGCAGCCTTGGTGAGCATAAGAGACTTCTTTTAAAAACATAAACAAATATTTATGATTCCGAACTTTTGACCGTTAGTGTAGTATTCTATACTATTCTATGCTTTAGTTTAAGTGGTCACACATTAACTGAGGTCTAAACAACAACGATTTGATCATTTGATAGAAGATGAACATTGTTAATTCAGCAGAATCATTTTACACATATCAAATAGATGAATTATCACTCACTCTTCACACGATCTTTCTCTTTTTTGTCTTTCTTGATCTTGCCGGTGACGCGAGACAAATCCATGCGAGGGGTTTTTGGGGTGGAAGTGACCGAAGAGGGGGTCTGCTCAAGAACTTTGCTGATTTTTGACACAGGAGCGAAGATGCCTGAAAAATAGACATGTATGCTAAATATAAAACTCTAGAAATCAGATTATTTCATCCAAATACTGAAACAATTTAAGCTTGCTGTTGTCATTACAAATGACTTTTATAATACAGAAATTAAGAGAACACACCTTGTTTTGGGGAGCAGATAAAATAGCGGATCCCACCCACACTCCCGTCATTCTTGCCCTCCGCCTCGTCCAGCTCAACACCAACCCATTGCCCGCTAGCAAACTCAGTGGTGCCACAGAAACGGAGGGTGCCAGTCTGCAGGAGAGAGGCATTACGTTTTATAAAGCCTTTTTACACCACATTCATTCTCCAAAGTCTTTAATACAAGGAATCTCCTAATCTCACCTTTGTGTCATCCAGCACCACACGGTCCCCTAGTTTGAGGCCCAGGGAGGAGAGCATGAGATTGCCGGGGATGTTGTCATAGTTGGGCAGGGTGGCGCGGGGTAGGTTACAGCTGAGAGGCACTGCGTCCAGCAGCAACTGTTTCAGCTCTTTAGCCACCATGGCGGCTTCAGCTTTATCCAGACTCATGTCCATGGGGTCAGGGACAACCTCAGCAGGCTCTTGACCCTTATCATTCTGAAACATGCAGAGAGTTCATATTTGTTAGTCATAGTCTAACCAGGCCAATATTTATCATTTTGAGATTACAGATATTGCCTGCTGAGGCGATGACTGAAGTCACGTTTCAGTTTTTAATAATTTTTGAGTAAATACTGTATACACTGACGTTCAAAAGTTTTTGATTGGTAAGATTTTTTTAGAAGTCTCTTATGCTCACCAACACTGCATTTATTTTATTAAAAATAGAAAAAAAAAGAAAAAAACAGTAATATTGTGAAATATTATTAAAACTGTTTTCAGTTTCTTTAAACTGTAATTTATTTCTGTGATGCAAAGCTGAATTTTCAGCATCATCACTCCAGTCTTCAGTGTCACATGATCCTTTAGAAATCATTCTAATATGATGATTTGCTGCTCAAGAAACATTTATGATTATTATCAATGTTGAAAACAGTTGTGTAAAACATTTTTTTTTTTTGATTCTTTGATGAATAGAACGTTCAAAAGAACAGTATTTATCTGAAATAGAAAGCTTTTGCAACATTGTACTACCATGCAAAAGTTGTGGATCAGGAAGTATTTTTTATTTATTTTTTTGGGAAAGAACTTAAAGAAATTAATACATTTATTCAGCAAGGATGCATTAAATTGATCAAAAGTGTCAGTAAAGACATAATGTTACAAAAGATTAGATTATAGTGATGCTGAAAATTCAGCTTTGCATCACAGAAATAAATTACATTTTAAAATATATTCAAATAGAAAAAAGTTATTTTACATTTTAATAATATTTTACAATATTACTGTTTTTTTTAATATAAAATAAATGCAGTGTTGGTGAGCATAAGAGACTTCTTCTAAAAACATAAAAAATCTTACAGATCGAAAACTTTTGAACGGCAGTGTACAATGCCAGGTTTATTTGACAATTAGGAATTAGGATTAGGAAGCAATCTCGAGAAGAGGATGTGACACTGAAGATGTTGAAGATGAGTAACATGAAGATGAGTAATGGCTGCTGAAATTTCAGCTCTGCCATCACTGGAATCAATTAAATTTTAAATATATTTAAAAAGAAAATAGTTATTTTAAATTGCAATAATATTTCACAATATTGCTGTTTTACTGTATTTTTGTATCAAATAAAGGCAGCCTTGGTGAGCATAAGAGACTTCTTTCAAAACCATCAAAAAATTGTACCAACCCTAAACTTTTGAATAGTAGTGTATATTTGTGAATATACATACATTGGGGTCCATACTCACATTATTTGGCTACTAATGTATTCTGAAATACAGACCAATGAAGATGTCTGAAACGCTGATTCAAAATGAGCTGAGTGGATTTATAGCAAAGCCAATTAGGCTGATTAGCTCAAGCGAAGTTTAAACCATCATGCTCACTCTGACAGTAGGGTTGGCTCCATGCTCGAGCAGACACTTGACAGCACCCAGGCAGAGGTTGGAGGCAGCGATGTGCAGGGCTGTGCCATGATAAAAGTCACTGCAGGTGGAGTTGAGCACTGTGCAGAGAGAAGAGAAACAGACACCCTACTTGTTAGTGGAAAATGTAATGAGATACCAAATACTCATTAGCCACTTTATCATTTGTTTCTACTTGACATTTTCTAAATGACTAACTATTTTGCATTCTCTACCTCAGCTTGTGTGTGAGAATGTGGCCAGATTCTACTTGAAAAGTTCAGATGCCATCATAATTATAAACACTCTTTATGCTTTTGGAAGTCACCTTTAGGCTTGCAGGCTTTGAGTAAAACACGAATCAGTTCTGGCACATCGAAGTAAGCTGCATAATGGAGGGCGTTCATGTTGGTCCAGCGACTGCGCAGACTCACATCAGCTCCCAGAGCTATCAGCTGATTGGACAGCCGCAGCGCTGCCTCAGGATCACCTGAGAGGAAACACATTGTTACTATAGGAACGGTCACGTGCTGCAGGCTAGATTTGCTTTTATAATGTGGCGAAATGCACAGTAAAGTTTGAGCTTTTAAAGGATTTAGAACTAGAAGTCGTTAAGCTTTAATGATCTAAATAACAGAAATATCAGATTTGGATTGTGGATTGTAAGGCAAGTCAGGGCAAAGACCTCCAACCGTTGTCTCCAATGTCACTTACCTACTCCATGAGCCCCTGCTTTGCAGCAGTAGTGGAGAAGAGTCATATCCGTCAGGCCGTCACGGTCATTGACATGGCAACCTCGCTTTAAAATCTGAAAGTGATAGTGACAATGTGAAATAACATCAAGAGATGATCAACACATGATGGACTTCCATGCATCTGGAATACAATTAATAACTAATGCAGACTCGCACAGCAATTCTGGTCTTGAGTTGATGAAGTTTTTCAAAAGCAAATGGCCACTTTCAAAGCTGGACAAGAGCCATATTAGTGAGATGCACTCTAATGATGAAAAATTAAGACAATTAATATTGATTACACGTGATAGAAAGAAGCCTTTTTGCTGAGTCATCCTCAACGTCACATTTTCTTAATGTATAGCAGCCATTTTGTGGAAAACTTTGTTGCTGATGTGAAGTTTTATTCACTAATGATAGTGCAACATAATTGAAAATGAACACATTTTCATGTACATACTAAAAGATAACAGATTTTCATAAAAAGGAAAAATATGAAATCACAAATTTTGTTTCCTAAATTCTGTTTTTTAAAAATCTTCACAATTTTAATCCTTTTCCTGAGATTTCCCTGCTGAAAAATACAACTTAAAACCAGCCTAAGTTTGTTTTTTGCTGGTCTTTTCTATCCCCCAGACTGGTCAGGTTGGTCTGGTTTGATGGTTTTCCTCTGAGATCAGTAAGGCTAGCACAAACCAGCTAAGACCTTAGGCTATGTGGCAATCAGGGCAGGGCCGAGAGCTGTGGAAACGGAGCGAGGCCAGAGATTGTCTTATTATTGGGGAGATGAGAGGGTCTGTATCTCTTACCATTGGAGAAAGCGTAGCGGCTAACTTGGATCACGTGAGGCACTTCCGCCTATCGTATGATGGCAGTGACGTCAGTGCCCGCCGTCGGTTACAGTTTACATTAATCAGTTTCTTATGGATTAGCATGTTGGTCTTGTGAATAAATGTTCTATATTTGGTGTTATATCGCTAGTAAATGTACAGTAGGATTGCATTGTTTGAATATGCTTTACTGCTGAAAAAAGAGCTTGAATATCTCTATTAGCTGCAAAGTACACTGCAGCTAATTTTAATTTTAATTTTAAACTACATTTAAAATTACACTTAAACTTAATTGTAATGTAATACATATTTAATTCATTAAAAGTATATGTATTTATTTACCATAATTTATTAAAAAGCGTTATATCATCATCATTAGGCACGTAGCAGTCATAAATCAATACAATACAAGTCTAACCTGGCAGCGGTAGAAAGAACACTTTATTTTTTATTTTCATTAAACAACATACAATGTAACACAATATTTATAATTAAAATATCAATTTTCTCTATTTATTATTTTGGTAACACTTTACAATAAGATTTCATGGTAACACTTTACAATAAGGTTCATTAGTTAACATTAGTTAACTACATTAGTTAACATGAACTAATAATGAACTGCACTTATAAAGCATTCATTTATCTTTGTTAATGTTAATTTCAAGATTTACTATGCATTATTAAAATCTTGTTAACATTAGTTAATGCACTGTGAACTAAGATGAACAAACCATGAACATCTGTATTTTTATTAACTAACGTTAACAAAGATTAACTAATGCTGAACAGAGGTGTTGTTCATGGTTAGTTCATGTTAACTAATGCATTAACTAATGTTAACTAATACAACCTTATTGTAAAGTGTTACCATTATTTTCTCTATTCTATTCATTAAAATGCATAATATCAGCATCATATGCATACATGCAGTTATAATAGTCATTACAATTCAAGTCTTATCGTAAAACCTGAAAGCCAAAGAAAGAAAACATTGGTATTTTTTACTTTCTTTAGACAATATATAATATCACTCAATATTACTATTAAATACTATGGTAATGCCGTAAATGAGTCCTACCTGTCGCGACATTCCCTTCTCTGCCTTCTCTTATAAAATAAACTTTTTATCACAGTAAAATCTACATATCGTTCCCAACACACATATAGTTTAGCGTAAAACATGTTAAAGATTAGCGGACAGGCAGTTGATTCATTACATGATAAACTGTTTCCTCACAAAAAAGGTTTATTCAGTGTAGTGAAGCCTCTTCTCCATTGACATCCATAAAAAAAAAAAGGCCTCTTGTCTCCTTTCCTGCGTACTGACAAAGCCAGTGCGTTAGCATTAGCTGTTACGTTTTTTGGTTAAAGGTGTGCTAATGAGCGCACACACCGGTCTCGAGTCTCACGGAGGAGCTCCGGAAGGATAATAGGAGGAGTGACGACAGTGAAGGAGGAGAGAGGACCAGGCCTGGACTATTTATGTTGTGTTTTATTATATGCCGCTTTACTTTCGTTTTGTTGTTTGTTTATTCTTGGATTAAAGTTTGTTGAACGTTTGCCGGTTCCCACCTCCTTCTTCCCTAAGCCTTTAACATTGCTACAGGCTGGTTTAAGCTGGTCTTGTCACAAGGGTTGTGAAAACTTATAACATTATGAACTTGAAACCTCTTACTTTGATTACTCATCATCACAAGGCCAGATACTGGTGGGTACTGGGCAGTGAGAGGAGTTCTTCAGCTATATCTGACAGGTGGAGCTGATTTAGGGCAGAACTCAATGGAGAGATCAGTCAAATGTAGGAAGCTTATTACCACTGCCATCAATCCCTGCAGCTCTACTACCTCTAGGGACACCATTCTACAGCAAGGTACCTCCCAGCAAGCAATTGTGCATTTAAAAGACGTCTAATAGCCGTTCAAACTCAGCCCTGACGTCTAGGCTAAAACAAGGCAAAATTTGGGCTGTCAGTGAAAACTTAATAGACGTCTAACCATAGGCCAAGAATAGACTAGTCATCTAGAACATTAACATGTCACAGAAATGAAACACCTTGTAATCACTGTTGACTTTGCGTACATGATGGAATATCATACATCTCGCAAGTTATTTTAGCAAAAATGACGTGAAATTCAAGGTTATTTTGGCTAGAAGTGGGTTACTCATAGCCTAGTCTCAGCATCAGACATCACGCCCACGGACCGTTGGCTGAACGCCTGATGCATATGGCACACTTATCTGGAAACACTTCAGGAGTTTCGAAGTCGTCATCTGATTGGTTGAATTCTACAGGATGTCCGCGAGACGTGTGTGTTGCGTTCTTTAATGGTCCGCTTGGAAACAAATGCCGCGGCTCCAAACTCCCTCGTGGAAGAAGAACGCTGAATTTTCAAAAGTATGTGAAGTTCGCGGCTCCAACATTCTTGAATGAATAATTTATAGATGCACGCAGGGGCGGAGCCAGACATTGTAAACATTCGGGGCTTAGCCCAAATCTAGTTTGTCCAATGCCATTTTAATTTGGCATTAACAGCTTTACTGATTTAAAATGACGTTTGTTGTAGTATGAGCTGGAGTAAAGTTCATAAAATGATCAGTGTTTCCCACAGGATTTTGTAAAACTATGTTGGGTGGACGTCTGTCCGTCTCAGTCTACATTACATTGACACTGGTGTTTTAAGATGCCAAACAATTATTACAATAATATAATAATGATTTATATAATTATTCCTATTACAGTAATATCCATACATTGTAAAACAAATGCACTGTAAAAGAAATGAAAATTAATATTTCATAAGTATATTTTACTTTACACTACAGTATAGGGAAATTACAATACTTTCCTCCTAATTTCTTCACTTGCAAGAGATAAACCCCTGAGCTTTTATTTTGGAAAAAAATACCAGATCTCCAGCTGATCGTGTGAGCAATACACGCAGCACAAACAGACTGTCTTAATTAAATCACTGTCTTTTGTTGTTTTATAAAAGCACAAAGCCATATCACGGTTTTGATTTTAGTTCGTTGGCAAAATGCAACGTTAGAGACCTTTTATGTTAGGCTATGTTTTAAATTTCATTATGAAACAGTGGCGGCACAGGGTCATTAATGGGAAACACTGAATGATGTTTAGATGACAAATGTGCTAAAGTTAAGTAAATATTATACCATGACAAAAACCCTTCAACCAGACCGAAAGAGAGTCTGAATGCCTGGCCTGCCACTGCGCAGAGTGAGTGACAGGAGGCGTGGCTGTGTACAACTGCTGTCGGAGAGAAGAGAGAGAAATCGCTGCCGGTATCGGTGTATGGAAAGTGGTATTGACCTATTTAACAGATTTTAGTAGAGATATGTATTGAAAAATTATATTTTTACAGCACTGTTAAGAAACCTCAAACCTGAAAGATTTGGGGCTTTTGAAAAAACATTCGGGGCTCCATCCCCCTTAGCCCACCTCTAGCGCCGCCCCTGGATGCACGCCAGTCTGTTATTGTGGGACATTGACTTTACATGATCACGCCTAAACATGATGCGGAACAAAACAAACTGTGATTGGTTGCGTTACATGTCAGTCAAACGTCCTCTTGGTGTTCCTTGACCAATGAAAGCTGCGATGGAGTCCAGACCTTCTGCCGTGAGCCTGAAGGTCTGGCTACGCGAGACTACTCATAGCCGAACTATATCAGGTCTATAGTTAACCTAGACGGTGAAATGATGGCTATTGCTTGCTGGGCTCGTTCTCCATTACCCATACATCTTTATCTTAGCCTAAATTTTGTTAAAGCGCTAAAGTTTGTGTGTGTCTTTCCTATATATCTAGGAACACCAAGGTCATTGATTTGATACCCAGAGAATGCATGAACTAACTAAATGTAATGTGTAAATGAACATTATGGCCCTTTCTCAGCACAATGTGTAAAATGAAAACTAAACCGAGAAAGATTTTCAGTAGTGGGTAGTCCACTGACATTTATTTACCTGTACTGCAACCAAATCATTTTGGCAAAAGTTAATATAAAACTTAAGCCACGGCAAAATAATTAACACATCATTCTAAATGTCTACACTCTGTACTCAAGCATGTAAATTATTAAAAAACAATTGAAAAGAAAGCTGAGAAACATTTTCTCAGACATGCATGAAACAACTCTCAAAAAAGGTAAAAAGGACAAAAGTTTTTAACAAGTATAAACATAACCCATGGATTAGAAACCAGACTCTATCCTCAAAACCTGAAATACCTGCAGCTGAATAGAAACTCAATCCACCTCTCTATAATTGCAGACATTCATTCATTCAGTATAAAACAAATGTTTGCATGAACATGTTTTGTTAGTTGCCTATATTTTTTAGCAGGTTTTTTGGCTATAATTCCAGCAATTCCAGAGAAATACTTAAAGCTTTAATTATTAGTCTCTCACCTCGTTGCCTATGATGTCAATCTTGTGTTGAACTTGTGGAACCCATTGGCGGATAATAGCGAACAGTTCTGGGATTGTGGTCCGAGAGTCTGTCAGAATCTCCATGCAGGCTGGATCATTTGGATCAAAGAAGGTAAACGCTGGAATAGAAGCAAGTAAAATACAGGACATAAATACAGGGATTTGTTAAAACAGCCAAATAGATGGTTTAGAAAATTAATCTTCAGGTTTATATTTCTTCTTGTTCTCTCTGTAATATTTTTGGGTAGATCTGACTGTTAGTTGTTAAACCCACCATAGTCCTTGGGCAGTGGAGCCTGTGCAGATGGATGCACCATGGGTTTCTTGCGGGGTTCATGAACAGGGCTGATGAACTCAGAGCCCGGCTGGGCCTCTTCCACATCAGAAGTTTCCTCTTTCGTCATTCTGCTTATGTGATTGGGCCTGGACATATATTCATATATATTCATACAGACATCTTTCACACTCTCAGTATTTTTTGTTTGATCCATGTTCAATAACAGAATAACTGATATGAGATGTATGATCATGATCCTCTAGTCTACTCCACAGATATTCCTCTCTGCGAGGCTCTAAGTTTAATATGGAGTCTGGTGGAGCGGATGGGTGACTCACGGCTTCTAGCACTGTCTGTTAAAACACAGGAGAGGTCGGCCTCATAAGCCACTGCGCCATCTTACTGGAGATCCACGCTGAATATAACTCACTGCAATTTACTTTGATGTCTCAGATGCCCGTAACTCTATTCTGCTCAGTCAGCCATCAAAATAACATTCAGGAAATTATTCAGACAATTCTAGCCAATGCTACAGTATGTGCACTTAAGAATCACCACTGTGAACCTACATTTATTAAATTAATTTGGAAGTTACACTGCATATTTGCAAAGTAGACAGTGAGAAGGTATCAACATGATATGTACATTATATTTTATAATTTTTACCTGCAATTTATGTGACCAAGGGGAATATTAAAGCTAATATAAAATAATAAAACTAAATGTCATTTAGAGAAAAACATTGAACATCCATTGTCATAATAAAATCAGAATACTTATTCATGTGGTATCTTCAAAAGCCAATTAATCATAATCTTATATGATAGATATCACCCCTCCTTTGATTTTACATTGAGTTCTGTAAAGATTTATGTTTGATGATTAATTTATCACATAATTTTATGTGATTCCTATTTCAAAAAAGTCCAGATACTCAGTGTAGAAGCAATGATCAAAGTGAATATGAGCTTTAGCATCTCTTGCTCTTTTTAATAATACATTATGTATTCCTACAAAGGTTTTTAATTGCTGCTGGAATATACAAGCCCACACATTAGCTGTTTGTGGTAGTGCTTTCAGTGCTCTTCTATTGCATCAGATGGTGTTTATGCACAACAGATATGTCAATTACACAAAAATAGACCTCATGGTAACAGTTTTTGTTTGTTGTAATGATAATTGGCACTTCAATCAGAACTCAAATCTTTTTGAAAATTATATCCATAATAACACCAAAATTTAATGTCATATAATGACTGCAAGGTTAAGAATCAAAGCTTGTCAGTTTAATCATGGAAAACAGACTATATAGGCAATACAATGCAATCTCATAATAATGTTTCACTAAATAAATAACAGCATGGTTATATGATTCTTTAATTTACTTACATTAAAGGACATCTGAGCTACCAGACTGCTGAATATTTAATTCCTCCAAAAAAGGGGCGTATTCAGAAATGGGTCGTGAACAAATGGAATTGACGCTGTCTTCAATCTCTCAATATTATTGATTTAATCGTCGATAAATAAATTACAATCATCTATAAACTGCATCTCGCGGCTAAATGTATACAAGCAGGTGCATTGTGTACTTGTATTCTCTTATAAAGCATGTAAGTCTTGCCCTGTGTCAACAAGAAAACATGGACGCTCCATCACGCAGCACATGAAAAACAAGCAGGCTGTTTTTTCTCACACGGAAAAAAATGGCCATTTATATTTTGCGCAAATTCGGAGTTGATACAACGAAATAATATCCGTCTTACCTGATAACAAGCCTCAAAATCAGGATTTCGTTTCCCCTCTTTTGTCAGTCGTTGTTGTGCTATGGAGGATGGAGAGGATGCTGCGCCTTGTCCTTCTCTCTGCCTGCGTCACGGTTGTGACTCACGGCTGGACCACTCTCCTCTCTTAATCTCCTCAACCAAACTTGATGCTCATTGTAGAAGAACTTGCTAGTTGTGGTTTTAGATTTTTCTGTTACAGACACCTGCCATTTTAAATACTACGAACGACAACATCTAGATAATTATACAATAACTCGTCGGTGGGTCACCGCACATTTAAAGTGAATTTATGTAATCTTAAACCCGGGCGCAATAAATTGAAGATATTGTCTTTGACGCGTCCAACCACAGCAAACCGTCAGCTCTAACATTTTAAATAGCCTACCACGTTGATCACAGTTAACAAGGAACGTTCTCATAACTTTGGCTTATTACTTTCTGACAAGGTTCTCTTAAAGTTACGAACATACATTATTCCAGTAAAATTAATAGAACGTTCGTTCAATGTTACCTGGTCTTTAATAATGTTCTCAAAACATTAGCACAAAAACATTATTTATACATCGTTCATGGAGCGTTTTTTCCCCTGAAACGTTTTAATTGTGAACTAGTCTAACGTCTCAGAATATTCAGAAAACATTCAAAAGTAACATTCTAATGTTTCCAAAATGATCAAATTGAATGTTCTCTCAACGTTAACATAACCAAGAAAAAAACTTTTTGAAACATTTACAAAACTGGATGTTTTGAACATTCAGAGAACGTTCAGAAATGACGTTTTCATAACATAATGGGAACGTTAGCAAAACGTTCTCAGAACATATCTGGTTACCTGGGAAGGTTTATGATGTATGTAAATCTACAATAAATTCCTGTTCCCTTTCGAGAGTACTCTCGTATTGCGTAAGACTTAGCTTACGCTTATGGGAAAACAAATGTTCTCGAGAATATGAAGCCAAAAATTATCCTTATAATTTTATATATGTAAAACGCAGTGCAGCTGCACAGCAGACGCAAGCAGAGCGCACTAGCGCGCTGATTGGCTGTGCAGCGGCAACTGCACGAACCTATGGCGAAGCGGCCGAGGCGTGCGAACCAATCGGGTCGCTTCGCACCCAAAGCACGTCAATTCCTGCCTAAATGGGCGTGGCTTATAGCTATAAAAGCCCATACTATGCCATAGGATTCAGATTTATTCTCCTTCAGCGGACTTACCATTTGCTGACCTCCGGATCCAGAAGTCGCTGCCATTGGAAAAGGCCTTCAGCGCAACCAGCACCTGCTTCGTAGTCTGAGGACGCCGGTTTCCTGCCTTCGCTGGACTCCGCCTTCAGCCGCTGTTCCGCTACACCATCCGGCGAGCCAATATCCTTTTAAACCTGTGTGTGCGTTGCCGCTGCAACACTCACACTCACAAAAAGAGCAGAGGCGTTGTTCCAAATGCCCCCTCTTCTGCGGAGATCGGCACATCCTGTGAACCGCGTGCCTGGGCCGTGAACACACCGAAGTGGCACTCTGTAAGGGCGGCTGCCCAGAGTGCGATGAGATGGTGCTGCCGACCCTGCGGGCTCGGCTTGCCTCTTTCAATGAGAGCCCTGCTCACTCCGCTCTCCCTGTCGGGCCGCGCAGAAATAAGCGCCACGCGCAGAGGATGCCAGAGCAGACGATGCCAGAACAGACAAGTGAGCCCACGGCAGGAAACTCCCCGCGTGTCTCGCTCTCTGATACTCCCTCTCCTGTCCGGTTCATCCAGGATGACCAACGCCCTGCTCAGTTAGCGGCCGGTACTGTTTCCTTTGGCGGACCAGAAGCGGAGGAGGACGAGGATGACAGCCTTTCACTCGCTGCATCCGGTAGTGACGACTGGTCGGGCTCGATCGCTGACCCCGCACCCTCTACCCAAGCCAGTTCCAGTGGTATCAGAGCCAACATCGACTCTGAACTCATTCGCCTGCTGACCAGGGCCGTCGATGACCTCGGGCTCGAGTGGTCTCATCCCGAAGAGCCCACACGAAGCAGGCTGGATGAGTGGCGTTTGCAAGGCCGCCGCCAGGCCGCTCCGCAAAGGTCCGTCCCCTTTTTCCCTGAGGTACATGACGAGCTGACAAAAATTGTGGAAGGCGCCATATTCAGCTCGTTTGAAATCCTCAACTTCTTCAGCACTCTCTGTAGTCGACGGCGCGAAGGAAAGAGGTTACAAGGGTCTGCCCCCTCTGGAGGAAGCTGTCGCCGCGCATCTTTGCCCGCCCTCCGCTAAGGGATGGCAGGCTAAAGCGGCCCACCCCTCGAAGCCCTGCTACACTACGTCAGGTCTCGCTGGTCGAGCGTACGCCTCCGCCGGCCAGGCTGCCTCAGCCCTTCACACCATGGCGGTTTTACAAGTGTTTCAGGCCAAACTTCTCCACTCTCTGGATGAGTCTGTCCCTGATCCGGAAGCATTTAAGGACCTGCCACTGACTTGGCCCTGCGCGCAATGAAAACCACTGCCCAGGCGATTGGCAGGAGCATAGCGAACCTGACTGTGCTAGAGCGCCATCTGTGGCTGACCCTTACGGACATGAAGGATGCAGATAAAGATAAAGCGGCCCAGGGGTGAAAGGGTTCGCTGAGCGCTTCACCGAAGCACAGAAGGCGTTGCAGGCTAGGTGCCATTTTCTACCCAAACGCCCCTCGTTCGCGTTTTGCGAGCCGCCATAGACTGCCAGAGCGAAGGGGACCTCGACCCAAGATCATGTTGAACCCCGAGCCTCCAAAGTCTTCCTAGCCACAGGAAGAAAGAGAAAGTGGTTAAGTCCCACCGCGGCCGGACTACCACAGACTCTCATCTCGCTTCTCCCAGCCACCTCTACTCAGGCGACTGGAGATGTTATTTTCACAGCCAATGAGCCTGTTGCAAAACACGCACGCCTGTACACAAACTCCGTTTTAATGGCGACCATAATAAATCACAAAAAGAGCTTTTCCTCTGTTCTGACTGTAGGCAGTGTGCCCACTATACAGTATACACCCCTGCACATAAGCACTGTTTACACAGCGCCACAAAATCACACAGATTTCCCCCTGTTGACTCGCTCACGGCTAAGTGTAGAGCGCGCGCCCGCTGCACAGTGCGCGCCGCCACACATAACGCTGTCCCCACAGTGTCACAAGCACAAACCAGCCGGGCGACCGGGTCCCTGCTACAAAGCGGCCCATCCCCAAACTTAATTCAACACCTTGCAATGCGGGCCGAGGCCTGGGAGGCCATCCCCGGTATATCAGAATGGGTGTTGAACACAATAAAACAAGGTTACTCGCTGCAGTTTGCTCGCAGACCCCCACGCTTTCGCGCCGTGGCCGAGACATCAGTGAGAAGCGGCGTGAGTCACGTGCTTCGCGCCGAAGTGTCGAAACTGCTAAAAAAGGGGGCTGTGGAAACAGTCCCCTTAGCAATAAGCGAGTCAGGCTTTTACAATCGCTACTTCCTCGTTCCAAAGAAGGATGGCGGTCTTAGACCGATCCTAGATCTCAGACATCTGAACAAAGCGCTTATGATGTGATCGTTCAGAATGTTGACGACAAAACAAATCCTCGCGCAAATTCTCCTGGGGGACTGGTTTTTCACAGTGGATCTGAAAGATGCTTACTTTCACATTCAAATAGCACCCCGCCACGGGACATTCTTGAGGTTCGCCTTCGAGGGGCAGGCTTATCAATACACAGTCCTACCATTCGGTCTATCCCTAACACCTTGCACATTTATGAAGTGCATGGATGCGGCCCTCGCTCCCCTGACACTACGAGGAGTGTGAATACAGAATTACCTCGACGATTGGCTCATTATAGCCCAATCAGAGGCGCAGTTGATAACTCACAAGTCCTCAAACTGGGTCCCCTTCAGCGCTGGTTAAAACCTCGTGCTCCGGCTTGCGCATGGCGGTCGGGCCACTTACGCATCAAAGTGAACCACGGCTGTATCAAAGCCCTGGCTCTTTGGAAAGCGGCCGACTGTTATCAGTCGGGTGTGAGTATGGGCACGGTCTCGAAATGGAAAGTGATCTCGACAGATGCATCCAACTTAGGTTGGGGTGCCCTACACGAGGGCAGGCCCGTCTCCGGCCTTTGGTCAAGCTCGGAGAGGCAGCTGCACATAAACTGTCTAGAGATGAAAGAGGTAGATCTGTCGCTTAAAGCTTTCCTCCCGTACATAAAGGATCACCACGTCCTGGTCCGAACGGACAACATGTCAGTGGTATCCTATATAAATCGCCAGGGTGGGCTCAGGTCAAACAACCTGCACACCATGGCAAAACATCTCCTTTTATGGGCTAAGGGCAGCGCATGTGCCAGGAATTCTGAACCAGGGTCCGGATATGCTATCCAGAGACAACATTCCCCCAGGGGAATGGTCTCTTCACCCACAAACAGTTCAGCTGATTTGGAGCATCTTCGGCCAGGCGGAGATCGATCTTTTCGCCTCGGAAGACAATGCTCATTGCCCAGCATTTTTCTCCAAGCACAGGGATGCACTGGCCCACGACTGGCCCAGCCGCCCGCTGTATGCTTTTCCTCCGATCGCTATGTTACCTCAGGTCATCAAACGGATCAGAAAGAGCAAGTGTGCAGTGCTTTTAATTGCTCCTCTCTGGAGGAACCAACTATGGTTCTCCGAGCTGATTCAGCTGCTAGAAACAGCCCCATGGCCGATACCGCTGAGGAGGGACCTCCTCATGCAGGTGAAGGGGACGATCTGGCATCCCCGTCCCGACTTATGGGCCCTCCATGTGTGGCCCATCAACGGGTACCCGGGAACCTCCCTGAAGGGGTGCTGAATACTATTTCTGAAGCTAGAGCGCCCTCTACCAGGTGGCTTTACTCTCTAAAATGGTCAGTGTTCTCAAGCTGGTGTGCAGCTCGGAACCTGGACCCACACTCGTGTGGAGTGACAGAAGTGCTCTCCTTTCTTCAAGAGGTTTTGGACGCGGGTCGCTCCCCTTCCACGCTCAAAGTATATGTGGCCGCCATAACAGCGTTTCACGCTCACGCTTTCGCTAAAGACTGCTCTCCTGCTGGCACTAGCTTCAGTCAAGCGAATTGGTAATTTACATGCACTCTCTGTGAGCGCCGCCTTGAGTTTGGGCCTAACGACTCCAGAGTCGTCCTCAAACCTAGACATGGTTATATACGAAAAGTACTCTCCACTCTGTTCAGAGCACAGATCATTTCGCTATCAGCTCTTCCCTCGTCTGAGGAAGAAAGAGACGCAAATCTACTCTGTCCCGTCAGGGCTCTTAGAGTTTATCTAGAGCGTTCCGCCGCTTCTAGGCAGTCGTAACAGCTCTTCATATGCCTTGGCGGTCGCACCAGAGGGTGCGCAATCACAAAGCAGAGATTGTCGCGATGGATAGTAGATGCTATCTCGCTGGCTTATGAGTCAAAGGGTCTCTGCTGCCCCTTAGGCGTCAGAGCCCATTCCACCAGAGGCATGGCCTCGTCATGGGCTTGGTCCAGTGGAATACCACTGGAAGATATCTGTGCGGCGGCAGGCTGGGCCTCTCCGTCCACATTTATTAAATTCTATAACTTGGAGGTTCCTGCTTTGCAAGCTATGGTTCTTTCCATATAAACAAATGCATAAGGCATTTGCAATACCATATGGCCCAATTTTTCCAGTCTGATGTTTATTTTTAATACCATAATAAACAATGTATAACATAAACATATGTTCGAACACACTGCATAACTATAAGGCCCGATTCTATCCGGTCTAGTTTTATCTAAGTCCATATACAAATGTATAACACATTTGCTATAATAATAAGGCCCGACACCGTCCAGTCTAGTTCCTATCTAAATTATATGACGCAGGAATATTTTTTTCCTGCATATACCTTTATATGAGGCTCACTACTTGTTGGCCTCTTTATTGGGTCTCATACTTTACTTCTCTATGGGCCTCGGGCTCTCGCCCTCAGGCCGTAGTATAGGGCTGTTTTTAAGGGGGGGTCTGAAAACTAGTCAGTATCTGGTGTGACCACCATTTGCCTCACGCAGTGCAACACATCTCCTCTTCGGACCCCCCCCCAATCAGCATCTTGATATGCCACACCTGTGAGGTGGATGGATTATCTCGGCAAAGGAGAAGTGCTCACTAACACAGATTTAGACAATTAGAACAATATTTGAGAGAAATAGGCCTTTTGTGTACATAGAAAAAGTCTTAGATCTTTGAGTTCAGCTCATGAAAAATGGGGGCAAAAACAAAAGTGTTGCGTTTATAATTTTGTTCAGTGTAGGTACTCTATATAATACAGAGATCTGTATTCACTCTCTTAAAAAAATGTACCAATTGTGGACATGGCAATTTTTTTTTACAGAATGTTCCTGCAAAACATCACCAGACTTTAAAGTGGGTGTTTGTGTAAAGATTAACAGTCAGAAGTGGACAGTCAGTCATTTTTCACAGCGCAGACACTTTGTCTTCACATCAATTGCAAGATGGATATTACACTGACATTGACAAATGTATTGTATGTTGTCATAGCTGTCTTGCTTCTGTTATTGCTATGGAAGAGTCAAAGAAAGCAGTTTAGGCAGTTGCCTCCAGGACCCGCTTCAAATCCACTGCTGGGAAATTTACTTCAATTTGATGTCAAGGAACCATACAAGTATTACCTAAAGGTCAGTATTCAATAATTATGTTAATTAGAGGTGGCTGTTTGTGCTTGGATGGTTGTTTTCAGGACTTACAAGAATGTACAGGAACTGTATTTGTGACAAGACCTATGCAGGTAAACAAGTGCACATAATACAGAACTAACCAAATAAAATAAAGTATTTAAAAAAATAATTAATTTCACACTAAAGCATTGAGGGTATTTCTCTTTACTGTAGACTTTGAAGGATTTGAAGCAGTCAAAAAATGGCATAGAGACCTATTGGTGCTTTGCACTCTTAAAATGGCTGGGTTAAAGCAACCCAGTTGGCAACCTATCGCTGGCTAGGATAGAACACATATTGGATAGAACACATGCTTGATTAACCCAGCAAGTTGGGTTACACATTTTAACCCAGCCAAATGTAGAGTGTAGTTTGTAGGTGAGATTCTCCATTTTTTTTCTCTAGAGAGAATTAAAGATGCAAGTATATTTAGAGGGCTGAAAATTGTGAACAAAACGGTTCCCTTTATACTGCTGTTGCTCAAAGATGAATTGTGCTTTTACATTTACTCTGAATGCTGACTAAAGCACATTATATCTCATATATCTCATACAGACATTTTTATAAAAATAGCATCTTTCATCTGTGCTGTTCTTCCCTTAGCTCAGTAAGAAGTATGGCTCTGTTGTTACCATCTGGTTGGCAAACAGTCCTGTAGTGATCATTTCTGGATATGAAGCCCTAAAGGAAACTATGATTGGTCTTGGTGAAGAATTCAGTGGCAGGGCCAATTATCCCCTGGTCATGAAGGTCATACTTGGATATGGTGGGTTCACTTGCCCAATGTTGAAACACTTCTGGGAGTTAAAGAGAACAGAAAAGGTTTATTTATCATTTTTGTTTAACGTTAGATGACAAGATCACAAAACCAGAGGCTTCGCTTGAGCTCAGAGCTAAACCCCCTATAATGGTACTCAGCAAGAAATTTTGTGTTTAAAAGACATCTAGGCTAAAACAAGGCAAAATTTGGGCTGTCAGTGAAAATTTAATAGACGTCTAACCATAGCCCAAGAATAGACTAGTCATCTAGAACATGAACATGTCAAGGAAATGAAACACCTTGTAATCACTGTTGACTTTGCTTACATGATGGAATATCATACATCTCACAAGTTATTTTGGCAAAAACGACATGTAACCAAATTCAAGGTTATTTTGGCTAGAAGTGGGTTACTCATAGCCGGACTATATCGGGTCTATAGTTAACCGAGACGGTGAAATGACGGCTATTGTTTGCTATACACTCTAATGATGATTGACAGGACTGAATGTTTAGGCTCCTCCCGAACCTACATTTGGAACTTCATTTAATATTCTCTGCATGTCTTCTTTATATTCAAGTAATCAGTTGACATAAACTCTAAACTCTTGATCTTAGTACCTTGATCTTGTGTTATTTTCTCCTTAAAGGCTCTGCATTCAGCCCTGCAGACATGCTGTCTAATGCCGTGGCAAATGTGATCTGCAGCATTGTCTTTGGCCATAGGCTTGAATTTGAAGAGCCACAGTTTAAGTTTCTCCTTCAGACAGTAAATTCTGTCTTCACTATCCTCAGTAGCCCTATTGGACAGGTATTGCAGAATAGTTGCAGAATAGTCCTTATAGTTGCAGAATTTTTAATTGTCATGTATATTTTAGTCCAGCACTAGTTGACATGCTGGTAAGTTAGAGATATAGCTATAAGGATTACATTTTTTAGTAACCAAGGTTTAAAGTGAGACAAATAGTCCTTCAATAGCAAATTTGTTTTGCTTAAATTAGTTATAATGTTATAATATGTTGTAAATCTGAATGTTTCATGCATAAATAACTGAGAATGATGCATTTGTTGTATTCGGCATAGGTGAGCTCAGAGCTTCGTTGTGTATATTAGACTAAATAATTACATTTCTTACTGTTTTAGTCATACTGGGACAAACATAACCTCACTGACTGCTTAGTTGTTGCCTTTAAATCAATCACAGATTGATCACAGATAATAAAATCGCTTACTTCTGTGTGCTCTCTTGACAGGCAAGCGTGCGTGTCTCGGTGAGGCTCTGGCCCGGACAGAACTCTTCCTCTTCTTCACTTCCCTCTTTCAGCGCTTCACCTTCAAAGCCACGGTGCCACCAGAGGAGCTCGACACAACGCCTACAATCTGCGGTTTTGGCCGTATGTTCCGAACACATGAGTGCTATGTCATTCCTAGGACATAGAGGAACAGTCCACAAAGTCTGCATGCAAGGATTAGTCTTTTAACTAGCATTTTCCTGCAACTACAACTACTATTTTTTTTATCTTCTTACAATAAGACATCCACACAGAGCTTATTTCGTGTGGAATGATTTGTACTTTCAGTGAAAATGTCTATTGAATTGCACACATATTGTTAATAAAATCACAGATCGTCTTAAACACAAAACTCAGATTATAGTAACATTTACATTCATTCATCTACAATTAGAATTGTCTAGAATGATTAAATAAAACAGGAATACACTGTAGGACCACCCAAAGGTATTATAGTGACCAAAAACCTATTGGATCAAGGAATACAGCACAATACTGACCATACAGTTTTGTAATTTTTTTGTAAATTACAATCATTCTATATTAAATATATTTTTAAATGCATGGCAATAATTGTGTAAAAAAAATATGAGAAATTGTAGGGAAGCGCGGGGCACAACCTAACGCGGGGTTAGTTGTAACACACGGTTTAAAACTTTCCACACATGCCAGGATGACGAAACTTAGTGTAATTACTAGTTGCCGTATCAACATTATTTAGAGAAAAAATTGCGCCAAAATTAAAAAATCTTTGGAAGATATCACTGAACATTTATTTAACCATAGCAAAAGTAAATTTCTTACTTAAGTTTATTTTTCATCTCTGTTTTTTGTGTTTATTTAAAATAAGACAAATCTGATATTATTTTAATCTTATATCTAAGATTAAAGGGACACTTTAATCACAGGGATAAAGGGACACTTAAATTTCAACTATATTACTGATCTGCCCGCATTAACACTATATGAGAACTGAACTGAGCTGGACGATGACATTACTGTTTTCTCCAGAGCGGCTGTATAGCCGAATCAAATTCTGTTGCATTATTTTCCTGTTATCACTGTGAAGCTGCTTTGAAACAATTGGCATTGTAAAAAGCGCTATATAAATAAAGGTGACTTGATTTTGATTTATCTGTTATTTAACAGTTGAGATCATTCTTTAATGCTGATCTAACCAGCAGAAGACACGAGCCGGGTTTAAATCCCAGTTGCGCAGGTGGGCCATGTTGTAACACTGCGTTACAATGAGCCCCTATTAGAACTACGCTATTATATTCTATACTTTTATGAATTCTTTTGAGAAACCATGAGAAAAAGGTGAAAAAGGTGTCGGATTAAAATGTTCGAGCTATTCCACAGAATTTCTTTGTGAGGAGAAAAGTTGTGCACGTAACACAATTTCCAAGCAAGTAAAACATGTTGGTGAAATTTAGAGAGAGAAATTGGTAATTTAGAAGGGGTGAAATTACATTTTAAAAGAAACTCTAAGCCCCCTAATCTACTAAATACGACACTGGGGATATAGTACCAAACTGAGTCATTACTACAGAGACATTTTTTTAACCAACTAATTCTAAAAGAGCTGACTAATTCCTTAAAATTTAAAATTTCCAGTCCACCCTCAGAGCGTCTATTAGACAAAACAGATTTCCTAACTTTGTGAGATCTGTTCTTCCAAATAAAATTCAATAACATTTTGTCAATATCGTCACAAAATTTGTCACTAACAAATATAGACAGAGAGGGATAAACACAACGAGACAAACCCTCGGCTTTGGATATAAGAACTCTACCATAGATTGACAGGTCTCATTGTAGCCAACAATTAAATATCGTTCTAGTTTTCATTATTTTAGGTGAAAAATTAAGTTGTTGGCGGTCTTTAGTAAGGAAAATACCCATACCTTGCAGTGTGATTGCCTGGCCCAAAAATATAACAAAACTGGGAAAACAAATACAAATACAAATGAGAGCATAATACTTATACATATTAACATGCATCAAAATTAGAGTACCAGCAGAGCGATTAGATCCATGACTCATGAAGATTGAGTTTCCCCACTGAATTTTCCAAAAATTGGTGTCTGGTTCACAATTTGACTTGAATAAAAACAAAATCTGCATTACTACGTTTACAATACAAAAACAAGGCTTTCCTTTTCGTATGATCTCTTAAACCTCTAACATTAAGAGAGGCTAAACTAAACTAAGAAAACTCAAAAGAATGCATGAACACAGTTAACACTAAATGCAGTGCAACAAAAACCAGCTAAACAGCTGGTAAACACAAGATCCTACTTTGGCTAAAGAAGTTGACTTCTTTCCTTGAACAGGGTAGGTGGTAATCAATCAGTAACGTCTTCTACATGGCATCATAAGAACATTAAAGTGCATTATTGAAATCGAGTAATTTTAACAAATAACAGTTGGATTTCCTTACATACTCTCTAGATCCGTTTACGGGTCAAAGATGAGGCGTCACAATTTTGGTGTCCGCATCAAATTAAATTGACAAAAGTCATTTTATGTACATAAAAAACATGTTAAATGCAAGTAAAGTGTCTTCTTTCATATTTCAAATGACTTTTGTCAAAATAAAATGTCAGCATATGGGGGAAATAATGTTCCAAAGTGTAAAATTGTCATTCAGCGTAATGGTCCGGACTTTGATTTTGCCACTACATCTTTAAATAAACATATAAAATACCAAGTTAAAAAATGTATTTGTTTTCTTGGCATTTTCAAATAAGTGTTGGCTATGTTATATTAAAAGGACTATGTCTTATTATTTTTTTTAAGTATTTAAATAACCAGGGGACTTTTGTCCTGAAAATGCAGTTTGTAAGAGATCATTCAGTGTAACAGGATCAAGAAGCCATTCTGAAATCATATAAAAAACAGATAGTCATTCGGCAGTCTGTGACATCATCAAAAGGCATCCTGAAGACCGTGTGGTGCTGCAGAAAAGTGAGTTCATTGCTCTTAAATATTTGATAATTCCACCTTTTCATGGTGTGGTAGCGTAAGTTACAAAACCGCATGTCATTCAGTGAAATGCCAAAAAAAATAGGTAGATGTTGTGTATAATTCCCTTATGAAAAGTTAATTTTATTAAGTATACTTAAGTAATGTTCAAGTATATTTTTTTGTATACTTTATGTAGTAAGTATACTAATATCAATGTGTACTTGTAGTAAACTTGTAAGTGTACTATTGCAATACTGCTTGGGACTAAATTGGCCCACTTTTAGTATATAAAAGTATACGTTTAAGTGTACTATAAGTGTAACAGTAGTAAACTTTAAGTGCACAACTAGGTTTCTCATTTGTACTGCATCTGTACTACAAGTGAACTTATAAGTATACTAGTAGTTTACTATTTTAATACAAGTAGTAATTTTTTAATTTATGAAAGTACACTTTGAAGTTTACTCTCAGTAAAGTACTAGTTTAGTAGTTTATACTGCAAGTATACTTATAAGTTTTCTTTAAGTGAACATAACATTATACTTATAGTTTACTATTTATATATTATTTTTGCACTTTCAGCATACTACTATGTTCAAATGTAGATATTAATTTTTTATACTTGAAATATACCTTTAACTGTATTTTAACTAATTTTAAAAACATTTTATTGTAGCTTCATGGATCCTTTTTTATCAACACTTGAATGTGGGTAAGTGTCATAAAGAAAGGCAACAATTTAAACAAAAAGTTGAGAAAATCGCATTTTTGTTAAAGACTAGGCCTACACCTTGATCAGATTCAGAACGATGATCAAAACACAGATGGAGTTGATCAACACCCCCAAAGCTGCACAGTCATTCGACATTTCATTCACTAACATTCGGCAGTTTTGATTTAGTGTTTTAATGTTTGATGATCGCGTTATTTTACATTTGCGTGAGCAATCTTCTATCACTTGTTTCTGCTTCTTCTTCTCCTGTATTTTGATCCGGAGATTCTGTACTAGAAGATGTGTCATAGCGCACCCTACCTTATAACAGTGAAAACATGGATAGCTGGAAAATTCAGTCAATGGCGGGGAAAGAGTAAAGTAGATTTGAAGTAAATTAATATGTACACTACCACTGGACTAGCCTACACAAAAAATCAGATACGCAGAATTAGGAACATATCTGTTTTATATCAATATTCAAATCAATATTTTCAAACAATGTAAGTTTAATAAGACTGTATGTAAAACTATGTAATATAAAGTATATTTAATAGGCTACTCAATTAAAAGATTAAACACAATTACAAGCCAATTATACTTTGAATACCTAATTATACTTTTAAGTATGTCTCGATCAAAAGATTGAGTATAGGTCAAATATCAAATCTCAATCTCAATCTCAAATATACTTAGACTTTTCTGTCAGTCTAAGTCAAGTATACTTAAGTGCAATTTTAAGTATATTTCTGAGAAGTATATAAAAAGTAGACTGAAAGTATACTTTCTTATTTTTAGTTTAAAATAAGTATACTAATAGAACACTTGAATAAACTTCTTTTTCGGAAAGGGTTGGGATTAACTTTACTGGTCAAGCTCACTGTTTGATATAGGTGGACTGTTGATGGCCTGCAATATAAGCTGAAGTAGAAGTTTCGTCATTCAGGGTAATGTTTTTTCATTCAGTGTAATGCAGATTCTCCGTTACACCACAGTGTCATCCATTACACTAAATGACAGTATTACTGTATAAATAACAATTTTAGCATCTTATTTATATTACAGATAAATGAGGGATGTTAAGCATGGACAAATATGTGTTAAACTTAATAAATATTAATATTTTAATGCATTTTTGTATTGTTTAATTTGTGTTATTGATTCATTTTATATGCCCACGAACAGAGAGAGTTGAAAGGCACTGTAAAATGCCAAAAAGCCAAAAAGTAAGTGCAGACCCAATAGCTTGGGTGGCACTCTTAAAACCCATTCACACCAAGAACAATAACTATTATGATAACTATAATGGTAACTATATAATTAATTCTAAGCATGTACTGTAGTTTTGTCGTCTGATGCTTTAAATGCTGGAGCTCTTTAAAGCGGAATAGTTTCTGATTGGCTGTCAATGTACTGTATTTATCGTTCATTAACTGGAAAAAAAAATCACTCTGAAAGTGATTTCACAATATCGTTTATAGTTGTGGTGTGAACTCTACTATTCTTTTATATTTAGAATGATTTTTTTTTTAACTATATCTTACAATTATTTTTTAAAACTATATCTTTATCATTATCATTATAGTTACTTGGTGTGAACAGGCCTTTAGCAAGGAAAAGAGAAAGGTATTCAGGATTGTGATTGTCAGAATAATAGCTTACCAATATTTCTGAACAGAGAGTTCCCCCTCACTACGGTATGTCACAAGTTCAAAAAAGACCATTGAGGGGATTCTCCACCCAAAATACCCATCCTGATAACGTCATTTATGTTGGCAAGCAAAAAGTATTCATAAATATAGCTGCAAGGAGTAATTGGAGCCGAGCAAGTTGGAAACAAAGTGACAAGCTAAGCAAGCATGGCAGAGAGCATCAGAACAGTAAAATAAAATGCTTATTATTTTTCAACATCTGCTTCTGCCGTCATTTACTCAGGAATATTATTAAAACTAATTTAATGATACAGAATAATACTAAAAACATTGCAATTATGGGAACAATGGCAATATTATCTCCCTTTTTGGCAAAATGTCATTCAGAGTAACAAACCATGGTCATTCAGCGTAACGGATATATTTATGTAAAAATGAAACCATATACTTATTCTGACCTGTAATTATTAAAATATATAAAAGAATATGTGATCATACTAAATTTTATTATATTTTAAATTATTTTCACTTCCTTACAAAAACTTCTTGCTGACCAATGGGTAAAACCTAGTGTTTTGAAGGATAGTGACAAAGTATAAAGATTTAAAAATTACAATGAATTAGTATTTGAGGGCTGCACTGTAATCCTTAAATAGAGTCTTTTAATATGTCATCAAATGATTCCTGTTTTAAATATGCCTAATAAGATTTTCTGATACATAAATATTGTTACACTGAATGACATTTTAGTGGGTGTCTTCTGTAAATTATGATAAAAAATGTATGATAGTCATTATTTTTTGCTCAGAAAATTATAAAATTAAACAGGACAGATTCTAATGTACAGGGGGAAAAAAACTAAATTTAAAGCTGTATTACACATTTATTTTTTTGATGCTTGAAACCCCCGTTTCGTCTTTGAGGTTTATTTGGCTTCAATTTTCTGACCATCAATGAACGCAAAAGGCCCCGACTTTCGGTGTCGACTCTGTTGCTGTTTCCGAAATCGCTCACTTGTTTACTGATTCTCTATTCTCTCATATAAGTGCATGGCAGTTGAGTGCACTATAAGCAAGGAGTGAATGAAATGAAGGGAGGAATTCAGACACTGACGTAATACACCGAGTCAGCAGTAGGGGTAAAATCTTTCCGTGGCAGGGGCAGCTGCCAATAAGACCTGTCACTCGACCCGTCACCGCTAGTGGCAGCTGCCTCGCGACCTGTCACCGCCATACGCGCCTGTCGCTCGACCCGTCACCGCTAGTGGCAGCTGCCTCGCGACCCGTCAGCGCCATACGCGCCTGTCACTCAACCCGTCACCGCTAGTGGCAGCTGCCTCGCGACCCGTCAGCGCCATACGCGCCTGTCACTCGACCCGTCACCGCTAGTGGCAGCTGCCTCGCGACCCGTCAGCGCCATACGCGCCTGTCACTCGACCCGTCACCGCTAGTGGCAGCTGCCTCGCGACCCGTCACCGCCATACGCGCCTGTCACTCGACCCGTCACCGCTAGTGGCAGCTGCCTCGCGACCCGTCACCGCAATACGTGCCTGTCACTCGACCCGTCACCGCTAGTGGCAGCTGCCTCGCGACACGTCACCGCTATAAGCGCCTGTCACTCGACCCGGCATGGCCATACGCGCCTGTCACTCGACCCGGCACGGCTATACGCGACTCCCACTCGACCCGTCACAGCTATATGCGGCTGTCACGCGATCCGTCACGGCTATATGCGTCTTTCACGCGATCCGTCACGGCTATATGCGCCTGTCAAGAATCCTCGCGACACGTCACCGCTATAAGCGCCTGTCACTCGACCCGGCACGGCCATACGCGCCTGTCACTCGACCTGGCACGGCTATACGCGACTCCCACTCGACCCGTCACGGCTATATGCGGCTGTCACGCGATCCGTCACGGCTATATGCGTCTTTCACGCGATCCGTCACGGCTATATGCGCCTGTCAAGAATCCCCGTCACGGCTATATGCGCCTGTCACGAATCCCGTCACGGCTATATGCGCCTGTATTATTATTATTATTAATAATTATATTATTAATATTATTATTAATAATAATAATAATAGGCCTAATGATGTCACGCCTACCTTACTGCGTGTTTTCTGTAAGGTAAACTTGCACTAATTTTCAGACTAAGAGACGTCACACTTATTTGTACTCATTGTATTTTGTTATGTTTTGTTTTTCTGTGAAGAGTTTCTTTATAGCTTTTTATGTCTTGCACAGTAGGCCATATGTCATTGAAAACACGCAGGACAGAAATGAAAATAAAACCACTTGAACTTTAAATCAATTTCAACGAGAGGCTACATAAAATGGTCTGAAAGCAGACAGTAAAGAATAAGTCCATTCATACCTAGAAAAAGACAGTTAAGACATAAAAACTTAAAAGTTATGCAATATGCAGCCCAAGATTGTGTAGCCTAGGAATGGTGACGTCTTGTGACGCCGGGGAATGATATTTATGCACGAGAGCCCTGTATAGGCTACATATAATAGGCTAATAAGAATATCGCTCTGTAAAAACAACAAAAGTGTACTAGCTTAACTACAGGCCCGTGTTAACGCAACGCAACGCGCCCAACATTTGTGTACCTTTGTCACCTTTTGTAACCTCGAGTACCCTGAAAACGACTTATTTGATTGGTGTAAGTGCGTTGACCAGTTTAATTTGATTGGTCCAACACCGACACCAACGGCGTCGGAGGCAGCGATGATGAGCTTCAAGGATCATACATGCAAGAGTATCATTGTCAGCGTAAGTACATTACCTATGTTCTGATGTAACCATATATTTGCATGAACTGTCTTTTTAAATATATTAAACATCGTTTTATGTAGGCAATGCGATTTTTAATGGATCTAAAAAGTTCTTTATGGCAATCTCTTTCGTATTGACAATGGATTTTTTTTTTGTTTTGTTTTGTTTTTTGCAATAGGTATCGACACTTGTTTGACTAAATTATGGAAGGTAAGCAAAGTCATAACACTTTATTATTTGCTTTGCATTTTATTTTGAAAAGTATTTCACAGGGTGTCCGCATCCTATTGTTAATGTAAAAAGGCCTTGATTAGTATTAACATGTCTTAAAGGTCTTACAAAGCACTACGTTTCAAATGATTCACCTAAACATAGCTTTAAAAAGTATTGGAGCTGTTGATATTTGCAGATACCCTGTTCAAACTTAAGTTATTAAAATTCAATTTAAAGCAGTTGGTTTACAAACGCTGGGTTCCTTTTGCAAGGCGTTGTATTTCTAGTGGATCACGTAGTTGAGGTGATGCGATGTGACATTTCACTTAAGGTGATCCACGGTTCAAATAATGAATGTTTTAGGACTATATCCGTACTATTAGGTGTGTTCGACGTGAAGCGTCTTTGCACGGACCGATCGATGAAGATATCAAAGTACCGCGAGAGCGATTCCAAAGCGTCACTCTTGCGGTACTTTGATGTCATACACCGATCGGTCTGTGCAACGATGCTGCAAGTCAAACGCTGAATTTTTTTTTCTCCAAACACGCCTAAAGGTTTTGCAGAAAAAAAGAAGAAATAAGTAGAAATGGATGTGAACATTATTAGACTTATTTTTCAAATACATGTAATTTGACTAAATCATAAATCAATCAGATGGGACACCTTCGACTTTACCATGCCTTGTGCATGGTGAAAAATCTGCAACCAGAGGTAATGCTGGGAATTTTAAAAAAGTTTACAGTTTACAGGGTATGCAAAGCTTAACATGAATATCTTTCTTAGGACTTTCCACCCGAGGTTAAAACAGTCCAGAGTGCAACACAGAACAGCTGTATGGCCTGGGATGTTGGAGTTCGCATTTACCAAAAATGTGGATCAAAGTATGTGATGACTATTTCATTTCCATGTGATCTACAATTTTGATTAAGCAGTTACACTCATTGTTATCATTTATCTGCAGAGTAATGCACCCAGAAATCCAGTCACTGGACTGGATTCAGTGTGACCTTTGCCAAAAGTGGCTGCATGCAGACTGCGCTGGCATCAGTCTTGAAGCGGCCACAGAGAAAACATCATTCAGCTGTGGATGTGACACTGAGCATGTGCATACCTTTGAGAAGTATGTTATACCTTAAATTACATATTTTTCATAATAAAAGTACAATACATGTTTTAATGTCACCTTGATTTTACAGAACATTGGCACTCTTGAAGCAGGGCTGGTTGGTTGACATTGTAATAGAGGATCAGGAGATCTTGGTAAATATTACAAATTACTAAGCAAACCATTTTACTACTTATATCCTTGCTGTATCATGTTGAGTATTGTTATTTACAAAGAGGTAGCCTCTCATTGGCATTTCACTTTTGTAATGTTTTTCATGTGTATCATGTTTTCATAATGTAGAGCAATGTAATCTGTTAGGGGCACCTATGTCGTATAGTATATATATACACTCACCTAAAGGATTATTAGGAACACCTGTTCAATTTCTCATTAATGCAATTATCTAATCAACCAATCACATGGAAGTTGCTTCAATGCATTTAGGGGTGTGGTCCTGGTCAAGACAATCTCCTGAACTCCAAACTGAATGTCAGAATGGGAAAGAAAGGTGATTTAAGCAATTTTGAATGTGGCATGGTTGTTGGTGCCAGACGGGCCGGTCTGAGTATTTCACAATCTGCTCAGTTACTGGGATTTTCACGCACAACCATTTCTAGAGTTTACAAAGAATGGTGTGAAAAGGGAAAAACATCCAGTATGCGGCAGTCCTGTGGGCGAAAATGCCTTGTTGATGCTAGAGGTCAGAGGAGAATGGGCCGACTGATTCAAGCTGATAGAAGAGCAACTTTGACTGAAATAACCACTCGTTACAACCGAGGTATGCAGCAAAGCATTTGTGAAGCCACAACACGCACAATCTTGAGGCGGATGGGCTACAACAGCAGAAGACCCCACCGGGTACCACTCATCTCCACTACAAATAGGAAAAAGAGGCTACAATTTGCACGAGCTCACCAAAATTGGACAGTTGAAGACTGGAAAAATGTTGCCTGGTCTGATGAGTCTCGATTTCTGTTGAGACATTCAGATGGTAGAGTCAGAATTTGGCGTAAACAGAATGAGAACATGGATCCATCATGCCTTGTTACCACTGTGCAGGCTGGTGGTGGTGGTGTAATGGTGTGGGGGATGTTTTCTTGGCACACTTTAGGCCCCTTAGTGCCTTGTTGGGCATCGTTTAAATGCCACGGCCTACCTGAGCATTGTTTCTGACCATGTCCATCCCTTTATGACCACCATGTACCCATCCTCTGATGGCTACTTCCAGCAGGATAATGCACCATGTCACAAAGCTCGAATCATTTCAAATTGGTTTCTTGAACATGACAATGAGTTCACTGTACTAAAATGGCCCCCACAGTCACCAGATCTCAACCCAATAGAGCATCTTTGGGATGTGGTGGAACGGGAGCTTCGTGCCCTGGATGTGCATCCCACAAATCTCCATCAACTGCAAGATGCTATCCTATCAATATGGGCCAACATTTCTAAAGAATGCTTTCAGCACCTTGTTGAATCAATGCCACATAGAATTAAGGCAGTTCTGAAGGCGAAAGGGGGTCAAACACAGTATTAGTATGGTGTTCCTAATAATCCTTTAGGTGAGTGTATATATATATATATATATATACGATTTTACACGATGGCTTGAAGAATGGAACAATACGATCCAACAGGATATTTTTATTTAAGCATCCCACATTTTCTCCAAAGCTGAAGATGAAACTCAGTAAAAAGTTTTGTTTTTTTGATGAGGAACAGGTACAATTTTAAATTGTTTACCTTGTTTAACAATTTATATAGTTAAAATAAGTTTGTGTTTGTTTATTTATGTTGTATAAAGCATACAACACTGTACAGATGCATAAAAAAATATATATGTTGGACATATTTGAACATTTCACATTTCATTGTAATTGTCAATGTAGATTTTCAACAGAAAAACTAATTAGAGAATTACAAAGTTACTTTATAAATTGTAATACATTTTTAAAGCATATAAATGTTAATATGTACAAATTTAACAACTGTTTTGCTACAGACAGAGAGGATAATTGAATGAATATACACAGTAACACAACTGCCCAGAGTTTCCCTACAAAACACAACCTACATTCTTGAAGTTTTGACCCCTGAGGTATATTTACAGATACTTTGAAACAGTACATAAGAACAATAGCATTAAATACACTGTACACACACCTTTCATAACTGTATCTTCTTGTCTTTTAAAGCTAACACTGTTAATTCTGCACAAGACTGAGGGCTTTCACAGGTTCCAGGCAGAAATGGCTTTACAGTCAAACACTGCTTTGGAGTAAGTCTTACTTTTACTGTTGTTGTTTTTTGTTCCTCCTTAAAACACTTCAGCAAAGTTTATACCTGTCATATTATACCATGGTTTTGATGGCACTTCAACAGCAGAAATGTCATCCTGTGTGATAAAGCTACAAATGCAAAATACCTGTTCCATGCCCTGTCCCCAAATTCTGTTCAAATTGGTCAAGTGGTTGAAGTTCAATAATTCAATTGACATTCAAGTAATTTATGTAAATATTGTTATTTAAATAATAATTTATATACATGTTTATACATATTTATAGCAATATATTTATAAAAAATGTATGTAAATAACACTGATCATAGAAATGCATGCATATTGTAATAAGGGACTTTTTGGAAGTTTTATCACAAGAAATTGTTGGTGAAATACTGAAAAGTAATAAAAAATTGTATTTATACATATATTGCATTTGTGCGTCATTTTAGGTTAGCTGTTGTAACTCGGTTGCAAAGCAACTACATCACTGTCTATTTCAGATAAATATACCTGGCCTCTTTAACGCAATATAATAACAGTATTAACATTTACATTGAAATGTACTGTCAAATCTAGTCTAAATATAGGTAGATTTTAATGACAAAAAAACAACCTTTTAGAATCAGAATTCGTTTTCCTTCTTTGGTTGTTTTACAGTAATTCAAGAAAAATTAACCAACGGGTCACGTGACAGGCGCATTCTATGGTGACTGGTTCTAGTGAGACCCGCATTTAACGCTCACGGGACGCAAAGCAGGTGCATAAAGCTGTGACGGTGAGAAGCGCATATTGCCATGACTGGTCGAGTTGCAGGCGCGTATAACCGTGACTAGTCGAGTGGGAGTCGCTTAGAGCCGTGACTAGTCGAGTAGGTGTCGCTTATAGCCGTGACTAGTCGAGTGGGTGTCGCGTATAGCCCTGCCGGGTCGAGTGACAGGCGCGTATGGCCGTGCCGGGTCGGCGGTGACGGGTCGCGAGGCAGCTGCCACTAGCGGTGACGGGTCGAGTGACAGGTCTCATTGGCAGTTGCCCCTGCCACGGAAAGATTTTACCCCCTCTCCAGAGCTGTCGCAGAAACTTTGTCACACACATTTATTTGAGTGCTTACTTTAGAAATAGAAAACAGTCACAGCGACTTTAGTTTGTAATTATACATAGGCTTCCTCCATGCTAGCTTTAGTTTAATTGATGGTATATTAATGCAATAAATATAGATTTGATTTTCCATGGTTAACCTTGTGTTCATAATCATTAAACTAACCATAAATCATAAAAAACACACCAATAAGTGTACATTATTGCATGTGTTTTAGTATTAAGTATCTTTAACTCACCTTTTAAGACAATGATCATGTGGGTTTAGCGCCATCACTCGACAACAGCTTTTTTCGTGACTTTTTCCTCTATAAAATTAGGTATCGGCGACAGTTATGTAGAAACGTTGATAGCCACCCATCAAGTCGTCGCTAAATTGAACTAATCTGAACGGTCACGCTAAAAGTGTGCGGTTTTAATACGTACATCCGGGAACTTAACTGTCATTTTCGTCACCGCCTCTTTTTAGGAGAAAATAAACTAGACTTCCCATAGACTTTAATACAAAATAGCGTCACAAAACAACGTCCGTACATAGCCGGCAGGCATGAATAACTTAAGAAATCACTAAGATTAATTGATTAAACATATCAAGTAATTATATGTCCAACCTGCCTGCCATAGAGCGTGAAAGATACATCCACAAACTTAATTTGGCCAATTTAAAAACATGTCCCTTCATTCTCCCAGCGTCAAATTGGTGTAGCAAAGTGAATGATTTTACTTCGTTTTTGAAAGTAAACATCTTTAAATGTATATATTATGTCTTTATATTTAGAGTACTGAGTGCACTTTTCTGTCCAGCCATACAACTAGCCTGACTTAGCTTTCGATAGCATCATCCGTAATTCATGATTCAAAAACGAAGTAAAATCATTCACTGGTTTACCTGGTGACTCGATGAGGTACGAGTAAATGTCCGGGTAAGACACCTCTGGCCACTGGGTGGGGTTGTTACACCAATTTTGCCTAGTCAGGCCTTTCTTTGTAGGCATACATTTCGGCAACCTACGCTGCGAAATGTTATTTTATCTAATATATATATATATATATATAAATTTACTTTGCATCTGCCCCCACCCCCTAGCCTACATCTTTGGCACACCGCCTGTTTTATTCAGCTGAACAACTATAAAAATATGTGTGGCAAAGCTGCCCAACACACTGGACAGCGCGGAGCCAATGCATGTACATTGTATATAGCCCAAACCAGTATCGATTTAAGTGTAAATATGCAGCAGTCGTAACTTTTGTTTTAGACAGTATGCTGAGTTGATTTAATTAATACTGAGTATTAATCGGTTATATAAATCGGTTGAATAAATGACTCATTCATTAACACAATGACTTGCCGCCACCTACTGGCGATATTACTTTTATAATCCAAGTATCGTTTAATTTTGTCATTAATTTCATAATTCTGTATTCAAAATGTTATGTTTAAAACATTAATCTCATTATTATGCAATTGTAATTGCTACGCATTTACTGTCCTCTCTGAGCAGCATTGCATCTAACATCTTATTACAAATACATCTAAAATCAACTTCAGATGCAGCTTCTTTGCCACTTCTGCAATGCAAAGGCTTTGGTTGATACTGATTTAGTTGGTAACAGCCTATAGTGTCATGTTATTATAATTTAATTGACTAAATTTAAGAATTTAACATTAAAGATGGCATACATATTTAATAAGATTAGAAGAAAAAAAATCCTACAGCCTATAAAGGTCAAAAATACTCCTGGAAATCAATTGCCTCTTATGGGAAAGTTAATTTCTGAAAATGACAGGTGGCAATAAATAGCCTACAAAAATACTCTACTGGCTTTATTTTTCAAAGTGTTATTTTTATGACTGAGAGAGAGAGCACTATATTATAATGGCTATATTTAGCACTCCCTTAAAATTTAACTAGGCTGAGCTTTTTTTTGTACTTTTTTTTAATGTGTGATATTTCAAATTGGCATCTCGAGTTGCCATTTCCTTCATCATGACGTCAAATTTACATTTCAATAAAGTCCATCACTAAAACAACAGCACCGCTTTGAGGCACAAATAGCATGTATTATATACACTCACCTAAAGGATTATTAGGAACACCTGTTCAATTTCTCATTAATGCAATTATCTAATCAACCAATCACATGGCAGTTGCTTCAATGCATTTAGGGGTGTGGTCCTGGTCAAGACAATCTCCTGAACTCCAAACTGAATGTCAGAATGGGAAAGAAAGGTGATTTAAGCAATTTTGAGCGTGGCATGGTTGTTGGTGCCAGACGGGCCGGTCTGAGTATTTCACAATCTGCTCAGTTACTGGGATTTTCACGCACAACCATTTCTAGAGTTTACAAAGAATGGTGTGAAAAGGGAAAAACATCCAGTATGCGGCAGTCCTGTGGGCGAAAATGCCTTGTTGATGCTAGAGGTCAGAGGAGAATGGGCCGACTGATTCAAGCTGATAGAAGAGCAACTTTGACTGAAATAACCACTCGTTACAACCGAGGTATGCAGCAAAGCATTTGTGAAGCCACAACACGCACAGCCTTGAGGCGGATGGGCTACAACAGCAGAAGACCCCACCGGGTACCACTCATCTCCACTACAAATAGGAAAAAGAGGCTACAATTTGCACGAGCTCACCAAAATTGGACAGTTGAAGACTGGAAAAATGTTGCCTGGTCTGATGAGTCTCGATTTCTGTTGAGACATTCAGATGGTAGAGTCAGAATTTGGCGTAAACAGAATGAGAACATGGATCCATCATGCCTTGTTACCACTGTGCAGGCTGGTGGTGGTGGTGTAATGGTGTGGGGGATGTTTTCTTGGCACACTTTAGGCCCCTTAGTGCCAATTGGGCATCGTTTAAATGCCACGGCCTACCTGAGCATTGTTTCTGACCATGTCCATCCCTTTATGACCACCATGTACCCATCCTCTGATGGCTACTTCCAGCAGGATAATGCACCATGTCACAAAGCTCGAATCATTTCAAATTGGTTTCTTGAACATGACAATGAGTTCACTGTACTAAAATGGCCCCCACAGTCACCAGATCTCAACCCAATAGAGCATCTTTGGGATGTGGTGGAACGGGAGCTTCGTGCCCTGGATGTGCATCCCACAAATCTCCATCAACTGCAAGATGCTATCCTATCAATATGGGCCAACATTTCTAAAGAATGCTTTCAGCACCTTGTTGAATCAATGCCACGTAGAATTAAGGCAGTTCTGAAGGCGAAAGGGGGTCAAACACAGTATTAGTATGGTGTTCCTAATAATCCTTTAGGTGAGTGTACATGACATATCATACGCTAGTGATAACCTACATTTGTATAAACTTTCCTATGAAAAAAAATCTCACAATAGAGTAGGCCTAGGCATGCTGTGACTTTAAAATACACTGTTGTGAAATAATGTAATATCTTTTCATATCTGTCATATCAAATTAATCCCTTGTCCAACACTCTGCATGCTAAATTGTCAAGCCATTCACTAGTCTGGTCGTTTGATGAGAAAGAGATTAAATGTAGTTGTAATAAACGCGTTAAGAACCCGCACAGCTGTAGCGCCGGATGACTTGATGAGTAATTTATGACGGCACGGTTTGATGTCTGGTTGACCAATCAGCGCAAAGGGGCAAAGGAGGAAGTTTTATTCCCGCCCATGTGTAGATATAGAATAATCAAGCTGGTTATTCGTTTTTAACCCCGAAACGTAAAAACGAAAAGTCAAGCCATATTCTTGTTTTTAAGTTTTTTTTTTGTTGTTGTTGTTTTTTTTTTTGAAAAATGAAAAACGAACAAAAGTGCAGTTTTCTAATTTTTCTGATTTCAAAAATCAAAAAACGAATGGACGGAAGATAACCTGGTCCGTGTACTTTTGCGTCCATTCGCTTTTCCTTTTTTAAACCATAAATGAAATATGGAAAATGCAGTTTCTTCCTTTTTTATTTTAACACTGATGAATAGAAGATAATTTTCCTTATGCAAGATAATTATTTAATTGAAAATAATATAAATTATATACAACTTGTTTTTTAAAAAAGGAAAAAGGAATGGACGCAAAAGTACACGGACCTACCCTGATTATAATTAATACAACAACATTTAATTTGTTTTTACCATCGGAAAATCATAAGCACAGGTGCGCCGCGCGCTGTTTCGTAGGCCTACTGGAACTTACACAAAGCGACTGAGTGATCCTCGTCACCTAGATAAAATATATTTATGGTCGCATATTCATGTTTACACTGTTGATATGCACGTATTCGCTAGCTAGCTAATTTTTTAATCTAGTATTCTATACTCTCCGCTCGTCCTCACATGTATAAACGTAGTAAAACATGGTTTTACTACAGTAATGTTGTCGTTTACATTAAGTGCAAATAGGCCGCCTTTTTCACTTAAGGTCTGGCTGGGCCAGCCAAAATCACGAAAGACACCAGATTATTTATAGCAGTAATAACGTAGGTGTAAAGTACATGATACGAAGTTTTAACGCAAATTGACCTGAGGTTCGAATCCGCCTTTTGCTGAACTCGCTCTACTCCGTTTAATAATCCCCTTCACCCCACCCCACCCCACCCCACCCCACCCCACCCCACCCCACCCCACAATTCTACCCACACTGTGACATGGGCAAAGGTAAAGCAGTGGAAAACGCCCCTCTGTTTATGGCCTCGCCCACTGATCTGATAACTCCTATTACTATCCTGCAGAGACCTATACTTGCAGAGAGACCTATACATTGTGCGCAGTCTTGTGTTACCAAACTCAACATAGACGTCAGTTTTGGTTACTTTCTGCGAATCGACTCAAAAGAACAGTCAAGTGAAATTTGAATGATGGATATATTGTTGGCATTGAAGACAAATGCAGTGTCTGTTGTCATGACTGTCTTGGTTCTGTTATTGCTGTGGAAGATTCGAGGAAAGCAGAGCAGTTTTGTGCGGCTGCCTCCAGGACCCGCTCCAAATCCACTGGTGGGAAATTTATTTCAATTTAATGTCAAGGAAGCCTACAAATATTACTTAGAGGTTAGTAGGCCTATTCAGTAACATAATTCAATAATATAATTGGCTGCTTGTATGATTTGTGTTCAAGGCTTACAAAGATAGATAGTGTGACTAATAGCTACCTGTGCATGTAAGCTAGTTAACCATTAAGTGCACAGAATACAAAAGACTTAATGAATCAAATAAATTATAATATACATAAATACATCTATATATATTCACCCGAAATCGTAGTTAACTATTAAGTGCACAGGATACAAAAAAACTTAATGAATAAAATAAAGTATAATATAAATAAATACATCTATATTTACCTGAAATTGTTAATACACTCTTAAAAATAAAGGTTTCAAATAGGGGCTTCTGCAGCGATTCCAAAGAAGAACCATTTTGGGTGCTTCAAAGAACCTCAGCAAAGGCTGGCTCAAATTGCGGCAGATGCGGCTGTTGGTGCCGCAGTTTGTGGACTTTCCGCGGGCGCTGCCTCTATGTGTACCATAAAACTGTTTGTATTATAAAAACTACATTGTCTTCAAAATAGGCCAGTCGTATCCGACATATAGGCTATGTACACCACTGCTCCGCTGTTACTAGGTGAGCTGTTGCTCAAAGAATTGTTTTTACTTATTCACACACTGAATTGCTGTTTGTAGCAATTTACAATTTAAAGCTAACCACTTTGAAGTATGTGATATTATATTTGCATTAAAAGTGCTAGCTGTCCTATCCAAACTTGCATTAGTCTACAAACAAAAACATCGTCAAACAACAGTGTTCTAATATGCATTGTTTTTGATTCCATTATTAAAGCAGAATTATATGCTAACTACATTTGAGGTTGTTAGTCACCAATTTTTTAGCTAATTTGAAGTGTCATTTCAGTACACATAACATTGAAATGTCCCATATCAAACACGTATAACTTTTCTTCCATTAGCTCAGTAAGAAGTATGGCTCTGTTGTTACCATTTGGTTGGCAAACAGTCCTGTAGTGATCATTTCTGGATATGAAGCCCTAAAGGAAACTATGATTGGTCTTGGTGAAGAATTCAGTGGCAGGGCCAATTATCCCCTGGTCATGAAGTCCACTCTTGGATATGGTGAGGTCGCTTGATGCCCAATGTTTTACATGGTTTATTAATGTATGGTTTTTAATGTAAGTAGGTGACGAGAAACATGTTCTCCATGTGCAGGTGTTCTGTCCACCAGCGGACACAGATGGAAGGAGATGCGCAGATTCTCTCTTATGACACTGAAGAACTTTGGAATGGGCCGCAGGAGCATTGAGGAACGAGTCAAGGAGGAGGCTGAGTATCTTGTGGAAATGATTAAAAAATGTGAAGGTAAAATATACTTATAATTTAATTATATTCAGATTATCAGATAAAACAAACTGCAGACATAAACTACAAAAACAAAGGGTGCTATAAAACATATATATAATATAATACACAATTATTTATATAATTAAATCGGCCCAAATAAGCGGGTGAAGGATTAGTACCCATTCAGTGTTTTCAATGTGGCAAAGTAGTTTAATTCCAATTTACTTTTATCTTACTCCATTTTATCGCGACCTTGAATTTAGGTTAGAATGCCAATTGGAGATTGGTCATTTATATGATAATTTATCTAGACATTCACACTTGATTATTCTATTTAACTCCTTACTCTTATTGTTCTCGTTCATTTGGATACCAATGTATCTTAGGGTCTCAACGATCCCACAATCACAAACTCGCCAGTCTTGGTCACTGGACGGAGGTAATTGACTATACTGTTTAGAGTGCCGCTCCCATGCTTGCTCTCTCTGAAAGTATTTTGTTTAGTCCCCATTAATCTGTTTACACTTGAATTAAAGTAACTCTATCTCTCTAGTTGGTCCGTGTATCATCTGATCATTTCATTTCCTACTTGGAATGGAATAACGAGAAAAGATAAGATGGCTTGTTTATTCGTTTTTTTGTTTAGATTAATGCACGGAAAATGAGATTTCGGCTATATTTCTCATTTTTCGTTTGTGGTTTACAAATCGGTTTATGGCTTCGATATTTCATTTGCACATGTTTTGATAGTTTGTTTTAGGTCCTAGATCGGGCTTTCTTCTGTGCAACTTAACGCGTTTCACAAAAACATTATATCAGAAATATGAAATATTAATCTGCACCCAGCCTGTTTTATTTAGATGTGTGGAGTTAAACCTGTGTGGTGAAGCTGCGCTAGACAGCGAAGAGCAGGAGTAAAGCAGACCAATGTTCAGCCAAGTGTAAATACAGCAGTCATAACCTTTATTTACAATACGCTCAGTTTTGGAAAGGGATGGTTATTGCAAATACTGTCATGAAAATCGACTGAGGGTGGGCACCGATGATGGTGAATTTAAATTTTACTGTAACTGTAATCATAGCCGCGAGCGAGAGTGAGACAGATGAGCGAGATGATTGACAGGACGATAGCGGAGGCAAAAGCGCAAAATAACTTTGTTTTCAATCAAATAATAGTGAACCACAGACTGAGCATTCGTTTTAAAGGGGAATTTCCAAATATCTTTTATTTATTTGTTATAATGCGGGTATTTTATGTCATCCGTCTTAGCCTATTCGTCTTTTTAATAAAAGTTTAATATACGCGAGTTTTTTTTATTGTACTATTTTATTGTTGTTGTATTTTCATATAAAAAAAAATATAACGTAGGCCTACTGTTTTCGGATGCAGCCAGTGTCCCTTACAGATAATGATGTCAAACATGAATGTTACTATAGGGGTGTCACGATTCGATACATATCACGATACTGAACTCGAGTCACAATACGATATTATTGCGATAGTCCAAGACATGGTAAAATGTTAACAAAAAAAACGTTGATTAAAAAGCTAGTTGGTATTACATTGGGGGTCGAAATGAATAGGCGTGGACTTGGTGCTGGTAACTCAATGCACAATACAATGGTGACACCAGAATAAAAATATGCATGATTCTGAAGCTGAAAATACAGAATTATTTTAGACTAATATGCTTGCACTCTGTCACTGACTAGATAGCTATAGGTCACTTTTTACTAGTAACCTAAGATATTTTTGTATTATCAGGACCCACATATATTCCCCCATTGCATTATTATAGCCTACATTTTATAGTTTGACATTTGCTCACAACATTTTTCTTACAAAAACATCAGTAACATGTAGCCAACATTAAGAATAGGGATGTGCCGGTGAGGACATTTTCCCACTGATTAATTAACTTGTGACAACACCAGTGTTATCCATTCATCCTGTACATTTATCAAGAAAATATATATTTGTCATTAGCCAAGTTTCCATCCACTTTTTTTATCGACAAAGTGAATATGCGTTAAAAAAAAAAAAGCTCATGGGTTTGGACACAGGGCAGCTCATTTGTCCTGTATGCAACATTTTACTATCCATAAAAAGATTGGTAGCCTACAGTAAAATGTTCGGTCTTTACCGTAAGCCTTGAACATGCAGTCAGTCGCGGTTTGACGTGGCCGAGAACGCATGCATTCAGATCATTCAAACCAAAAGTTATTCGTTCTGGTTTCAGAATTCAATAACATCAAATCGATCAAAAACATAAAATCTCTGGTAATTTTTTTCTCTCAGAGACAGATGCAGCTGTAACCTAAACGTTTTATTTGTGTAGCCTATATTTAACTTTTTTAAATAGTCTAGCTTAACTGATGTCGTCTTAACAATTCTAAAATTCGTTTAGAGCTTTTTGGATTCAACCGACTTTATTTTCATTTTTTTATTTGTTTGAGATAAAATTATTTTTCATATTAATAAATTGTATTTATAAAATTATTGCATTAACAAGTGTCATGTTTGTGATTTTCATTTGTCAAGTAGCCAGATCCTGCCCATGAAATTGTGATTTTATAGCATTAATTTTATTTATTCAGATACTAACGTAATATGTTCTGTATTTTATCTTTCTTTTTGTCAGTATCAGAAACTCCAACAGCCGTCCTTGTTTGACAGACGCCACATTTTTATTTTTGACGAGCTGCTGAGATTTTCAAGGCGCTTTATTTTCCTCATCCATTCTGAAACAAAATTTTATTTGGCTAGCCTATATATTATTAAATTGTAGGCCCTATACATAAAGTATTTTTTATCAACATTTGTCATGTTTTTTTTACTCCGTTATAAACACCGTTTAGATTAATACTTTATCAAGCAATATTCAGAAACGGGTGCAGTTAGCTATTGTTTTTCTGAAGTTTTTCTGATTATTCTGAAGTTTTATTAGATTGTAAAAAAAATAAAATAAAAAAATTGAATATACAATTTAATAATATGAATATAATATATTTAGTGCGCCTTTGAACTACAGAGAAACGTTGCTTTAACTGCAGCAATGCCACGCGTGGACGCTGTAGGCTATATAATAGGCTAATTCTGTCATGTGACGCCACATTTATTTGCGTTAAAGCCCCTTTTCTCGACAAAAAGTGTTTCCAAACTAGTTTTCTGGACATTTGAAGTATCGACATAGAGTTTATGCGCTAAAGTTAAACGGAAAAAGATTTTGTCGACATTTGCAAAAAATGATAGATAATTGGCATTTCCATCAGCTATATCGGTAAACATTTTGATGCGCTAAACCTTTTTTCGCAAAAAAAATCCTTGGATGGAAACCTGGCTGTGACGTTCAGCATCTGTAGGCCTATAGCGCTTATTTTGGTCGTTAATGTTTGACAACATTACATCTTCCTCCATTCTTTGAACAAAAATTATTATTGTTCGTTATTACCAAAACGAATAAGACGAATGATACCCGCGTTGTAACACAAATAAATAAATGTAATAGGCTAAATGAAAGACCATGAATTTCCTCTTTAATTACTTTCAAACGAATATTTATTGTTTTGTTCGTTATTAGCCTATTTTTAATGAAAATACAACAACAATAAAATAGTACAGTAAAAAAAACTCGCGTATATTAAACTTTTATTAAAAAGACGAATAGGCTAAGACGGATGACATAAAATACCCGCATTATAACAAATAAATAAAAGATATTTGGAAATTCCCCATTAAAACGAATGCTCAGTTTGTGGTTCACTATTATTTGATTGAAAACAAAGTTATTTTGCGCTTTTGCCTCCGCTATCGTCCTGTCAATCATCTCGCTCATCTGTCTCACTCTCGCTCGCGGCTATGATTACAGTTACAGTAAAATTTAAATTCACCATCATCGGTGCCCACCCTCAGTCGATTTTCATGACAGTATATGCAATGACCATCCCTTTCCAAAACTGAGCGTATTGTAAATAAAGGTTATGACTGCTGTATTTACACTTGACTGAACATTGGTCTGCTTTACTCCTGCTCTTCGCTGTCTAGCGCAGCTTCACCACACAGGTTTAACTCCACACATCTAAATAAAACAGCCCTATGCTCCACTCAAAACTGGCGTTTAGTCCGTTACTAACCTGACGCAGATTTGCGGTAATAATGGATACAACGTAATCTACTAGAGTTAATAATTTCAGAGTAAGTCAGAATAAAATCAAATATAACTATTAGTCAGGTAAATGTATCATGCCAATTACATAATCAATTCGAAAAAAATCAATACAAAAACTTGAAAATTAGAAAATTAGAAAAATGCTGAAAATTAGAAAAATACATAATGCCGAGTGTGTGGAGGACACTCAGCATTAGGGGCTGATCTGACTACAAATCGCCCCGAGCCTTTTTCAGCATTTCTTTAAATACCCAGACCAAGACAAAACATCCCTCAATGTGGGTCATGAACTTACAATAGGAATTTGCATTGACTAGGGTCATAGACCTAGTTAGGTTAAACCTTTTGGGGACAGAAGGTAATTTGCATGAAAGACCCTGGGAGAGGGCACACCCACTCTTAAAACCTGTGTTACCTTTTGGTTTACTTCTGTGGGGATGAGACCTTTGTACCAGTCACACTGAGACATTTCAAATGATACCAAACATGTATAATGTTGTATGATAATTATGCACAATAAACCATATAGATTTTTGGGTGAATTTCAGATGGTTTCAGCATGTGGAGAGAAGAGATGGGGGAAGAGGGGGTGAAGGGAAAGAAATGTAAATTAAGACAATACTGAGGTGATTGACTCAGTTTGGTTGTGTCTCGGTGGGGATGCTAATTTTGAAAGAGAGAGTTCAAAGTTATGTTCCTTGCGTGTCACATCTCATGTTACAGAGCATGGTGCATTTTTACAAAACTCTAAATTGAAGAAACTCGATCTCTTTGCTCTTCTTTTCTCCTTAAAGGCTCTGCATTCAACCCTGCAGACATGCTGTCTAATGCCGTGGCCAATGTGATCTGCAGCATTGTCTTTGGCCATAGGTTTGAACTGGAGGATCCACAGTTTCAGTTTCTCCTTCAGACTGTAAATACTTACTTCACTATCCTCAGTAGCCCTCTTGGACAGGTATTGTACTCTAATGATTTATATATATATATATTAGATATTACCATTCAGAAGTCTCTTATGCTCACAAAGGCTGCATTTATTTGATCAAAAATACAGTAAAACAGTAATAATGTGAATTATCATTACAATTTAAAATAGCTGTTTTAATATATTTTTAGTTCCATTTTTATGTAATTTCAAATGTAATTTATTCCTGTGATGCAAAGCTGAATTTTCAGCATCATTACTCCAGCCTTCCATGTCACATGATCCTTCAGAAATCATTCTCATGTGATGATTTGGTGCTCAAGAAACATTTATTATTATTATTATTATTATCACAGTTGCTTAATTTTTTGTGGAAACCATGATCATTTTTTTTATGATTCTTTAACGAATATAAAGTTCAAAAGAACAGCATTGATTTGAAATGAAATTTTTTTGTAACTTTGTCTTTACTGTCACTTTTGATCAATTTAATGCACCCTTGCTGAATACAAGTATTAATTTCTTTCAAAAAAAAAAAAAAATCTTACTGACCCAAAACTTTTGAAGGGTTGTGTACATTTTTCTTAATGAAATACATTAAACAAATTTTACATAGTTAAAAAAAAAATTGTGCATAAATTGTTTAATTTGTATTTTGAGACTCAACTTGATGTTTCTTTATTTTCTTCTCAGCTCTATAATGTATTCCCTAGGTTAGTCAGTCTTTTCCCTGGTAAACACCATCAGCTGTTTAAAGACCTAGAAGCGTCAAGAGAGTACTACAGGCGTGAGGCACAAGCTCGGATGAATAATGTGGATCCCTCGTGCCCACAGGACTTCATTGAGGCCTTTGTGTTAAAAATGAAAGAGGTAAATCACTGAAAGAAATGGCCATTTATAGATATTAAAGGGATAGTTCACCCAAAATGAAAATTCTATCATCATTTACTAGCCCTCAAGTTGTTCCAAACCTGTATAAATTTCTTTCTTCTGCTGAACACAAAGGAAGATATTTGGAAGAATGTTTGTAACCAAGCCGATCTCAGCAGCCTTTGACTACCATAGTATTTTTCTTCCCACTATGGTAGTCAATGGCTGCAGAGATCTGCTTGGTTACAAACATTTTTCCAAATATCTTCCTTTGTGTTCAGCAGAACAAAGAAATGTATTCAGGTTTGGAACAACTTGAGCATGACTAAATGATGACAGAATTTTCATTTTTAGGTGAACTATCCCTTTAAGCCATGGTCCTGAATACATTTACTTGCACCATCTGGTGGTGAGACCATGACATGATGCCGATTAAACACTTAATATTTCTTCATTTACAAGTTTTAGAAGTGATACATCTCAACAGCTTGTTTTATTAAGTATAATACTCATCTTTTGACAGTATAAATGAGATAACACCTCATAAACCTGTTCTCTTTTGCAGGAGAAAGACAAGCCTGACACAGAATATCATTTTGACAACTTGGTTTCTTTAGTATTGAACATGTTCAGCGCCGGGACAGAAACCACTTCATCCACCATCAGACACGCTTTGCTTTTGATGATGAAGCACCCAAATGTGCAAGGTGAGGTCAAACAAACGCTTCTCTTTCCAAGCATTAAGTGTGTTTTTACTTTCACTTGTTCTGTACAGAGCGTGTTCAGCGAGAAATTGATGAGGTTGTAGGACAGGACCGTTGGCCCTCCATTGAAGACAGACTGAACCTGCCATACACAGATGCTGTAATTCACGAGGTCCAGCGCAGCATGGATCTCGCCCCCATCGCTGTCCCACACAAGATGATGTGTGACACTGAATACAATGGTTATGTCATTCCTAAGGTATTCTTCTCCTCATGCATTTACATCATCTTAATTCAAGTGTTTATTATTATTTACATCTTCCTTATTTGTAAAATAAACTTTCTTCTAGGGAACTATGGTTTTTCCACTATTATCCTCAGTGCTTATTGACCCGAAACTTTGGAAGAACCCAAATTGTTTCGATCCTGAGAACTTCCTGGATGCAGATGACCAATTCCAAAAGAATGATGCATTTGTTGTATTCGGGATGGGTGAGCTCAGAGCTTCATTGTGCATATTAGACCACTAAAATGTTGCTCTTTAGATGAAAACTGAAGTCAACACATGCTAAATAATTATGTTTATCAGTGTTTTAGTCATACTGGGACAAAAATAACCATGTTAAATAATTGATTCCTCAGTAGTTGCCTTTAAAGGGCAAATCACAGACAAAAAAAAGGGAAGATACATAGAGAAAAGATTTTCTGTGTGGTCTCTTGACAGGCAAGCGTGCGTGTCTCGGTGAGGCTCTGGCTCGGACAGAACTCTTCCTCTTCTTCACTTCCCTCCTTCAGCGCTTTACCTTCAAAGCCACGGTGCCACCAGAGGAGCTTGACACAACGCCTGCAAATTGCAGTTTTGGCCGCATGCCCCGCACATACGAGTGCTATGCCATTCCTAGGACATAGAGGAACAGTCCACGAAATAACAAAGAAAGCATTCAACATACTCTTATTTCATTTTGATGCTTTAATGGAAATAAATGTCCAAAACGATATTATTGCACAAGTGGTTTTTTTTGTTTGGCAAATACAAAATTGATATTTAGCATGTGTACATGTTTATGTCCTCAAAGAGTCTAGACGTTACCCACTTTTTGCAGCGTACATGATCAGTGAAATCACCTTTCTGATGAATTACAGCCTCCAATACCTGATTTCAGGTGTCTGAACGCAGAAGCTTATGTCTGTGGAATGTTTTTGAGGACATGAGCAACTATTTTTACAGGTCAAACAATATTATTGGCACTTTTACAAATAATGCAGTTTAACATCGGAGTTGGCACAATGCTTTATTTTTTTTCTACACATTCTTTTCACACAGAACATGTTTTTGTGTTTAAAGGTACACTGACTTTTTAATCGAAAATTAACAATTTAGTCAATACATCATCAATTCTTCTTCCAAGTGTTTTGTCTTACCCTGATTCACTATGGTAAGCCTATTATATGTGTTTATATTTTAGATGTAGCAGGATGGTTTTCGCGGGAAACTGTGTACATATGTCGCTCGCCTGTGGGTGTCTTGTCATATCTGTAAATAGAGAAAAGCTCCGGCTACTTTAACACGTGTATGGTGTGGGAGTGACATAGGTTAATTGTCACAAAAGAATCCCCTTTTTTAAAAACAGAAAGGAAAAAAAGCAGAACAGAGGAGAGTTGTGGCAAAAAGAGAACATGACAAAGCTTGTAATAAAACCAGAATCAACATCGGCTTGGCTTTTCAGAGATGGGGAGAACTGAGGGTTTTGGAATGTTGTAAAAGTGATGCAGAGATGGCCTTTTTATTACTCAACAGATAAATTGTCATATGTAGCTCTCTAACAGAGTTCATTGTGAAGCATTATCTATTGTGAAGGGTCATTTCATTATGGGTTGTTGTAGTGTTGGGCTGGAATTTATTTTCAAGTAAGTACTGTGTCTATTAACAGGTATAGCTACAGTAACGTCTTCAGCCAGTCAGCTTGAGATCCTTTCCATCTAAACTGGTTATACCTCTTCAGCCTAGCAGTGAATGTTTTATGAGCAGTAGAATAACCATATTTATGGTTACACAGTCACGCAGAGCCAAAGCACAACCAAAACAATGTTCTTCCACAAAATGCATGGTTTTTTTTTTTAACCGCTAGAGGGCCAAAAGTTACATACTGTACCTTTAAAAATGAAAATGGTTTTATATTAAATACTTTATTAGTAAAAATATTTTTCGAACATTTGTATTATTTTATATCTAATAATGGTGCATAATTTAGAGATGAATATTGTCTAGTACATGAATGCCCTCAAAATAGAAAATATTAAAGTTATATTAATAAATATTATTGAAGTAATATTAATTAATATTATTGAAACAAAATACTTATACAGGCCCACCCTTGACACCAGGCCTGGGTAATAGATGTATAATAAATAACTATGTTTTACACTGGCTTCATCATAACTAGACAAACTGTACCAGAGAGTACAACAAAGACATTGCATATTTTGACAAATTCATGCATAACCACAAACTCTTTGCACTCGGTTAAAGTCAATCAGCAGCACTAACAAGATGATAAAAGATTTCTTCAGGGGACGAAGCAACTCCACAGCACATTTGTGCAGTTCTCACTATGTCCACTAGGTGGCTTTAGATGTCAATGAATAAATAACCTCAATGTGAAAGCAATAGAACAACGACCGCCGCTTGATGCCTACAAATTTAGATATGACATAATATATTGCCTTAACCACAGTAAAAGCTCAAGAACAACATACACAGATATCACTATTATTATTGCAATCTTCCATTTATAGTAACAGAAAAAGAATTTGTCCAGTTAAGTGATAGTAACATTGGGGCAGTAGTGAATGGGGTAAGTCATGGCCTAATGGTTAGAGAGTCAGACTGATAACAAGGCACCTTGAGCAAGGCACCTAACCAAGGCGCCACAGCAAAAAAATTGCTGCCCACTGCTCCTGGTGTGTGTGTCCACTGTTTGCAGTGTGTGTGTGTGTTCACTACTCGCTACTCCTAATGTGTGTGCACTAACTTGGATGGGTTAAATGCAGAGGACAATGGGTTACCATACTTGGCCTTCACATATCACACACACTAAAGAGTACACAATGTAAGAATAGATTTCAGTCCTTGTGAGTGGTTCAAAAAAGAGGGGATACACTGATTTAAGCCTTCATAAAGTTTTGGAAACAAACTGTTTCCGTGTTACTGTTGCCTAATAACTAAATTACCTAGTGATCCTTTTAGACATACAGTTCACAGTTGGGTTCTGTCATGGCACTGAATGAAAAGGGATTAAGCCATCGAGTGGAATGCAGAGACATAAAAAAGGACTTAGATTTCCTGCTGTTTAAGAGAATGCCTAGAGCACACCATTCTGGTTGAGCGGGTTGCATAAGAACCATACAAAACCTTAATGTTAGACATTTAACGCCTTCAGAGGCACTTGTCATATCAGGGTGAGGATGTGCTTTAGACATAATGTCAGGGGAACGTCAGTCTAGTACTAATTTAATGTTTATGGACATTTTATACGTTTAATTAAGCTTATTATTGGTCCTTATTCTGTATGTATCCCCCAAAAGTATTTTACCTGCACATAAAATTGACAAATATTAAACCAAACCTACATTTATTTGATCAAAAATACAGTAAAAACAGTAATATTTTGAAATATTGTTACAATAAAAAAAAAAAACTATTTTAATATATTTTAAAATGCAGGTTATTCCTGATGGCAAAGCCAAATTTTTTTTGCATCATTACTCCAGTCTTCAGTGTCACATGATCCTTCAGAAATCATTCTAATATTCTTTTTTTGCTGTTGCTGCTCAAATAATTTATTATTATCAATGTTGAAAACAGTTGTGCCACTTAATATGCCTGTCAAAACTTTTTTAAGGATTCTTTGATAAGAGCATTTAATTGAAATAAAATCTTTTGTAACAATGTAAACATCTTTGCTGAAACTTTTGATCAATTTAAGGCATCCTTGCTGAATAAAAGTGAATGAACTTCTTTACATTTTTTTTTAATGGTAGTGGATGTATGGCCTAAGGGTCCAAATACTTTTTGAGGTGACTATATTGATGGTTATTTTGGTGATTTTGCAGGCTAGGTGAAGTTTGTGTGCCTTACCTGTGAACTTTCAACAGATAATCCCTTATGCAATCAAAAATATGAATGACTTTGTGGCAATGAAGACAGTTTTTGAGTTGATCCACAATGTTGGCGCATAACAGAATTCATTGTGTCCAAAATGAGGTATTGTGGTAAACATCAAATGAGAAAAACAAATAAAAAGGGTTGTCAGGCGTAATGTGAGTAACGTGATGTAAGAATATCCTTTTGATAGTTCAAAAACAATGAGATCTCATATTCCAAGACACTCCATAATATCCAGCTTTGTTTGTCCAATCAGTGGCCAGCACAGTCCACATCATTCAGCAGTAGCTCTCGGAAAACATTATTGCGCCCTCTGAGGCACACTGGGGTAATGCTGGCACATCCAACCCGTTCAGAACCTGTTTTCGGGCAGAGATGTAGCAGTACGCCTTGCCTTTCTTTGCTCCAGGATGGTAGTGTTGTTGAACGGTCGGGGGGGTGTCTATGGGTGTTGGGTCTGAGGACAGTTGGCTGCCACTGTCCAGAGGGCATTCTGGAGAACAGGCTGGGTCATGGTGGCACAGACCGGGACCGGCACCTCCCTGCTGTGTGTTGCTACCTGTATTACGTTGGTCATCCAAAATGCTTATTCCCAATCTCCATCGCTGCCATTTCTTTTTGATTTCTGACTGCACCTGGAATCAAAGACAAGATGTGTAAAATAGCAGTTATGTGAAGATACACTCACCTAAAGGATTATTAGGAACACCTGTTCAATTTCTCATTAATGCAATTATCTAATCAACCAATCACATGGCAGTTGCTTCAATGCATTTAGGGGTGTGGTCCTGGTCAAGACAATCTCCTGAACTCCAAACTGAATGTCAGAATGGGAAAGAAAGGTGATTTAAGCAATTTTGAGCGTGGCATGGTTGTTGGTGCCAGACGGGCCGGTCTGAGTATTTCACAATCTGCTCAGTTACTGGGATTTTCACGCACAACCATTTCTAGAGTTTACAAAGAATGGTGTGAAAAGGGAAAAACATCCAGTATGCGGCAGTCCTGTGGGCGAAAATGCCTTGTTGATGCTAGAGGTCAGAGGAGAATGGGCCGACTGATTCAAGCTGATAGAAGAGCAACTTTGACTGAAATAACCACTCGTTACAACCGAGGTATGCAGCAAAGCATTTGTGAAGCCACAACACGCACAACCTTGAGGCGGATGGGCTACAACAGCAGAAGAACCCACCGGGTACCACTCATCTCCACTACAAATAGGAAAAAGAGGCTACAATTTGCACGAGCTCACCAAAATTGGACAGTTGAAGACTGGAAAAATGTTGCCTGGTCTGATGAGTCTCGATTTCTGTTGAGACATTCAGATGGTAGAGTCAGAATTTGGCGTAAACAGAATGAGAACATGGATCCATCATGCCTTGTTACCACTGTGCAGGCTGGTGGTGGTGGTGTAATGGTGTGGGGGATGTTTTCTTGGCACACTTTAGGCCCCTTAGTGCCAATTGGGCATCGTTTAAATGCCACGGCCTACCTGAGCATTGTTTCTGACCATGTCCATCCCTTTATGACCACCATGTACCCATCCTCTGATGGCTACTTCCAGCAGGATAATGCACCATGTCACAAAGCTCCAATCATTTCAAATTGGTTTCTTGAACATGACAATGAGTTCACTGTACTAAAATGGCCCCCACAGTCACCAGATCTCAACCCAATAGAGCATCTTTGGGATGTGGTGGAACGGGAGCTTCGTGCCCTGGATGTGCATCCCACAAATCTCCATCAACTGCAAGATGCTATCCTATCAATATGGGCCAACATTTCTAAAGAATGCTTTCAGCACCTTGTTGAATCAATGCCACGTAGAATTAAGGCAGTTCTGAAGGCGAAAGGGGGTCAAACACAGTATTAGTATGGTGTTCCTAATAATCCTTTAGGTGAGTGTATATAGGATATCAGGGTTATTATTGTTATCTAAAAATAAATAATTCAAATTTTTCAAATTTAAAACATTAACTTAAATAAAAAATACAAAATTAAATACAAAAATTTATATATATATATATATATATATATATATATATATATAAAACTTTTATTTAAATGTATTTAAATATACAGTATATATTAAAAATATTACAATATACAGTATAGAAAAAATATACCTCTTTATTTACAAAGCAGTATAGTATGGCCACCAGAAAACCCTGTGGGGCAACAGCAACTAGTGTGTCAAAATGCATTAACTGTAAGGACATACACTACATTAAAATAGTGCATGAAACACAAAAAAGTAAGTACACTTTATGACCTAGTCGATGTTGTGACATGGTCTGTCTCTCTTGATCCCCTTAGTTGTACCTGAAAGGAATTGAAGAAGAGTTCAAAGAACAGGTTGACGTTGCGAAGTACCCCCTCAGTCTGTTCCTCTGTCATCACAGCGAACACCACCTCATGAATCCCTAACAGGGGAATGAGGGTCAGCGTGGACTTGGCTAACCTGAGGGACCAAGAATATTAGACGCAGATTATTCAAAACACAATCCGGCCCATCTCACTTCATTATGTCATCAACTTTTCTTTAAATTCAATTTTGCATTTTATTTCTTTCTATCAAAAACTTTTAGGTTTTATAAATGTTTGAAAAGAGATTTCATAGGCAAACAAAACAACAATAGTGAGGCACTGTGGGTAAATCAAGAATCTATTTAGCCTCCATCATTATTACCAATAAACATGTGCTTGATACATTTCAATCCACTATGACTAAACAGGATTTAAGCTTAAAGGCTAGAAATATAGTCTCTGGCAGGAAAAGAACAGCTGCCTAAAACATACGCTGCCCTCAAGGCTGACATTTGAAGAAGAGGATGAAACATTTCCTTGAAAATGGTTGAAACATCAAAAGCTTGCTAAGGCACTTTATGTGACACAGTTCCAGTTTACGTAACATGGAAGAAATCAGAAATACCGGGTACAAGGAAAAACCAACAGATCAGGTTGTTTTAAGTAGAAATTTTTATATTACTACAAGCAAATCTGAAAAAAAAACAACAAAAAAAAACAACAACTAACAGCTACTGATGAACATAATACAAATTAATCTGTTGAAAATAATTTGAAAATAAACAAAAAAATCAAAACACTTCATTATTAAATTAATTTAAAATAACAAGACAAATTCTTACCTAAATTTATAATCTGTATATCTCATCTGATGTGCTTTTAATTTGGAGATGAGGATCTGAATAATCCTTATAAATATGAAAAAGTTCACCTGCAAAATATGATCATTATTTTCAAATTTTTATATATAAATAATTACATGTGGACTGCTCAATGTAAAGGCACACAAGACTTCTCATCCTGGGGAATGTAGAAAAATGCATAAATTATCCCAACTGAGTGTGACGGATCCGTTCAAACCTAGCCACAATAATTTCGGAGTGCAGAAAAACAGTTCCTCAACACAATCTCAAGAATGCCCCAGACTAATGAGTCAACCATGTATAATGCATGAGTGACAGTATATTAACTGGTTATTTATATGCTACGTTCCAGGGCAGAGTTGCACCAGCCATTCGTAAATTCATACTTAAATTGGAACATGAAGTCCACACTAGAGGCATAGTAACTTGTAACTAACTAAGTTAAGTTTGTAACTAACTCTGTACTTTATTCGGTTGCACCATTTGTTTTTAAGGCAGAATGTAGCTAGTAGGTCGTAAGCTCTCCATAACGCGTAGTCACATAATGTGACGTTTACCCTTAATAATCTAATAGCAGCCTTCAAATACGTGAGCAGAAGTTGTGAATAACATCATGAATAACATAGTATTTGAAATTAATAAGGACCAATAAATAAATACTGATACAAAAACATAAGAAATGTCATTGATGACGATTTTATTTGACATGCACAACACGGACCAATGCACATAGAGAAGTTCCTGTTGAAGAGCCACTAACAAAGTAATCTGCACATAATGTTCTCTCTCTTAAAATGCATGCAAGTGTAAATGTCAGCATTATTAACAAGTCTGTGAGGTAAAACAAGAGCTTATTGATGCAGTTCAGTCAGTCTGCTATTTTATTCTAACCATTATTACTGATTGGAGGCTTCCGTAAATATTTAGTTTATAGAGTTACAGTTTAACTATGTTTAATGGTGCCACACAAAAATATTTAGGAGTGCATAAGTTGTAACTTAGTGACCATTTACATCAAAACTATAGGCTAAGTTGTAACTTACGCATAGCTGGTGCAACCTGTCCCCAGATGACTCGGAACTTGGAATTCTTCCACTTCCCACTCAAAAATAACCACTGGAACATAGGTCAGAAATCCTACAAGTAAATATGCAGTAGATCTTTCAACCCGACTAACTATAGTGAGAAGCACCATTTGATGTCATTTCCAACATTCCAACTAATGCAATGTTCCATTGGTTGAGAATTCCAAGTTCTGAGTCGGAAGTGGGAAATTTCCAGTATTCAGTAGAAATAAAAGATCTGTAATCACATATACTGTAAGCCTATGTGAATGACTACATGAAATACAGTCAGAGAACAATTTCAAATTTAAGACAAACTGAGGTAAATACAGAGGAAAACTCACTAAAATTGCCAAAAGGATTGGCGTTCGGATGATCCACCAATATGCCATATTTTCGTTGATCTCCCAGCACCTTGAGAAATGTGTAGGGACATTTGTAATGCTTAACCAAAGTTGCTCTTAATCTTTAACCAAATTAAAGAAAGCTGTTGCATCAAGACTTTTGGCACATCTGACCTGGTGTTCTCATATAAGTAACGAACAACTATCCAAGGCACCACAAAGAGCACAGGCGTTCCTGTCAGAAAACATTGGATGAAACACAGAATGTATCTTCATTAGCATTTAATTTTTACTTTCTTAAAAAAAAGATCAAATTTAATTGTGGTAATTGCTCAGACTCATTCTATGTATGGAAATATATGTTTATATTAAACAGTTTATTTTCATGACAATTGTTCAAAAAAAGAGTAGAATGAGTTTGTAATGTTACACACCCCAGCCGATGCAGAGGTACACACAGAAGTAACTGTTCTCTGAGAAGACCATCAGCACCAGCAGGTTGTGAAGATATAGACCTTCTACCAGTAGCCAATAGTAGTTGGCCCCAACACAGTACTGCATCAGGACCTGAGCCACACGGCAGCCTGACATCACCTGTGGGAGTTTAATGTGGGATTGATTACTGTACTGTACCAAACAATGTACTTTAATAGTTTTGTAGCAGGGGTGTTTCCTCAGAGGAGGCACAATTGGATGAAAAAAAAAATCCACAGTACAAAGATAAAACAATGCAAATATTATGAAATATTAAATTAATTTTCACTAATTTTTTTGTCCAACAGTGACACCAGCAGTTAAAGTTACAGCGGGATGCAACGCCTTTCTTGCTTCCCCTGAGCACAATGACTTTTAACAGACCTCCTAAAGCATGGTTCGGTGAGGGGTAACTGAGAATGAATGGGGAAAAGTCATGTGAGAGGAGGCAATGCTTCCATTGTGCTTTGATTGGCCTATTACGTTGTTCATACGTTGATACAATCTGGATTCATACATAAGTCCGAATAAATAAATAAATGGTGTTAATGGGAAGACTAATTAAAAAGTAAGAACACAACCCTAATACATGGATATCTCGCTTCACAGCACATCAAAACCGAACTTAAAATAACTTGAAAGTACGATCTTTAAGTTTTTTTAGTGAGCAATCAGCTTGGTGGAAAAGTAGGCTACATCTCTGTGACCATGACCAGTGTTTACTGAGCTTTGATGAAAGATGATATGAAAATAAGTTTATTAACTCTTTCCCCGCCAGCGTTTTTCAAAGAAGTAGCTAGCCACCTGCAGCATTTTTGATCATTTTCACAAAAGTTTCATGGCCCCCAGAATATTTTGTTGTGAAAATAAACTGTTTTATTCCAGCTTCATGCATTCTTTTTTTTTTATCAACACTTGAATATCAACATTTTGAGCAAAAAGGTGAGAAAATCAAGTTTTTGTCAAAGACTACATCTGGATCAGATTCAGAACGATGATCAAAACATAGATAGAGTAACACCCCTAATGCTTGCACAGTCCTATAGCTCGTCCTGGGTTTCATTCAGTATCATTTGGCAGTTTTAATTTATATGTTGTTTAATGTTAATGATCACGTTTTTTTACATATGCATATTATTATATATGATATTGCTTTTTTCTGCAAGTTCTTTGCATGTGCTTTGATCAGGAGATTCAGTACTCTTTTAGAAGATGTGTCATAATGCCCCCAAGAGTATAACAGTGAAAACATGGAAACAGAAAATTCGTTTTTTGGCGGGGAAGCGTTTTCTCACAAATAACGGAAAATTCTGTGACTGGCGGGGAAAGAGTTAAAAGACTATTTTAAAAAAGCTGAACATCAGTTGACAAATAAAATATAGTGTACATGAAATCTGAAATTTGTACATGAATTCTTATTTAGTTTTAATTTTGGAATAAATGTAGTGATGCTTAAAAACATTAACTTAATTAGATGTATATGTTTAATTAATAAAACATTAATTACATTGTTAATGTAAAAATACAAAATAGAATTGTTTAAGTAATGTTTATTTACACTGCAAAACATTAAGTGTAACTGTAACATGAATTTACATTTTATTAAAAAATACTGAGGACTTTGCCTCATTTCAGAACACTGTTTTGCAGAGACGTTTGCAGTGTGTAATTACTGTAATGTAGAGTCAACACTGTATTTCTGCTTACCTCGTCACTCAGAACGATTGAAACATCTGTGTTGTCCCTGAACTCAGGAGCGTCTTTCATGAGAAGCGCGTCTCTCGTGAGGATGGACACAGCTCGCAGGATAAATGAGGCAAATAGGTTGGTGTGGATGTAATTACGTGTGCAACGCAGCTTCCTGCAATATTACACACAAACACATTATGGCTTTTCCCACTTGAAATACTTTACCCTGGGTCAATCTAGACCCTGGGTGAACAAAATACTGGGTTATCTTGCTTCACTTTTCACACTGCTCATAACTTAATTAATCCTAGGTATTCATAAATTATGTTTCACGCTGTACATTCTTGAACCCTGGATTATCGTTCTTATTTGCGGTGTCAGTGTCATTGATTGGGCGAACAGCTGCAACATGTTTATATGAAGGCTCTAGCTTTTTTGTGTTTTTATTTATCATATTGCAGGATGAATTAGGCTAACAGCTTCGTCTTTCTGAAGGAAAGCTGTAACTCACCTGAATATGAGAAGTATGACAAGGGCTAAAGACAGGCTGGCCAGGGACAGAGAGTAACCAACTGTGTACATCACCCTGAAATAGGCCAAGATCATCATCTGATTCTCCTGTGAAGACAGCGAGTGAAAGAATAGCACTATACAGATATGAGCCATTTTAAATCATGTGACTACTCTAAAAGAAAAACCTTCCCAGACGTCTTGTGTGGGACATGAAGGCAAAGAGCAATTGAGACATTTTTCGAACTCTGCCATACTGACAGCCATTGAAAGCTGCCTCAGGCAGAGAGTAATGACATCTTTATATTCATGGATCACACTAGCGAGTAAAAGCCTTTAACTCTGGAAAATAACTCTGCAAGCGGGAGATAAAGTCTGCTGCGCCAATACGAAATGAGAGCAGAGCTCTGCAAATGACACTAGAGTGACTGCTTTCCAAGTGCTTTGGTTCATGAAATTACAGAATTGCATAAAAATTCACACAGCCAGTTTCATATTTTACATTAATTCTCCATACATCACAATCAAACTGGTTTCTTTCACTGAGACTTTTTTCAGTCATGTTGTGCCTGACAGAGTTATAGGCTATTACTTGTAAGTGTGATCCATGAATATAAAGATGTCATTACTCTCTGCCTGAGGCGGCTTTCAATGGCTGGCAGTATGGCAGAATTTAAGAATTGACTCGCTTTCAATTCATGAATTGGAATTTTAATGCATTGGTACCACAAGTAGTTAAATTGGAATTTGAACTTGAATGATAGGAAGTAGAATTTACTGAATTGTGACTCAAATTCAACAAAGCCACAAAACTAATTGGTCCAGGATAATTTAAATAATTACATGATTCATTTGACTAATTATGCCTATTTATTTCCTAATCTGTAGATATTTTTCTCATCTGGTTAGACAAATTTCTCTTAAACCATGTTCAACAAGTTTAAAAAAAAAAAAAAAAAAAAAAAAAAAAAGTATATACTGAATAATATAAAGCACATATTAGGGAAGCCATATACTAATATACACTCATAGGGCATATCCATTCAAAAGGTTGGCGTCAGAAATATTTTTTTTTAAGGAAATTAATACTTGTATTCAGCGAGGACGCATTAAATTGATTAAAAGTAAGACATTTATATGGTATTTTTTATTTCAAATAAATGCTGTTCTTTTGAATTTTCTATTCTCAAAATAATCCTGAAAAAAACATTTCACAAAAATATTAAGCAGCACATGCTTTCAACATTGATAATGATAAGAAATGTTTCTTGAGCAACAAATCAGCATATTAGAATGATTTTTGACACCGAAGACTGGAGTAAATTGATAAAGACTAGAAAATTCAGCTTTGCCATCACAGGAATAAATTACATTTTAAATTAAAGCTGCTAGCAGCGATGAAAGGGCCCTCGCACCCAAGAGCACAGCCACCCAGTGGCCTCAGGAAAACAGCGAATAGTGGGCGACATGCATTTAAGTGGGTAAATATAGGAGAAATATGGCCAAGTCACTTCAATGTGCCACACTTCCTGCTGCCAGCAGGTGGCGCTTTGACTATAACCGAATATTGGCATGTAGATGTCTTCAGGCCTGGACTATTATCAAACAAGTGAAGTTTGGGGCAGAGCGGACATCGTATGCCTGAGTTACAACAACTTCCTGTTTTGTGGCGTAAATCGCATACATTAGCACTTAGCCAAGTTTTGCTTGATTTAATGTGTTTCTAGCATGTTTAGGACTTGATGACATATTTAAATGTGTTTCTGGGAGGGAATTACAGTGTAAAGCATGCCATTTCCTGTTGCCAGCAGGTGGCGCTATGACTAACTAATATTGGCATGTAGATGTCTTCAGGCCAGGACTCTTATCAAACATGTGAAGTTTGGGGCGTATCGGACATTGTATGCCTGACTTACAACAGCTTCCTGTGTCATGGCGAAACATCAGACTTTGTCAGGCCACCACGGACACGCCCTTCAGGGAAAACTCAAGATCTTCACAATTTAACATCACCAAGGCCTTAACATTAGACTGACCAAATATGATGTTGATCTGGTTAAATCTCAATGAGGATACTCATCACAGTGTAAAACATGGTCTTTCCTGTTGCCCACAGGTGGCGCTATGCCTGTAACTGAATATTGGCATGTAGATGTCTTCGGGCCAGGACTCTAATAAAACGTGAAGTTTGGGGCAGATCGGACATTGTATGACCGAGTTACAACAACTTCCTGTTTTATGGCGAAACATCGAACTTTGTGAGGCCGCCACGGACACGCCCTTCAGGGAAAACTCAAAATCTTCACAATTTAACATCACAAAGGCCTTTAGATTAGACTGTGCAAATATGATGTTGATCTGATTAAATCTCTAGGAGGAGTTCGTTGAAGTACAACGTCTGGAAATGGCAAAATTTGCAACAATTTTGCAAAGAAAATTCAAAATATCTCACTTCCTGTTGGGTTTCAGATTTCGTACCAGTAGACTTTTTTGTAGGTATTGGGCTTTTACATGTGTCTACCGAATTTCACACCTGTACGTGAAACGTAGCGGGAGGGGCACTTCGTTTAAATGTTGTAGGTGGCGCTATCGAGCCATTTTGCCATGCCTAATTCTGAAACCCATATCAGACGTAAAGTTTCACCACTTTTGACGCGTGTGCAAAGTTTCATGAATTTTCGAGCATGTTTAGGCCATCAAAACTGCGATTCATTTGGGAGAAGAAGAATAATAGGCTGAGCAATTCCAATAGGGTCCTCACACCATCGGTGCTCGGGCCCTAAATATATTAAAATAGAAAACATTTTAAATTATAATTATATTTCACAATATTACTGTTTTTTTTTTTTAATCAAATAAATGCAGCCATTAATGCAGCCTTTGTGAGCAAAGAAAAAATCTGCAATCTGCTAAAAAATACAGGACCACTGACAAACCATATACATGTACATTCATTTTAGGTTTCTTCATCATTTTACACAGCCTTTTGTGGTCTCTTTACCTGTGCTATCTGCTGGCTGCCGTCTGCATTGCATTGTGAGTGGTCTCTCCATGTGCGGCTGTGGTTGACGGTGAGCCACTGGCCATCTGGACCACATTCCCGTGACACAAACCCATTACGCACTACAGAGGACAGTAATACATATCAGGTCTTCTTTTACTCCAAACATGTCTAGTATTGGAGAGTCTTCTATGAACCTTTTTATTAATTGAGTGCTGACTGAACAGTCGTGGAAATTACAACCAACAGCATCATTTATGGTATCACTTATTCTTATGTTAGTAAATCTGTCTTGTGGTTTTTACCTGGCAGAAGATAAAATGAGTTTAAGATAAACAGATAAAAATAACATTTTAACATAAACAAAGGTTAAGCTTTAAGATGCTCTTTAAAAATGAATATGGAGAATTTCATGAATGCATTTATGAAGCATATTTTTATTTTTCGATGCCAACAGGCACTATTATTGGCAGCGGTACCTTGATCATACCAAGGCAGATACCAGGGGCATGGCACTTTCACAGTTGTGTTGGGAACTCCATTTGTCCAACAAGCGTACATATCAAACATGCTTTTGCAAAACAAACCTAATGGAGAAAATATAGTTAATGTGAATATAATGATGATCCAGTCAGGTATAATAACTCTATATTCTCCTGCCAGAGCTTATATCATATATAAAATTGTATTTCTAATTGCTGAATTCCACGTTAGAAGCGTAACTAAAATTATCCTTATTGACACTTCTTATGCAAGCAAGATTTATACGGCAAGAAAGATTCACGACAAGCATTTAGAGTGGTTAGTAAAAACGTTCCTCTCTGTGTGTTTACTTCTCTTGATATACATAGTAAATCTCAACTAGCTGTTTTCCAATGTTGATATAGAAACAAACGCACACACAGATGAGGAGAGCTAATGCCTACCCGAGGGTGTGGGTTGTGAGCTTATCTTCAAGACGCACTCGTTCCGATACCTGTTCCATTCTTGCACTGTGTCCTTCACCGTCTTCCCACTCACACTCTGAAATAACACGACACCATGAGATTATAGCTTTCTTGAAACTAAAAACTTGCACACAAGTACCCTGCATGCAAAAATGACACAAAAGCACTATGCCGTGTGTCCACCAAAGAGTGTGTTCCTGTAGCCAGCATTTTCAATGAGAGCACCGCATATTTGAAAACGACAGCAATGTGACGAGGCGATGAGCGTCTATTTCACGCTGAGCACTTGGAATTTTTTTTCTGGTCGCCGAGAGTTGAAAAATATTCAACACTGGGTAAAACGCAGCGCTCAACACTGTCACTTTATACCCAGCCATTCAATCACAATGGAGGGGCAGGACAAATACCACACCAAATCAACAGTCCTCTCTTTCTACGTGGTTCAGCCATACTGTATCTTCATCCAAAACAAGTGCCAGAGTAAGTACTTTACATTGTGTCAACATTTTTATATTCAGAAACAAAAGATCTGCGAAATCAGAAACTAGTAACACTTCCACGGATTTTCCATATAGCTCTATCGAGCACCCGCAGCTAGGCGTTTTCAGAAGAGTGCCTGGTGTTTTCAGCTAGCTAAAAACGCTTTGGTGGACACAGCCTAAAAGAAACATAAGTGTAAGTAGTATTGCAGGCCATATGAGAGCTTTATGCAAAACACACACAAACAGAATTCATGTATTTTTTAGGAACTATATTCCTTCAAAATGAACAGAGAAATGCATTAACAATAAGTTATTAGATTTTGCTGCAAAATGTATATGTTGACCAATACCTCAGCTCTGCACAAGACAGATAGAGTGAGGAGGAAGATGGTGGAGGTGCTCTTCATCACTGAGACAGGTACCAGGGGCCAGACATCTTAGAGCTGGGCCCTCGTCCAACCAGAACCAGAGCAAGCCATTCTTTCAGACCTGCACGCCACCAGCTGCGCCCTTCAGGACCGAAACATAGCAGAGAATACTAAGGGAAATCTGACAGCTCGAAAATAATTAATAACCAGATGGCTCCAAGCTCTTGAACTTCCAATCTCTGTCTGTCTATACTTTATGTGGTATTATTAAATCCTCTGAAATAAAACTGCATAAAACATTTAAGTACTCCATGTGACCAAAACCTGCTTCAACTTCAACCTGAATGATGTAAAGGTTTGTGACTTTAGTTTTCTTCCCCTCACATACTGTATGTACTTCAGTCTTTACATACTCAAAAACATTTTGTCAGTCACTATACAGAAACAGAAATCTGCCAATTAAAATTAATTAACTTAAATTTAATATTTATTAATATTTAAAAAAACATTAATACTTTAATAACACTGCTAAATGCAATCTTAAAACAATCTCTATAAATATGAACATATGTATTTTTCTACATTTTAGTGTTTTAAATTTATAAAATTAGTATAGAAATGAAACAACATCCATTTATGGGCAATAACATTTTTAATATTAATTATTAACAGTATATTAGACCATCCCTAAACAACTAAAATATGACTGCAGAAACAGAAGAATTAAATACAGAGAGAGAATTTATTTGAAATTCACAAAAGTACAGTATGTTTGAACAGGAATTATGGATGGGCAAACAAAACAAAAAAATGGGCATAAAAGATTAAAATAAACATTTACGTTTAGTCAGATTTGGTTGACTGAGCCCTTCAGCAGTCAGTATAATCCAGACGCTGTCGCTAAACCTCAACTTAATCGATAATGGTTAAAGGAGGAAGGTCATTTGAACTCCGTTTTAAAAGAACACTTGACTGAAGTCTTTTCATGCGTGCTCAAAAGGAGGAAACAGCATGCTTAATCGAGATGATGTGTAAATAAAGAAGTGTCCTGTTAAATCATGTATGATCAGGTAGGTGTTGAATAATTTAGTTGGTTTTGTGCTAAACAGGCTGGAAAGTGCTCAGGGTATAAACACAACACATTCAGGAAGAGGACATTCATGTAATCACTCTAATCACATTGCTAGGGGAATAGAAACAGAGTTTACGCCAACGCTTTCCCTTAAACTTCACCTGTAATTTTTATAATTCAACAAAAATGGGACAACTTTGGCCTTTAGTGCGGTCTGTAAAGTCTTCAACTGGATTTGCTATTAAAAAAATAATATTTAAATTGTATTATTTACAAAACTATTTGCATGAAATAAACAGAATAGAAAAAAAAGTTACAGAATAGAACAGAGAATAATTTATTGCAAATAGTTTGACATAATTCATATTTAACCATGTTTGTAACCATTTCTTTTACCAGACATTTTTACCTATTTTTATTTATGCCTTTTTTTTTGGATGATGATGATGATGATGATGATGATGATGAGGGCTAAGTGAGACATGATTTTTTGTCAACAACAAAACATACGGGAAGTCTTTTCTCCGCCCTTTTAAATGCTGTTGCCAATCTTAGTTAATAGTTGGATTTTATTTGAACTGCATTTAGCATTGTTTTCCCTTGTTGTCTATGACCAGGACTAGATGTTTGAGTCAACACCTCATTAAAGTATCTTGAGCAGATCACATCAGCCTTTATTTATGTAATGATTGTGTTGTCATGTTACCATGATAGTTCTGGGCACATTTTTAAACAAACAAGTCATTTTTAAGTGGGGTGTGCAGCATGACTCTTAGAAAGAGTTATGCAACAATTTACTTTTGAAGGCCAGAAACCAATTCTGCAATGTTTATATTGCAACACCTTTAAATGTTCTTGTGTTCTTGTACTTAACCCAGGATATCCACTTGTATCTCAGCTAAAAATATAATTACACAAAAGCTTGGACACAGTTGAATGACTCTAGATCACATCAGTTTGCCAACCCTTATGGCACATCAACCAACATTTCACAAGCAACCATTTAAGGATAAGAAAAGATATCTAGACATTACATCTCTTAAAAGGTAAGTGGAGAAAACACTTGCCTGCCAGTTAAGCTTGGCAAGTGTGTTTTATACCAGGCATGTCAGTTTCCATAAGACAATCAACAGCTTTTACAGAGCAACACTGCTGAGAGGCACAACATCACGGGGCTATAGGAAATCAGTTCTGATTAAATAAATTATGCTGATTAGAACGTACACTAGGATTACTATTTATCTGACATCACAATATGAAATAACATTCATAACAGTCATTTAGCAGGTAAAAAGTCATTTAGTTAATTTACTTGCAGTACACTTAAGCCCTATTTGGACAGGACTAGTTTTTAAGGGGGAGAAATTTGTAGACTGGGTAAACCCAGCCTGATCTGCCAGTGATTTGATTTCGCCCTTTAATTTATCCTGTTTCTGTTACACATTTGCGGGAACCAATCACAGACTGGCTTATCCACCTGGCGCGCTATTGGCGGGTTTAACACAATGACGGATAGAGAAGCGATGAATCGATGCCCGTTGATCACGCCTCTTGTGGTCTGATTGGTTGAAGGACTATCCAATTGCATACAGAGTCTTTTGAATTATGCTCGTTGATCACGCCTCTTGTGCAGTAGAAAATACATAGCAGACTCCCCAGACCAATGTTCAATCTTAAAAGATTGAGCTTGGTCTGGTGATAGCCAGACAAAGAAATTTGTGTTTCACCGACACACTTTGAGATTCTAATTCCGTCCGAATCTGTCAAATTACCTACTATTTTTCGGCAAACTCAACAGTCCTCTGAGAAATATAATCCAGTCCGAATCCTGGAAACTGCAAAGACTGCCCATTTTAATATCTGTGTCAAGTAAGAGTAAGACACTTGTCTAGATTTCGCTGCTCATTTATGAAAGTTTATTATAAATAGCCACTGCTATAAACTTGTGAAGTTTACTTAAATAGGGTTTTTGTAATAAATTAAACTATAAACAAATAATAAATTATGACATACACCGATCAGGCATAAGGTGTGCTGAACAAACAGGTCCGATCCATGGAGGCCCCACCTCGCAACTTACAGGACATAAAGGATCTGCTGCTAACATCTTGGTGCCAGATACCACAGCACACCTTCAGGGGTCTAGTGGAGTCCATGCCTCGACGGATCAGGACTGTTTTGGCAGCAAAAGGGGGACCAGCACAAAATTAGTCATAATGTTATGCCTGATCGGTGTATACGTCATACATGATGCACGCAAGCACGCCTTCTGTAACGCCCACATCTAGAAAACACACACTCCCACCTCTGTAATAAACATGCCGATGTTAGTCCCGTGCGAATCGGTACATGAAATCACAGACGTCAAGTGATAAGAATTGTAACACGAACGTCGTTTAGAAAACTAGTCCCATCCGAATAGGGCTTTACAGTAACATAATACAGGCACAATCATCCTAGAGTAACCTGGGCTAAAGTTTCTTGGTCAAAGGCACAATGATGATATGACTCACTCCTTGGGGGATTTAAACAAACCATCAAGTTACCAGCCCTGAACTTTAGCTACTATGTCATTCCACCTCACTTACATTACCGATCAATAGTCTGCTCACCAAGGTTGCATTTATTTGATCAAAAATACACTAAAAACAATATAACTGTGACATAATTTATAAATTATTGTATGTAATTTATTCCTGTGATGGCAAAGTTGAATTTTCTTAAGAACAACATTTACTGTAAACATGCAACAGTAAAAACCTGTTAATTGGTTAACAGTAAAAGATCCCATACTGGGGAAACTGTAATAGATGTAACCTAACATTTTGTGTATTTTTACAGTAAAATACTGTTAACTGTACCATTTTTGGAATTAAAAAGAACAAATCATCTTAAAATTTACAGTGAAAAACCATAAAATGAGATTCCCAGAATTCCTTTTATGACACTTAATTTGAATAATTATGTTTCTTCTTAGTTATTTCTTATCAGTAATGTACATTAGGGTTTTATGTTACATCGTATGTTGATCAATAGTAATGTTAAATGAATGTTTATTGCAACATTTTAATGGTATCATTGTGTGTAAGACACTGTGCACCTTCTATATATTAGTATTTACCTCAGCTTGTGGAAAAGCTGCTTATTTCAGGAGAAAAGGGCTGTTGGATTTACTGGTTTAAAATTAATTAAAAAAAATTAAAAAATTACTGTTTTAAACTGTAAAATGTACAGGTTGTTCTGTAAATGTGTTTCCATTTTTACTGTATTTTTATGGAATTTTTCCACAGCTGCCAGTTTTATTCTGTCATTTTTTCATTATTATTTTTTTTACAGTACACCAAGCAGTTGTGACATCACCTATTTCATAGGAGTAAGAATAAGCTTCAACGAGGACCAGACTTTGTCTGTCAATGCAAAACTATGATTAATGTAACTATTATTTTGTAGGAAAACTTTAATAATTGTTTGCTGAGATACATGATAAATTTCAATGCAATTTCAGGAAAGCAATAGTACATCTTGTTTTTACACATCACTTGAAATTCAACCCAAATCTGGGTTCAGAATCTGGGATTTGTCCTGCATTTTTCTTAAAGCTTGAGAGAAACAGAAAGTGAAAAGATTTTTTCAGACTAATAGCAGATGTTTCAGGCAGTCCTGCACTCAGAGACCTTCACACACTAACAGTGTGTCACTGACAAGTGCAACACCAACTAAACTTTAAAAGCAGCAGCAACATTAGCGAGCCAGATTAGCTACGGCTATTTACTTGTTTACATAACTCAGCATCCACCTGCAATCTGACCTCGAATGCACCAGTCATCATTTATTACCCAGGTAAGTGGACTACGTCTACTGTGGCATCTAACCAAGGTTGTAACTATGTCTTGAACATTGGAGGGACCAAAGATTTTTTTTTTGGAGGGGGATAAAAGAAAAGAAATAAGAGGAACAAAAGAATAAATTCTCTCTAATTGTAATTGTGAAGTAATCAATTTCAATTTGCAAATAGTATTTTATTTTAAAATATGCACACGTTCACTCTTATTTGTATGTCTTTCATATTTCTTGTCTCATCACATTCAGTGTTGAATTAGCCTACATGAATCATATAAATGATATACAGTAGCATATCTTCAATATAAAACAGCGAAATTTTATATAAAAAAAGTTAAGTAGCTTACATCACTATTTCTTACTATAGGTGCTTTAACATTTCTATCGTCAAACATGCTGTCAAACATTCATTTTCTGTGAACAGTAAGGCCATTTTGACATTGGCGAGCGCTGTTAGACCACTGAGGCAATGTAGCCTAAATATGTAACTTTTAAAATTGCTGAGTCATCCTAACAACTATGCACTTTTAATGATTTTTTTGAAGGGTTACATCATACTTCCCTTACAAAAAAATAAGTATACTCAAGTTCATTTTATTAAATATCCTTAAGGTTCAAGTATATTTTAAGTATACTTTATGTAGTAAGTACACTAATATCAATGTACTAGTAGTATACTTTTAAGTGTACTATTTCAATACTACTTGGCACTAAATTGACCCACATTTTTTAGTGTATAAAATTATACTTTTAACTATACTTTAAGTGTAAGTAGTACGAGTACACTAGTTTACAACTACATTTTATGTTTGTACTGCAACTACTACAAGTTAACTTATAGGTATACTGATAGTTTACTAGTCAAATACTTGTAGCACATATTTTTAGTTTATGAAAGTACACTTTGCAGTATACTCTCAGTAAACTACTAGTTTAGTAGTTTTATACTGTATACATTTTCTTAACGCTGCAGTCCGTAAGTTTTGCCTCTTTGTTGCCATCTCTGTTTGAAACCTGCAATTGCAGTTATTTGCAGAATTATCATCTTTATGTGGGTTGTGCATCAGCACGGCTCCTCAGCGCAGATGAATCTAATGTTTTGAGGAGTATACGTGGCTGTCATTCATTCACCGCACTGGTGTGGATACTGTACTTCAGAATCACAGATTCTACGTCTTGGAAGTATGACCAAGGAAAATGTCATGTAAGTAGCATGTCTGCCACTTTTGTTCTGATCAACTGAGAAAAAAAAAGCATTACAATAAATCGTGCTACCAACGGTGATTAAATATAACGATCGCTCATATCACATCAAACTGTGCAAATTGTTATACTTTGTTCTCAAATTGTTAATGTTAACGACATCAGCACTGCGTGACTGTATATTTAGTGTGTATTAGCGTTACCTGTAGATTTAAATTTCTGTACAGTCTAATCTCTAATTGTCATACCATTCGAATTTCATATAAAGAAATTGTTCTTTTAACCCAAAAAGCAAATTAATGTTCCTTAGAACTGGTTCTCCTTCAAATACAAATTTTTTTCAAAAACTTTTTTTCTGTAGCCACTCTGCAGTACGAAGTCTTTTGCTTTTGACTACGGGTGAATCTCCAGTTGTCACTGATGATTGTCGTTTGGACCTTTCTGGATTACAATCCACCAACAAAATGATAAATTTAATTATTCCAGCTGCTGTGAGAAATATAAATGATCCGTCACCTGCAGCATCCTCACATGCGCTATAGCCTACTAGCCGGACTCCTTCTTTATGTATACAGACATGATGTAATGACGCAAAGACGAACGTCGGCAAGCTCGTATTTCCCGCGGAAATCTACCAGTACCACTCAAATTAGAACACTTTATTACAAGTTTAACATTGTGAATCGGGCTAAGGTAAGGAGATAGTTTTGAACACTGGCTAGTTATGTACTTGCTCAAAAATTGATTTTTAACCAGAAAAAATTACGGACTGCAGCTTTAAGTGAAAATAACATTATACTTATAGTTTACTATTTATATATTATTTTGCACTTTAAGTATACTACTATGTTCCTATTTAGGAATTAATTTGCATACTTGAAATATACCTTTAACTGTACTTTAACTCTTTTCCTTACTTTTTTAAAGTAGCCACTAGCCAGCCAACAACAGTATTTTTGATCATTTTCACAAAACTTTCATGGCCCCACCAAAATATGTTGCATGAATATCTGAACATGATATATCAAAAGAAAGAAAAGAGCCTCTGCTTTTAATCAACATCAAAAAAACATTGATTCTAGCTTTATGCATTCTTTTTTTATCAACACTTGAATTTGGGTGTTTCATAAAAATAAAAAAGCAACATTTGGAACAAAAAGCAGTTTTTGTCAAAGACTTTGACCGGATCGGATTCAGAACGATGATCAAAACATAGATATATAGATAGATTCCACATTCTAAACATAGTAGATTGCGTCTATCAACACCCCCAAAGCTTGCACAGTCCTATACCTCTTCCTTGGTCGACATTTCATTCGGTGACATTTTTTATTTATATGCTGTTTAATGTTTGATTATTGTTATATTACATGTGCATGCTTCTATTGCTTGTTTCTGCTTCTTCTTCACCTGTGTTTTGAAAGAGATTCTGTCCTCTTTCAGAAGATGTGTCTCAGCGCCCCCTACCACATAACAGTGAAAACAAGGATTGCCGAAATATTCTGTCAATGGCGGGGAAAGAGTAAAATAGATTTGAAATAAATCCCTTTGTACACTACCAGTGGACTACACAAAAAATCAGATACTCAGAATTAGGAACATATCTGTTTTCTTTATAAATGTTTTCAACAAATGTTTATAAGACTATGTAAAACTATGTGAAAATGTATTTAATAGACTACTCAATCAAAAGAGTAAACACAACTACAAACCAAGTATACTTAGAATACTTAATTATACTTGATAAGATTGAGTACAAGTATAGGCCAAATATACTTAGACTTTTCTGTCAGTATAAGTCAAGTATACTTAAGTGTAATTTTAAGTATATTTCTAAGAAGTACATAAAAAGTAGACTGAAAAAAGTAGTTTTAGTTTAAAAGAGGTATACTAATAGCACACTTAAATAAACTTCTTGTTTGTAAGGGTTGCCCTATCAACAGTATGTAGCATCGTATTTCTGTCATTTTCTATATACTGCTACAGTAATGTGCACAAATACATAATACTGTGAAGTCCACAGTGATTCGCAAAGGGTACTTTTGCTGGTACTGTGGCTCACCCAGCAAAGAAATGATAGCCATTGCTTTAGACCCCTGGCTAGTTTGATTTAGATGATGCTTTTTTAGTTCAACAAGCCAGATATAATTCATATAAATCATCAGGTCTGTAATGTATTGTGTTTGATGGGTGACTGTTGCTCTCCACTCTGAGGAATGAAGAATGGGCATATTTGGAAATCTATGAAAGCACTGAAACACAGGACCTCCTTGCACTGGATTTAATGGCATACACTCTCTGTTCAAAGCAACTTGTTTAACATTCCTATACTACATCTTTCAAAGGGATCTATGAAGATCAAAAATGGTTTTGACCCTGGAAGGGTCAAAAAGGATAAAAGTGGGTATTCCATTAGCCGTATCAGTTTATTTATATTTATGGGACTGTAATGTACCCTCAGTGCAGTCCTTTCTTTAGAGAGTGATTCAGAATTACTCAAATCAATAAAGCTGGAATTGCCAACAAGTCCACAAAGAATTTATCAAACTTAAATAAATAAATAAATAAAAATAAAGCCAACATGTAGAATTTTTTGAGATTAGATTGTTCTCTTTGTGAGATTAGGTTGTGCCTCTCTTTTACACCAAAAAAATCATTTCTAAACTCAATTTGTTTTGTGCTCCTGAAATTAGTAGAAAATAAGTTAGATTTACTATTAAGATTCAGATTGTAATTCTGCCCTACAAAGGCAAAACACAGTACCCAAACAAACACTAGCTAATACAAATGTATTTGAAGTCATTGTTTTTATTACATTTTGATTGTTTGGATATCAAATTTCCTTTTCTTTTCTTTCTCTGCCTTTGTAGGGCAGAACACTCCACAAAACATTTCATCTCACAAAATGTTACCTTCACCTTACTTTATTTTCAATTCTCTCATTTTAAACAAGAAAATCATGTGTCAGATTCTTTTCTGGCACGTTCCTTATTTCAAATTGAGTATATGGTGGAAACTCAATGATCTCAGTGACATTGCGATATGATATTCACCCATGAACTGCACTGCACTGCACATCCACTCACAACATGTATTGCACAAGAGTAAACAAAATATCATCTGAGAATATACAGTCTCATAACAACTTTCATTAGTTTCTATTTCAGGTAAACGCAAATGCAAGATACTCCTAAGACCCACAGCTGTAGTAACGTTATAGCTGTTGTGGTCAGGATAAGTCTGTAAAGTAGTGAAATACAAAGCAAGACCATCAGAATAGCATCACTGTACGATCCAGGAATAAATACTGATGGCGGTATCCAGTGAGAGCAACGTGAACATAAATATTTAAAGACAACAAAAAAAGTATCATATTCGCACACAAAAATTGGTACTGTAATCATAAAGTGCTACACTCTTTAAATTAAAGGTTCTTTGGCAGGGTGTATGGTTCCATGAAGAACTTTTAATATCAAAAGAACCTTTCCATTGCACAAAAGGTTCTTTGTAGTGCAGAAAGGTTCTTTAGACTATAAAATGGTTCGAAAAAAATGGTTCTTTAAAGAACCTTTCACAAAACGTTTCATCAGGGAACCAAATTCTTCTATGGCATCGTCGGGAAAACCCCTTTTTGGTTCTTCCTGGCACCTTTATTTTTAAAGGTGTACGTCATGTGGTGGATTTTTTAAACTAATCTTAATTAACTAACCTCTAACATTTCTTTTCTGCAGGCCTAACATTCTAACACTTGAGAGCAGAACAAACTGTACCATGTGTGTTGAAATTGTGGAAAATTTGAGAAGCTGTCTAGACCGTCTCAAAGTAGTATAATAGTCTAAAATAGTCTATGACATATTGAGTAATGAAATGAACTACTAACCTCTATGGTTTTTTGATGATTTTGATATCTAAATTTGCTCTGCCAGTAACAGACGGAGTAAGGGGGGGCTTGTTTTGCATAGATTGAATCAATCATATTGAAGGAAATGGAAAGATGATCATGAGTAATGTGTCATGTTATTCTTACTATTGTTATGTCTATCCTATAAAAACTGATGTATTCTTCTTTCTGGGTGAGATTCTCTGAGATTGTTCGAGAACTCTCCCGGCCGATTAAAGCATTTAGAAGGTATTTGCCTGTCTTGCTGCGCAGCAAGTTAGCAGATTAAACACTAGAGATCTTACTTCCATTCTCAAGTGATAGTGTTTAATGGAACACTAGAGACCTTATTCCCAAGTGATGGTGTTCAAGAAAAGGTTGAGACGTCGACCGACTCAAACAGGTATTGAAGTACACTTAGTAGAGTATAAATTCATAGGTGTCTGGGACACCGGTTCAACTTAAGTCAGGTGCGTAAGGGAAAATCTATCACAATCACAATTCATTTTCATTCATTAACTTTTTCAATTTCATATCCCTTGTAATAATTCACATATAATCCTTTTAAATTAATAACCCATTAGACATTTTAGATAAAACTACATTGTTCTACAAATTCTACTTTTTTTTCTAAATGATTCATTTCAATATAATGGAAACGAACGTGGACATGTAAATTGGCTAATATTCCAATCAAATAAAATGTTTTTAAAAAAAGTGTCTATTTTTTGTACACTAAACAATGATTAGGTTCAATATCTGTGATTTATATATGTTAATTATATACAAGTACTTAGTCATTGGGACACAAATGGCAGCATTTCCTGAAAAACAGCCCATAACAGGAATACGTGCATGAGAATGCCAATAATGTAATGAAACGCTAAAGAGGAAGAAGGTCATTTAAAACCTTTGTCTTTTTTCTTTTTTTAGCGACTTCTTATCACATTACAGTTTAGATCAATTCTAACCCTGGTCACACTCCTCTAGTGGTTTAACAATATATCGTGTAACAATATATCGTGTCACAATATATCGCAATACAAAATTGCCTCAATATGTATCTTGGACAGTGACAATCTGTATGGTGTATAGTTCACCCAAAATGAAAATTACTGTGTGAGAAAAAATTCAAGTTTACAGAGTTTAGTGTCAGTACATTAAACTATATAATGTATGATAATGCAATGGGGGAATATTTGTGGGTCCTGATAATGCCAAATGTCTTATGTTACCAGTAAAAAGTGGCCTACATTATTTTAAATATACCTATATAGTCAGTGACAGAGTGCAAGCATATTCGTCTAAAATAATACAGCGTTTTCAGCTTAAGAATCATGAATATTTTTATTCTGGTGTCACCATTGTCCTGTGCATTGGGTTACCAGCACCAAGTCCAAGCCTACCTATTTCCACCTCAATGTAATACCAAATTTAGCATTTTAATCAACAGTAAAAAAAAAAAAAAAAATTAACCTTGGAGTGTTGCAATAATATTGTATCGTGATATGTATCGAATCGTGACATGGGGGTATTGTTACACCCTCCTCTAGATAACTTCACAAATATCAGCAACCAAAAACGATTCCAGATGTTATAAAATGGTAAGTTTCACTGGTTATTTGTAGTGGCGTTTTTTTTTTTTTTTTTTTGTAATGTTTTAATTTTAATAGCACATTTTATTGCAATAACACAAGTCTGTCTGCTTCATCGTTTTAGGTTCATCCAAAACCATTGTGCTGTGTAGGTTGAGAAAGTGATTCCATTTAGGCACCCACAGACATTCATTTGAAGTGACATACACGTTTCCTTGAAGCTTACATACTAGGATTAAAATATATATTTTTTTTTATATAGGGACTACTGGACAATAAAGGTCAGAGAGAACAAGAAGAGTCGTGTTCCCCGCTGTTGAGACATGTCAGGCTTTTCTCAAGACTATCCCACGTGCTTTAGTTTCACTTGCACACCGTTAATTGGTTATAAGCTCAAAAAGACTTTAATGGGGCGAACGCCGAACAAAACAGATGATGCGTTTCACAGAGTGAACGTAATAGATTAATATGATATCTATATAAAATGAATAACCAATTTAATCACACCTATTACATTTATGACCATTTGGTTAAAACTCCCTTAGCCGCGTCTATAAATGGCACAGCAACTTGTTGCTATTATCATGAACATATTTTACATAAAAATGTCATACTTACATAAGAGCACGGTTACATTAATTCAATAAGGAAAGCAATGGAAGTTCTTCTTTGATATAATTCATAATCTGTTAAATACCACAACAGACCGATAGTAACTAGTCACGTCAAGAAGACTGACAACCTAAATTAATTTGCAAATGAAAAGCGCGTCATGGTCAGGAACCATATGCACAATAGCATGAGAATCAATTTACCCATATGCAGAGATAATATTTTATAACTCAGGTTAAAAACAGAATTGTTTTAAATAGCTACAGATAGTGTCCATATTTCAAATTAAGCATATAGTTACAGAACATAAAATTTTAGACACACATAACACAATTTCTCTTTATTGTATTAAATATTCAACGTCCTACCGTTCAGAGAAACATGTTTTTGGATAATAAGAACTGTTCTTTGAATTCCTTTGGTCGTGTTGAAATGGTGCTGCTAGCCAATCCAATTTCCTTAGTCAATGAGAAAAGTTTTTTCGCTCGGCTTCTGGGCGAAATGAATCATTCTATAAATCAAAAGTCAGAAGAAATGAAACTGCGCTTCCACACGTTCATCACATAGACCGTCTGTGAGCTCGCGCACAACACAACGTGTGGACGCGCCTCACCTATAAAACACTGTGAGACAGAAGAATGTTCTTTTTCTTTAAAGGGGCAGGAGCCTAAATAACGTCATAATTCATGAGAATTGACCTGGAACCTTTATTTTACATCTTAAACTAAATCTATAACTTTTAACCGAATTAAATCGTGTGGAGACTACTGAAATGAAAATAATAGGTATATGTTTGGCATAAAGAACACAGGCTAAAATTGCACTGTGATGTTGAAATGTTTGTTTGTATTGTTAGAAACTTTCCTCACAATGGCTGTGCCTTCTGCTTGTTCATCATCTATCATCGGCTATCAATAGCAGCATTCCTGTTCTGCCTTTTGCAAAACATACAAAGCAGCACCAATATTGTTCAACAGCATTCCAGGTATTAATAGCAATTATGATAAACAAAACTACACCCTGGACATAAGACATCAAAAACCAACAATAAAAAATATGTTTAAAGTACAACTGTAATCATAATGCACTGAAAGAAAATACATTAAAAATACAGCAAGTAAACAAATTTACCTTATATTTAGTCTCTCAGAAACTGATCACAAGTCTTGTAATAGAGTAGGCATAAATGCAGGTCTAAAATGCAGAAAATTAACAAAAGTTACACCAGTGTTAATATTTAGCCTTTGTATTCATGTAAATCACAGATTACCCACTTTCCACCATGCAGGCTAAATGTTTTTGTTATATTTACATTAGCAACTGAAAATCACTTTCATTTTAATCCACAGCGCAATTACTGGTGAATTTGGGATAAATGTGTCATCTTAATTATACTTTCTAATTTTAAACAGTATCAGTTTAGTCACTATTGGTATAGAAGGTTTGGCATTCTAACCTGTAACCCTGCCTTAAACACAAGGGATTTTGTCTGTTTTTTCACACCCAAAGCAATGGCACCAGTAAAGATGGTAGATTAAAACACATTACTAAGCAGAGTGATATGAACCAAACCCAGTATGACTCAAATGAATATTGCCAAGATGGAATGTACATCTGTATTAATATAGTTCCCAATAAAATGTATGATAGTTATAGCTTTTAAGATGACACATGATGCATCAACAGAGTGTATAATCACAGTTTCATGCAAAAGGTCAAGCTCCAGAATTTAATTCAGTGATTAGCTCAATTTATGAAATTTTACTATGAAAATATTTTCATAATTTTACACTTAGAAAAATATGTCTAACTGCCTAACTAATGTCTAACAATCTAACTGCCTGTACTATCAGTTTCATCCAAAATATTAATCTACAAAAGGGCTGCAGATTACATAATATTATAGCTAAATTAAAATGGGTACAATAAACCTAGGCACTAGAATCTATTCAATAGGGTAGAATATACCATTACAGTTTGGCTTAATGTCTATTGCAACTTCAGACACATCAGCAACACAAAGACATCATATAGTCATTAGTACAGATAGCAGATACTTTACAAACTTCAAGGCTGAAGCTAAAGTTGAAGCAAAAACAGGAGAGAACCCGTCAACAGGTTTAGCCTCAATAATTAACTTAATTTTAAATCCTAAAACTATTCAAACATAATTAATTTGCTCTGATATCTTTGTTTCTACCATTCCAAAGAAGAATGTTTGATGGAGACACTGTCCACCACATAACATTAGCCTTTGAAAACAACTAATAACACATAAATGTAAGATAAAATGTATTGGAAGTAAAGCAAGAGGTACCTCAGTTTGCAGAACCACATTTTGACTTTGACATGCATCATCACAGTCCAACTATGATTCATTCCATGAAATTGCATCTAGAAGATTTCAAATATAATAGATTTCATTGAGGATTTTGATCATAGCTAACTTTAATAAAAATGACAGCACCAGACCCAGACAAATAATTTCAAGACACTTCTACTATTATCAGTAGGTTTCATCCAGGCCAATATACTTCTTCTGCTTCAGTGGCCACTCAATATGAAGAAAAAATAGATTTCATTTAATGATCTGACTTCACAATAAGCTGAATCAAATTGAATTAGCCAATGATCTCAACAGTTCAGTTGAGGGGGATAGATTTTTAAAACAAATGTGTGATAGGGACATGATCTGCAGAACACTATACAGTATGTGCTGTGAAAAGCTGTACAGCGACATTCAGTTTAAGTGAGCAGTGCATATTAATTTTGCATACATTATCTTGTATATAAGTCTCGAGGTGGACAAACGGTTGACTTTCTACAGTAAGTTGAGTTAGAACATAAATATGACAAGAATGACTGAATCAATTTTAAAGTCACAGGTGGGAGCACACTGGTTAATGAGTAATTCAGGATCTCAGGATCTTCAAATCATTTACTTTGTTTAAGGTTAATCTACATTAAGGTTAGTCAATTCAAGTCACCTTTATTTATATAGCGCTTTTTACAATGCAGATTGTTTCAAAGCAGCTTCACAGTGTTAACAGGAAAATAATGCAACAGAATTTGATTCGGCTATACAGCCGCTCTGGAGAAAACAGTAATGTCATCGTCCAGCTCAGTTCAGTTCTCATATAGTGTTAATGTGGGCGGATCAGTAATATAGTTGAATATTTAGTGTCCCCAACTAAGCAAGCCAAATGCCAAAGGCAACAGAGGCGATGGTGGCAAGGAACCAAAACTCCATCAGGTGACAGAATGGAGAAAAAACCTTGGGAGAAACCAGGCTCAGTCGGGGTGCCAGTTCTCCTCTGGCCGACGAACAAACAGTGTATGATTATGATTCAGGCAAACATTACAGGTCAGAAGTCAGATTAGATCGGAACATTCATCTACATAAAATGTAGATTAAGAGGCCAAACAGTTTACAATTCTGGACAATTATACTGTATATTTCTTAAAACATCTGCTCTGACATCCTTAGAATAGTTAGAATAGAAAAATACGCCAAAAGAAGGTCAGGCAAGTTTAAAGTGGCACGAGGCTGAGTGAATGACCAAATGTTCATTACTGAGGGAACAATTAACATAGTGTCCTAGAAATGTCAGAAGCAGCAAATCTAAAATTGCAGGGCAAAGAGACTGAATAGTCCGGGATAGAAGTGGACCAATTTCTTATGGCTATTCAGTGTATCGGCCTGTTCACATCAAGATCTATGATAGTGAAGCTCTGTTAAAGGTAGGGTAGGCAATGTTTTTCAGAAACACTTTTTGTTATACTGGTTGAAACTCTTCACATCTTGATAGCAATCAATACTAGAAGTGGTCTAAATATTAAAACATGTACACACAGTATATCTTCTGTGGAAGTCTCGGGACCAAAAATGTTCATCCAATAATTGGATTAGGACAGGATGTCCTACCCGCCTGCCAACATGTATTTCCATACCTTCGCGCACATCACACGTCATCAGCGTGTTTCATGACATTAGGCTCTGCATTGACACTCACAATCACAGAGCGTTGCAAACAAACCGCAGCCACCTTTTACAGTTCCTCCTGAAACAAAACTATAAGAGCTCATGCTGCGTTCACACCATGATGTAATTACCGTTATTAAGAGATGGCAACCCGTGACGTCCGTTCTCAGAGCAGTTCACCAGATATGGTCTTATTATTGGGAGATACTAGGGTCTGTGGCTCTAAAAAAAAACATAACGGCTAACTTGGAACACGTGTGCCTTGATAACCAATCACATTACAGCCTTGACATCACTGAATTTCATTCAGAGTTGTGCGACAAAAAAAAGTGCTGTAAACGGAATCATACCTTTTGCGCAATTGTCCGTGAGCATTTTTTTCTAAAAATAAATCAATCCAAAACTAATTTTTAAGAGCAAACATGTTGAAGATTCATTACATGATAAGCCGTTTCCTCACAAAAGCAGTTTATTCAGCGTAGTGAAGCCTCTCCTTCATTGATATCCATTAAAAAAACGGCCTCTGGTCTCCATCCCTGTGTACTGTAGCGTTACGCTTTTTTCAGATAAGGTTGCAGGCTTGCCTTTAAGTGGCTTTGAGTTCACATCACTGGACTCAGAATTATGCATTTCTATGGCAACACTATCAGCGCCGAAATGAATCTGCAGCAGTCAGGTGGTATTCAGAGCTCTAAGTCGTTTACGTTCATTATTATTGTAATGTTACGTGCTTCGAGTCATGAGGTAATGTAACGCCGTTTCTCGTGACGCTTTGCAGACTCTGCTGTGTGCATTCATATGTTTTGGATGAGGCGTGGCTTTGGAAAGTGCTCTGAAGGGAGGGTGGGTAGGGCTGGGAATCGATTCGAAAAAGAATCGATTCCTCGATTCCAAGGCGTTGGGAATTGAGAGTCGATTCCAACGTTTGGAATCGATTCCATCGAGGGGAATCAACTCCTCTTTAAGAGCCCTTTTCAGTTCTACAGAGTTTAGCATTCATTTGTCTCTCGCTCACTAATAATGATTGGAAGTCCATTTAATTTCTGCAAAAGGTTCTTTCGGACAGTTAGTTTCAATGAACGTAATGACGTCACTAGAACGTAATTCTAACAACTTAATTTTATGGTATGCCATGCTGACATTCAAATAAAGCCATATGTGAACGCATATCGCTGATTATTATCCTACCTTTCATTCACTTAGGTTAATGGTGTTTATTGTCATTGTTTCCTTCTGTGATCCTGCATCGAGGACAAGTTTACTACATTTTGCACCCAAAAACTTAGTTTAAATTGTGAAACAGTTATGTTGTCCACAACGGTAGGTTTTGAGCGCTGCTTGGTCTACGATAACAGATGCAGATGTGAGGGTCTTATTTTCATTTTTTAATAAAATGCTGTTTTTTTTCTTTCTATAATCCAATGATAATTCTGAAAGAAAATGCGCCTAGAGTACAGATTTATGACCGAGAGCCTACTGTTGCTATAGTAACGAACGCAACTTCCTCACGCATCTGATTGACAGATAAACTGTGCACTCTTATATCATTGTTTTTGTTAATATTGTGGTTATTTTGCCTCGTACATTCTGTGCAAAAGCACTTAAGTAAACTTTGTCATTTAACTTAACTGTGCACATGCATTTTAGACATGTCATGTAGTTTTAACCATGCAATAAATGCACATCCTTGAATAATGTGCTATCCTGTTTATTTATTAAATCACATTTACTGCTGGGCTATATGGGCCATTTCAGGAGCATCCATAATTACAATTTAAAATCAATCACAGTTATCGAAATTTATCTTCATTTTACAAATAAAGCTTTAGAGAAGGATACTTTTTTACATCCTTATATCCTGCAGTCACTCCGGGACTAGGTTCCTCCATCAATTTTGTTAAAAAAACAAGAATCGAAAACGACAGTGCGGAATCGATTCTTGGAATCGACTCCATCGATTCCGGAACCAGAAATTGTGCTTTCAAAGCTAGCCTCTCTAAAACTGCCTACCCTACCTTTAAATGCACAAGGGCACGCAAAGTAATTGTTCCTGGCTGGTTTAAAATGAGATGGCGGCTCATACCTGTAAATCTCCGGTTGTCACATTCTATGAGGTTGTGAGCATATTGCAACATACAGGCTGGCTTTATAACAATAACCATACTGGCAAAGTGTTTTACTTCACTCATATCCATTATTTAAATGAGAGACGTTTGTGGAGCATGTTTATGCAGTGAAGCTCAAAAAAAAGGACTTTATCCTTTATCTGTATATAGAAACTCTATGGGAAGAGAAAAACATCATGATGTCTTATGGATAGATAGATTTGCAGTTCTTATTGGTAAGAGAAAAGTAAATACAGCAGCAATACCCCAGAATTTTGTCCTTGTTCAAAGGAAATCACATCCATTAACATATTTACATCATGTTTAAGAGGTGTAAATGAAGATGAAAGCCATTCTTCACCACTTAAGCATATTCTGTTTTAGAAGTAGGTGCAACAGAGAAGAACCTTGGGTGCTGAGGAAAAAGACCATAAATTTGGGCAGATACAAACACATATCCTGTTGGTTCAATAAAACAGAAGCATTAACAAAGCTAACCTCATAAGGTTGGTTGATAATTAATTTACCGTACTAGTGTTACAGTTCTACTTATATACATTTGTACACACTGGAGTGTAATTGCCTACTTTTTAGTGATCTTGGTTGCATAAGTATTTTCCCATTAATTTTCTTCATTGGGATTTCAAAATATTCATCAATAAAGAGTTCTCAGCCATGAACTAAACTAATCAGCTCCTTGATAAATTACAAAAACTATAATTTGAAGTAAAGAAAAAAGAAAAAGAAAAAAAGATTGTGCACTTAACATCTACTTAAAGAATGCACTACAAACAACATAAACCAAACACAATGCTATATAAAACCACTGATTAGTTAGAAGTATAAAAACAATACATTTTAAAGTGCACCATCTAGAATATGACAATTGACTGTTGGCTTCAGCTGAAGCATAGACTATTACTCTCTAATCATCTATTTTGAAAGTATTGCTGCAAATTATTTAGCAGTGTTACACAGAGAACTCTCTGTTCTGAAATGACCACTTTGCCAGACATTTGCGTAAAGTTCACCTTAAGCAAAATGTCAGATGATGAGCTATGAGCATACAAACAATTACATTTTGTCCTCAGTGATCTCTACCCAAGAGACTTGTTTCAGTTAGACCAGTGGTCCTTGCAGTATTCATTCGGAGAGGAGGGGGGCCTTCGAGTAAAAAAGGTTGGGAACCACTGAGTTAGACCAATTAAAAAATAATGCAAAATGGAAGGGGGGAAAAATGAACAAGATATCAAAAATTATTATTCCTCTTCTTTTATAATTAAAATGATTTATGTATTGTATTTATAATAATAAATGACAACTAATTTGTAAATACAAAATAATTAAAAATGATAAATTAAATAATAAATAATGGTGTACTGGGGTCTAGAGACTCTTATATTGTGTTTGTGTTTTTATTGTATATATAAAGACTTTGTTTAACCTTCAGTATATTGCATAATCAACATGTCTAGAGTGGTATTATTTCAGCAGTTATTAAGCTTTAAGCCTGCTTAATATTACTAAATCTTTACAAATACTCAACATTCCTCTCTTTAGTCTCTGTAATTTTGAATTGCTATAATACCTTCTACTTATCCTTAGCATTTCCCTCTGAAGTTACAACTGACAAGAACAATGAATCACAGATTTGTCGATGTCCTGCTGATAAAGGCAAAATAGTATTTGCAGGAGTAAATTTAAGCATTTTCATTTCTGTTATGCTCAATGTTTATATGTTAGTCAGATGAACATAGGACGCTAAATGAGTGTCTGGCCTTGTGGTGAGAAATTACACGACAGTTTAATTCCCCCCAGTCTGAGGTCGCAGGTCAACCTGTAATAGTGTTTGTTTACCACACTTTACCTCTTTATTGCATTACTGCTGGATTAAAATGAAATGAGCGCTTAGAACTACTCACATGACTCGACATAATGATGGGTTTAGGGACGAAATGAGAGATTTTGAACACAGTGAACACTATTCAAGCATAAAGTTGTGGTCTGCACTGGAGCACGCCTAAGGAGAACAATGAAAAAGGTTCAAAAAAAGATTTTTAAGTTTGCATTAAAAGCAAAGAGTTGTATATACAAAAATATATTTACAGACATGCAAGCACAGACCTTTTTTTTTTTTAAAACATTCTCTGATTACATGAGTCAGTTGTGCACACTCCTTTTTTTGATTAATAAGGTAAAAAATCATGAGAAAAAGCTATTTTTCCAAATATATTCTTGACATAGTGTAGACGTAGCTGGTGTTGTATTCCTAGCAGAATATTTAGCATTAAGCTAGTGTTAGAAATCTCAGAAGCGAAGACCAGGAGACTTGGATGTATCTTCAGCAGGATTCTTTACTGAGAACACGTGCTGTCGGTAGCTGCAGTCCATCAAGTCTACTAAGGCAGTATACATTGTAGTTTATATAGATTTTAGGGTGCAGGGGAGACAAAGCAAATGGGTGACGACTTTAAACAAAGCATGCAAATTAAGCATCCAGGTAAAGAGACCTGCCCCAGACTCTAGAGTGTCACCAGTCCTAATCCAGTCAGCATAACGATTCAAAAATGGGACAGGGGCTCCAAGAGCCATTAAAGACAAAAAGTGAGATTCTCAGTAATCTGGCTCATTTGATTTATAATAAAGAGAACAAGAACTGACAGAAAACTCTTGCTGGAAACTTTGCTTAACAGAATTCATCTGATGTCACCATCTTTATCTTAAATGCTAAATACAATGTACTTCCCTTAGTTTTAAACAGATTCTTAAATTTGTAATCCCACACTAGCGGATTATGTTTTACTGAAGGTGTGGGCTGAGAGATTGTTGTCAGTAAATTATCAATTGTCAATTTGAGAGATTGTTGTCAATTAAATGAAATAAGAAAAGAGTAAAATATCCTTTGAGTGTTTTAAATGCTTGAAGTTCAACTGGTGCTGCTTAGATTTGATTTTGTGCCTTTTTTGTTTTTATATGTGTATACCATTGATATGCTTTTGATATTTGATGTTTATCATATCAAAGTATGCAATCACTTGTCTGGCTATCACCAGACCAAGCTCAATCTTTTAAGACTGAGCATTGGTCTGGGGAGTCTGCTATGTATTTTCTACTGCACAAGAGGCGTGATCAACTGGCATAGTTCAAATGACTCTGTACGAAAATAGAAATTCTTCAACCAATCAGACCAACGATCCATCGCTTCTCTAGCCGTCATCGTGTTAAACAATAGCGCGCCAGGTGGATAAGCCGGTTTGTGATTGGTCCCCGCAAAATTGTAACAGAAGCAGGATAGAAATATGTACAGGTTTCCAGCCTGAGCTGCAGGGCGAAATCAAATGACTAAAGACTTTTAATTTGTTAAGACAAAAAAGGTTTGGAAAATGAGCCCTGACCAAATATTTACTATTTTACAATACTCTTAAGCAGCAAGCAAGACAGCAGAGAGTCTTAAATTCATAAAATCATGGCATTAAATGTTGCATGCATTGCAAAAAAGTAATATCTTCAGTATCCTTAGTGTTTTTGTCCTATTTTCCAGTAAATCTAAACATCTTTAAATCAAGATACATTTACTTGAGATACAGATGTAAAATTGAACAAAATTAAGTGAGTTTATGCTTGAAACATGAACAAATATGTCAATGAGTTATGAAAACTTCCCTTTGAATTAAGTTGATTTTTGAATTAAGTGATCTGCACGCTGGCAGATATTTGTTCTTCTTTTAATCATAAAGTCACTTAATGTTGGTATAAAGTCACATAAAGTCACTTAATGTACACTGGGTGGTATCTGCTGTCCTATAAAATGTAATTTTATAGGACAGTCATCATAAGAGGAAACTTCCTCAAGCAAACATTGATAGTCAATTAACCACATCAAATGAAACCCTAGCGCTCTCAGTGGAGTGTGCTCTCCATTTTGTGATTCCTTATGTTTCACAACATTCACATGCCACATCAGCCTCAAAAGAATCTTTTAAATTCAGGGGCATTAACTTTTACAAACTAAATAGTTTTACAAACTCCCATAGCTCTCGTAAGGCATCAGATGTTCAGCTAACAGCACTGAAACACACCAACAAGTGTCAGAGTATTTGATAAGCATGTGGTCTCAGCTGGGCTTGATTCTTAAAGATATAATGTAATGGGATAGCAATAATCAAGCTTTATCTGAAATAAACAAATAAATAAAAACACAAGGCTCTGTGTGTGAAGATGGCTAATAAAATTGACAAATTAAATATCTAGGGGTCTTGGATCAATAAGATTATTATACTCTCCATCTGGGATTGCTCCAAGCAAGCATGCTGACCAAAGAGTGTGTGTCTGAGGGAAAGACAGTCTTTTGAAATGCTGGTAAATCATAATAATTGGTTGACATTTAACATGGGATGGAAAATAACATGATGTGGCGTATACATTGTTGTATGTCATAAATGTAAAAAATATAATTATGCCTTTTAATACAAAGAAATGCTCAGAAGATGCAAGTGGAAAATAAATTATCCCATTGATTATATACACACTGTAAACCCGAATAAGTTGGCAAAACTTAAACATTTGGATGTATAACTGATTACCTCAATTTTTTAAGTTAAGTAAATTCAAAGTTTAAGTAAGTAGAACTCTTCTAAATAGCATAGAAAGCATTAAACACTACTAAATCTCACACTTAACATTACTCTTGCACAAAAAACATTATATAACACTTCATTTTAGCATTTACTCTCCCTTTTGAGTGTCATGGCAAAGCATGCTGGGAAATGGAAACCCCAGCCCAGTTTCGGTTAAATTTAAGTTTGTCTAAATTAAAAGACACAAGCTCATAAAACTGAAAACAATTAAGCAACTCAGATTACTTAAAATGTGTCAGTTTTGTGAAATCAAAAGAAAAAGAAAGTTCTAAATACTCATAAAAAAGTTAATTTGATTCAACTAATTTGCTTATTTTAAGTTTACAGTACTCAAACCAATTAATTATTTCGAGCATTAGGGTTTACAGCGCATAATATGAATTATAGTGGAAGCAAACTTTTTTTACTTTTACACAATTACTGATTCTGACCTTTTTAGCACATACACTCACCTAAAGGATTATTAGGAACACCTGTTCAATTTCTCATTAATGCAATTATCTAATCAACCAATCACATGGCAGTTGCTTCAATGCATTTAGGGGTGTGGTCCTGGTCAAGACAATCTCCTGAACTCCAAACTGAATGTCAGAATGGGAAAGAAAGGTGATTTAAGCAATTTTGAGCGTGGCATGGTTGTTGGTGCCAGACGGGCCGGTCTGAGTATTTCACAATCTGCTCAGTTACTGGGATTTTCACGCACAACCATTTCTAGAGTTTACAAAGAATGGTGTGAAAAGGGAAAAACATCCAGTATGCGGCAGTCCTGTGGGCGAAAATGCCTTGTTGATGCTAGAGGTCAGAGGAGAATGGGCCGACTGATTCAAGCTGATAGAAGAGCAACTTTGACTGAAATAACCACTCGTTACAACCGAGGTATGCAGCAAAGCATTTGTGAAGCCACAACACGCACAACCTTGAGGCGGATGGGCTACAACAGCAGAAGACCCCACCGGGTACCACTCATCTCCACTACAAATAGGAAAAAGAGGCTACAATTTGCACGAGCTCACCAAAATTGGACAGTTGAAGACTGGAAAAATGTTGCCTGGTCTGATGAGTCTCGATTTCTGTTGAGACATTCAGATGGTAGAGTCAGAATTTGGCGTAAACAGAATGAGAACATGGATCCATCATGCCTTGTTACCACTGTGCAGGCTGGTGGTGGTGGTGTAATGGTGTGGGGGATGTTTTCTTGGCACACTTTAGGCCCCTTAGTGCCAATTGGGCATCGTTTAAATGCCACGGCCTACCTGAGCATTGTTTCTGACCATGTCCATCCCTTTATGACCACCATGTACCCATCCTCTGATGGCTACTTCCAGCAGGATAATGCATCATGTCACAAAGCTCGAATCATTTCAAATTTGTTTCTTGAACATGACAATGAGTTCACTGTACTAAAATGGCCCCCACAGTCACCAGATCTCAACCCAATAGAGCATCTTTGGGATGTGGTGGAACGGGAGCTTCGTGCCCTGGATGTGCATCCCACAAATCTCCATCAACTGCAAGATGCTATCCTATCAATATGGGCCAACATTTCTAAAGAATGCTTTCAGCACCTTGTTGAATCAATGCCACGTAGAATTAAGGCAGTTCTGAAGGCGAAAGGGGGTCAAACACAGTATTAGTATGGTGTTCCTAGTAATCCTTTAGGTGAGTGTATAGCCAAATGCTTTTTTTCTACACAACCACAGCCACCTAATTCTACGTGATTCAAAATGATTTATTTAAAATTGACATCATACCTACAAAAAAAAAAAAAAAATTAATCCAAATATGCTGGTATGAGAACAGAAAATAGTACTTTTGCAAACGATTTGCAAACCACCCTAAGGAATTCTGCGCTCAATTGATGCAAAGCCCAAAAATCTTTCAGCAATATGTCAGTGAGTTGATCTGACGAGTCTAGTTTGCCAGCAGAAATTTATTGCATTCTTAATTCCCATTACCTCATATCTGGCACCATTACTAGAACCCACACTAAACACCAGAACTGACAGAAATGGACTTAAATATAAATAACCTGAATATAAAATGACAATTAAAATGTCATTTCAGTCAAAGTCTTTGAAAACATTGCTTTTAGTGATCATGGCAACTGCTTTAATAACATTTAGCTCAAAACCAATTGTTTTCTTTCATCAGCTTTTTTATGACACTCACACATGGCTAACATCTGTCGGAAAATGGACAGCAAGGATAGAGAGCATTTCTCAATCGTTTGAATAATTTAATTGTAGATTTTTCAATCAGGGGTTTTGCAAGTTTTTTGGAGCTACATTTAAGACTTTTTAAAGACCTTTTTAAGTATAGAAAATTAAGGAATACAATACGTCAATATGTTCTTTAAATGTAAATGTCTAAGGAGAAGCACAATGAGTTGTATTAGCAACACAACTTCCAACAGAAATCCATTACTTTTTCATTAATTTTACAAAAAAGTAGCTTGAATTCGTCTGCTCCCAACCACTAGAATATGGTAAAAACTTTTACTGTACCTTCTGATGACACTGCAAAGAGATATTCTTTCTCAGTATTTTTGCCTTGTTTTCCAGTGCAGATGAAGAAGATTCTTAAATCAAGATGCATTTACTGGAGATGAATCTAAGAAACTGAACAACATTAAGTGACTTTATGATTAAAACAAAACAAATATCTGCCAGCGTGCAGATCACTTAATTCAAAAATCAACTTAATTCAGAGGGGAGTTTTCATAACTCATTGACATATTTGTTCATGTTTCAAGCATAAACTCAATTTTGTTTAATTTTACATCTGTATCTCAAGTAAATGTATCTTGATTTAAAGATGTTTACAAACCCGATTCCAAAAAAGTTGGGACACTGTACAAATTGTGAATAAAAAAGGAATGCAATAATTTACAAATCTCATAAACTTATATTTTATTCACAATAGAATATAGATAACATATCAAATGTTGAAAGTGAGACATTTTGAAATGTCATGCCAAATATTGGCTCATTTTGGATTTCATGAGAGCTACACATTCCAAAAAAGTTGGGACAGGTAGCAATAAGAGGCCGGAAAAGTTAAATGTACATATAAGGAACAGCTGGAGGACCAATTTGCAACTTATTAGGTCAAAAGAGTCAAAATAAAAATTGCAAAGAGTTTGAAGTTATCATCATCTACAGTGCATAATATCATCCAAAGATTCAGAGAATCTGGAACAATCTCTGCGTAAGGGTCAAGGCTGGAAAACCATACTGGATGCCCGTGATCTTTGGGCCCTTAGACGGCACTGCATCACATACAGGAATGCTACTGTAATGGAAATCACAACATGGGCTCAGGAATACTTCCAGAAAACGTTGTCGGTGAACACAATCCACCGTGCCATTCGCCGTTGCCGGCTAAAACTCTATAGGTCAAAAAAGAAGCCATATCTAAACATGATCCAGAAGCGCAGGCGTTTTCTCTGGGCCAAGGCTCATTTAAAATGGACTGTGGCAAAGTGGAAAACTGTTCTGTGGTCAGACGAATCAAAATTTGAAGTTCTTTTTGGAAAACTGGGACGCCATGTCATCCGGACTAAAGAGGACAAGGACAACCCAAGTCAGCGCTCAGTTCAGAAGCCTGCATCTCTGATGGTATGGGGTTGCATGAGTGCGTGTGGCATGGGCAGCTTACACATCTGGAAAGGCACCATCAATGCTGAAAGGTATATCCAAGTTCTAGAACAACATATGCTCCCATCCAGACGTCGTCTCTTTCAGGGAAGACCTTGCATTTTCCAACATGACAATGCCAGACCACATACTGCATCAATTACAACATCATGGCTGCGTAGAAGAAGGATCCGGGTACTGAAATGACCAGCCTGCAGTCCAGATCTTTCATCCATAGAAAACATTTGGCGCATCATAAAGAGGAAGATGCAGTTGACAGCTGAGCAACTAGAAGCCTGTATTAGACAAGAATGGGACAACATTCCTATTCCTAAACTTGAGCAACTTGTCTCCTCAGTCCCCAGACGTTTGCAGACTGTTATAAAAAGAAGAGGGGATGCCACACAGTGGTAAACATGGCCTTGTCCCAACTTTTTTGAGATGTGTTGATGCCATGAAATTTAAAATCAACTTATTTTTCCCTTAAAATGATACATTTTCTCAGTTTAAACATTTGATATGTCATCTATGTTGTATTCTGAATAAAATATTGAAATTTGAAACTTCCACATCATTGCATTCTGTTTTTATTCACAATTTGTACAATGTCCCAACTTTTTTGGAATCAGGTTTGTAGATTTACTGGAAAATAGGACAAAAACACTAAGGATACTGAAGATATTACTTTTTTTGCAATGCATGCAACATTTAATGCCATGATTTTATGAATTTAAGACTCTCTGCTCTGAATGAAGACCTTAATTTGTGTAATGGCAAATTAAGACCTTTTAAGACCCACAGAAACCCTGTTCAATGCATAGAACCCACTTCTTTTGCATGTCACTTCTGCCTTCAGGCGATGTCACCAGGCCATTTTTGTATTCTTGCTTTGAAAATCCAAGCACTGATTTTTCTGTTGATTTTCAAGGAGTTATTGTTGTGAAAATAAAAAAATATATATAATTTGTGAAATGACTTCATTGACCACAATAATGAAGTGTTGGGGAGTAACTAGTTACATGTAACTAGATTACGTAATTTAATTACAAAATAAATGTAACTGTAATCAGTTACAGTTACTGAAAAGAAATGTAATTAAATTACAGTTACTTATGAAAATGTTGATGATTACAAAGGGGGTTACATCTGAATATTTTCTGTAAAAAGCTAGGATATGTTGAATAATATTAATTTGTTGCTTTGCCTGTTTTTGATGTGCACGATACCTCCTGGCATTTAAAGGCCGTTTAGCAAAGCGATGCTATTCTGATGCTTTTGATTGGTTTTTGAATTTGAATTTGAATTTGCAGAGCACCACATCTGCCAATCAATCCACAAGCTTTAGGCTACAACCTGTCTGAATACAAAGGCGTTTTAGTGCTGGAAATTAGAAATGTAATCAAATGTAATCAGTTACATTACTTTAATAAAGTAATTGAAATAGTTACACTACTTATTAGATTTTAAATAGGGTAACTTGTAATCTGTAACCTATTACATTTCCAAAGTAACCTTCCCAACACTGATAATGAATATACACAGGTAAATAATCACAAGATGACAGTTCTTTGAAAATATGGAGAGGAGAAAAATCTCATCAGACACCGTAACGGCCCATCAAGACGTTTTCTCTTCATGCTCTAGTGCAAAGTGGAAATCTTTAAGAGCCAGAGAGACCAGCATTTCTCTCTCATCACAGAACCCACTCCACTCCAGCAGATGTCCTTCCACTGTGATGAGTGCGAAGCCCAACAAGTAACAGCAAAGCTCCAAGACTGCCTACTTGATTGCCAAGGCATTCTTATCAATAGATGCGGGGCATTTCGTGGTGTGAACAGCTTTCAGACGCAGCCCCTTTGAAAATCACTTTGTCCTCTGCATTCATCCATACTATTTTCTTGGCAGGTCTTTTAAAGGGAAAGTTCACCAAAAATGAAGATTCTGTCATTTACTCACCATACGATTTTTGTATTACAATGGAAGTCAATGGGCTTGAATGTCATTTGTTTCCCAATGTTCTTTGAAATATCTTTTTTTGTGTTCACAGAAGAAAAAATGCATACAGTTTTAGAATGACATGAGGGTAAGTAAATGATGACAGAATTTTTCGGTATCCCAATTAACGAAAAACGCATCTGTATAACAGCTCAATCATGTTCCTAGAGATCAACCTTTCTTCAACCTCGGTCCATGCAGGCCAAAATGGTGAACCCTGCATAAATATATTAGGGATGGAAAACTTTGATACTTAGTGGGTTTGCCAATGCAGGCAGGAAGTTCACTGAAACTCCAGATTGTGTTAAAACTAATCAGTGGGACACTCAACAGCCAGTCTTCTTTTGCAAACTGCCACCCACAGCATGAGTAGAGCTGCTCCAGGCAGAAACAGCTGTGTGGTTATGTCATGCAACACATTGCTAGTCATAAGAAAACACATTGGCAAGCGAAGATAAAAATTATTTTAGCATTGCTTTATGAGAGTGGGACTGCTGATCCTTCAGGCCTACTGCAGCCAGGACCTCCATGTGATGTAACCCAAATTTGCGTCAGATGAAAACAGGCTTGACTTCTGGGCATGATAATTCATGTGTCCTACTTACTAATGGAATGTGACCCTGCCAAAATGTAGAGTTAAGATTGGGAATTAAGACACAAATGTGTTCAGGTATATCCATTGTTTGGCACTTGGCAGGTCTGTTTGTTTACCATTTCCATGACAACAGTGCCATGTGCTCACAGAACTAATCCTAGCAGGTGTGTGGAAGAAGAAATAAGAAAAAATGAAGGATGCCATCCTTTTTCAACTGTACTTCCTCATTAGCAGCTAAGCGTAAGATTCATTCAGTATATGTGTGGGCAGTGTCTTTGACATGACAAAACACAGTAAAAATGGTCAGCATGTATTGTCCAAACTGGTCTGTGTTGCATCTCAAATGACATTTACAATTTTAATTACGAGTAAACAATTGATCACTGAAATTCTATCTACTCCAGTACTGCAAGGCATTGTAGACAATAACTATGAATCGTGGCACATATTAGACTACGGCCAGACAGGGCTTAGAAGATTAATCCAGGTTTAGGCCTTAGTTCAATTAGGATATTTAAGTAGTTTTTATAAATGTGCCTTAGAAAAAAAACATTACTGGTGTGCATCTTAACAATGGCACTGACATATTTTAAGATACACTATATTGCCAAAAGTATTGGGACACCCCTCCAAATCATTGAATTCAGGTGTTCCAATCACTTCCATGGCCACAGGTAAAATCAAGCACCTAGGCATGCAGGCTGCTTCTACAAACATTTGTGAAAGAATGGGTCGCTCTCTGGAACTCAGTGAATTCAAGCGTGGTACCGTGATATAGGGCTGGGCGGTATGTCGTTACCGCGGAATAAAATGTCAACCGTAACAGATTTTGTTATTCCGTGTATACCGCAACATGTAAATAAGTGGGCATGGTTAACTCACGTGCAGCGTGCGTGAGACTGAGACACTAGGGCTGTTCGATTCCGAAATTTTTGGAATCGATTCCTCACTGTTGTTTTCAATTCTTTTCGATTCTTGTTTTTTTAATGAAAGATTGGAGGAACCTAGTCCCGGAGTGACCACAGGATATATATATAATATATATATATATATATATATATATATATATATATATATATAATATTATACTATACTATATTATATTATAATATTATATATATATACACTCACCTAAAGGATTATTAGGAACACCATACTAATACTGTGTTTGACCCCCTTTCGCCTTCAGAACTGCCTTAATTCTACGTGGCATTGATTCAACAAGGTGCTGAAAGCATTCTTTAGAAATGTTGGCCCATATTGATAGGATAGCATCTTGCAGTTGATGGAGATTTGTGGGATGCACATCCAGGGCACGAAGCTCCCGTTCCACCACATCCCAAAGATGCTCTATTGGGATGAGATCTGGTGACTGTGGGGGCCATTTTAGTACAGTGAACTCATTGTCATGTTCAAGAAACCAATTTGAAATGATTCGAGCTTTGTGACATGGTGCATTATCCTGCTGGAAGTAGCCATCAGAGGATGGGTACATGGTGGTCATAAAGGGATGGACATGGTCAGAAACAATGCTCAGGTAGGCCGTGGCATTTAAACGATGCCCAATTGGCACTAAGGGGCCTAAAGTGTGCCAAGAAAACATCCCCCACACCATTACACCACCACCACCAGCCTGCACAGTGGTAACAAGGCATGATGGATCCATGTTCTCATTCTGTTTACGCCAAATTCTGACTCTACCATCTGAATGTCTCAACAGAAATCGAGACTCATCAGACCAGGCAACATTTTTCCAGTCTTCAACTGTCCAATTTTGGTGAGCTCGTGCAAATTGTAGCCTCTTTTTCCTATTTGTAGTGGAGATGAGTGGTACCCGGTGGGGTCTTCTGCTGTTGTAGCCCATCCGCCTCAAGGTTGTGCGTGTTGTGGCTTCACAAATGCTTTGCTGCATACCTCGGTTGTAACGAGTGGTTATTTCAGTCAAAGTTGCTCTTCTATCAGCTTGAATCAGTCGGCCCATTCTCCTCTGACCTCTAGCATCAACAAGGCATTTTCGCCCACAGGACTGCCGCATACTGGATGTTTTACCCTTTTCACACCATTCTTTGTAAACTCTAGAAATGGTTGTGAGTGAAAATCCCAGTAACTGAGCAGATTGTGAAATACTCAGACCGGCCCGTCTGGCACCAACAACCATGCCACGCTCAAAATTGCTTAAATCACCTTTCTTTCCCATTCTGACATTCAGTTTGGAGTTCAGGAGATTGTCTTGACCAGGACCACACCCCTAAATGCATCGAAGCAACTGCCATGTGATTGGTTGATTAGATAATTGCATTAATGAGAAATTGAACAGGTGTTCCTAATAATCCTTTAGGTGAGTGTATATATATACACAAACCCGATTCCAAAAAAGTTGGGACATTGTACAAATTGTGAATAAAAACAGAATGCAATGATGTGGAAGTTTCAAATTTCAATATTTTATTCAGAATACAACATAGATGACATATCAAATGTTTAAACTGAGAAAATGTATCATTTTAAGGGAAAAATAAGTTGATTTTAAATTTCATGGCATCAACACATCTCAAAAAAGTTGGGACAAGGCCATGTTTACCACTGTGTGGCATCCCCTCTTCTTTTTATAACAGTCTGCAAACGTCTGGGGACTGAGGAGACAAGTTGCTCAAGTTTAGGAGTAGGAATGTTGTCCCATTCTTGTCTAATACAGGCTTCTAGTTGCTCAACTGTCTTAGGTCTTCTTTGTCGCATCTTCCTCTTTATGATGCGCCAAATGTTTTCTATGGGTGAAAGATCTGGACTGCAGGCTGGCCATTTCAGTACCCAGATCCTTCTTCTACGCAGCCATGATGTTGTAATTGATGCAGTATGTGGTCTGGCATTGTCATGTTGGAAAATGCAAGGTCTTCCCTGAAAGAGACGACGTCTGGATGGGAGCATATGTTGTTCTAGAACTTGGATATACCTTTCAGCATTGATGGTGCCTTTCCAGATGTGTAAGCTGCCCGTGCCACACGCACTCATGCAACCCCATACCATCAGAGATGCAGGCTTCTGAACTGAGTGCTGATAACAACTTGGGTTGTCCTTGTCCTCTTTAGTCCGGATGACATGGCGTCCCAGCTTTCCAAAAAGAACTTCAAATTTTGATTCGTCTGACCACAGAACAGTTTTCCACTTTGCCACAGTCCATTTTAAATGAGCCTTGGCCCAGAGAAAACGCCTGCGCTTCTGGATCATGTTTAGATATGGCTTCTTTTTTGACCTATAAAGTTTTAGCCGGCAACGGCGAATGGCACGGTGGATTGTGTTCACTGACAATGTTTTCTGGAAGTATTCCTGAGCCCATGTTGTGATTTCCATTACAGTAGCATTCCTGTATGTGATGCAGTGCCGTCTAAGGGCCCGAAGATCAAGGGCATCCAGTATGGTTTTCCGGCCTTGACCCTTACGCACAGAGATTGTTCCAGATTCTCTGAATCTTTGGATGATATTATGCACTGTAGATGATGGTAACTTCAAACTCTTTGCAATTTTTCTCTGAGAAACTCCTTTCTGATATTGCTCCACTATTTTTCACCGCAGCATTGGGGGAATTGGTGATCCTCTGCCCATCTTGACTTCTGAGAGACACTGCCACTCTGAGAGGCTCTTTTATACCCAATCATGTTGCCAATTGACCTAATAAGTTGCAAATTGGTCCTCCAGCTGTTCCTTATATGTACATTTAACTTTTCCGGCCTCTTATTGCTACCTGTCCCAACTTTTTTGGAATGTGTAGCTCTCATGAAATCCAAAATGAGCCAATATTTGGCATGACATTTCAAAATGTCTCACTTTCAACATTTGATATGTTATCTATATTCTATTGTGAATAAAAAATATAAGTTTATGAGATTTGTAAATTATTGCATTCCTTTTTAACTTTTTTGGAATCGGGTTTGTATATATATATATATATATATATATATTATATTATATTATATTATATATTTCCTTCTCTGAAGCTTTATTTGTAAAATGAAGATACATTTCAATAACTCTGATTTTAAATTGTAATTATGGATGCTTCTAAAGTTTGACAAAGTTTACTTTAGTGCTTTTGCATAGAATGTACGAGGCAAATTGTTCACAGAAATAAGTTATAATCACAATATTAACAAAAACAATGATATAAGAGTGCGCAGCTTATTTGTCAATCAGCGCAAGGAAGTTGCGTTCGTTACTATAGCAACAGTAGGCTCTCGGCCATTAATCTGTGCTCTAGGCACATTTTCTTTCAGAATTATTATTGGATTATAGAAAGAAAAAAAACAGCATTTTATTTAAAATGAAAATAAGACCCTCACATCTGCTATTGTAGACCAAGCAGCGCTCAAACCCTACCATTGTGCAAAATGTACTAAACTTGTCCAAGATGAAGGATCACAAGAAACAATGACAATAAACACCATTAACCTAAGTGAATGAAAGGTAGGCTAATAATTAGCAATATGCGTTCACATATGGCTTTATTTTAATGTCAGCATGGCATACCATAAAACTAAATTGTTAGAATTACGTTCTGGTGACGTCATTACGCGATGACGCAAAATAACCGCTGAATTGTTTTATTTTTAACTGGTTCATTGAAACGAACTGTCCGAAAAAACCTTTTGCAGAAATTAAATGGACTTCCAATCATTATTAGTGAGCGAGAGACAATTGAATGATTAACTCTGTTGAACTGAAAAGGGCTCTTAAAGAGGAGTTGATTCCCCTCGATGGAATCGATTCCAAACTTTGGAATCGAGGAATCGATTATTTTTGGAATCGATTCCCAGCCCTATGAGACACTGCGATTTGTCAAAGAAACATGGAGAAAGACGAACGAGCAGATCAGTAGGATCCACAAAGGAGTTAAGTTTTCTAAAGGGTTGTTAATAACGTGATATTGTCAGAACAAAGGCGGCAGCAGTCGACTACAAGAGCAGTGCAGAGAGGAGCGCACATGCTCGCAACGGGGAAAGCGTTATGAATGAAGCTTACTTGACAGTTCATATCAACATCTTCACGAATAGAAATAGCCTTAATTAATGTATAGTTATCAGCATCTTTCTGTCTCTTATGTGTACAGTTACTTTTTACACACGAAAATCGCATTTGTGGTAATTAACCTCGTTAAAGCGAATGTACATAATCCTGTATCTTGAGGCAAAATTACTAAGTATTGAGAATGCAACAGCGCGCATTATATTTTTCTAACTCCAAGCGATCGGCCACATCGGAACCAGCTGATAAAATCTTCCTTTTATTCGATAACCGAGCGCATTAATGATGCAAAAGACGTGCGCGTGCACACGCGATGAGAGGCGAATATGAAAGGCTGAGCGGCGGTGTGTCAGTCTTCACCGGGATACAGTAAAATAATGACGCAGTTACAAGGTGTGTGTGCAAAAGGCCACTTGATGAGTGAGAGAATGTCAGAGCAATATCGCACTAACCATAGCTGGGACTCTTATTATGAAAGTACGTAGTGCGCGCGCGGCTGGAAGAGACACTGTTCATTCAGCACGGCGCGAACGGCAGATTGCATCGGCTGCTGCAGGATCGGGTTTGCGGCATTCACAAGCGCTGAAGACGTGCATCAAAGCCATTGTCAGCCTCAGATTGGATGTATCTTGTGCTTGTGTGCGTCCTATAAGAGCGAGTACTGTTAATCCTTTACATTGGCTGATTTATGCTCGTTATCAGTTAAGACGCAGTTATCAGCTGTGAAAGTTACGTGACGATGCAAATTCATCTGTGCTAGCTCTAATAATTCAACTGTCGATCTACAATGTTCAGAGTTATAATGTTTATTATATTATAGTAAGTCACGTAGATAAATAATGATAGTAAATGTGATGGAAGATGTTATATCAGGTGTTCATACATCATTGTTATTGTATGAGGGAAGCAGCTTATAGTCATATGTGATAATCATTTGTAATGATGTTGCTGTTATTAGAATACAGCTCTTTGTGTGTTGCAGAGAAACCACACACACACATCCTTTACCACAACCATACCATCCAAGTGCATACCATTATATGCCAGCTGATATGCACCCAGTCCCCTTAAGAACCAAACCCACTCTGATTGAGACAGGACTTGCTGACTGTACCTCAGGTTTCTCAGCTAAATGTGCTTAACCTGTTCATGTATTGTATCAACCATCGCATGATTCTCTGCAATTATTCCCAGGCTCAAACTAAACTAAAGAGATCCATTCCCTCTGAACGCTGCAAAGGAATCCTCATTGACTCTAACACCTAAGCCCTCCACAGTCCTGTTACGTCATGCTACTTGTTAATGTTCATGTAAAGGCTGACTCCACCCTCTGATATATCTGCATACCAGTGATAATAAACCAGTTAAATTGACCCTTCACTCTGTGGTGTTCTGACCGACACACCAGGGGCCTGTTTCAATAAGGAGGTTCAACCAACTCTGAGTTTAAACTTGAACTCTGAGTTGACCTACCCTGAGATGGGAAACTCTTGAGTTTTGGGTTTCAGAACAGCTAAATTGAGGTAGTTAAATCAACTCTGAATAGACTGACTCTGAGTTAAGCGCGTGCACCACGACTGAAAAGCCACGATCAATGGAGCTCCGAAATTACGATTCACCATGGCAACAGCACCCAACAAAAAGACGTCTGCATACTTCCGGGTAAAACGTAAGTTTAATTCTTAATCATTGTTATAATATCAGAGGTGAAAACTGGCAGAACAGTAAGTTATTGAACTAATATTCATTTTCATGGTATCCCACGGGCTGTGGTAGCTAAAAATGAAGTATAAAAATATAATTTAATCAGGTAAAGCTTTAAGCATAAAAGGTTCATGGGTGTAGGATTCATGACTTTACAAACATTTGACATTAAATAAATATCATTCAGTGTCTATTTCAATGTGCAGCAGCTTTTTCCTTATAGTCTAATGCTCTTTTCGTATAATGTTATCTAATTCAACCTGTTACATTTGTGAATTAGGGTAATCAAATTAACATTTGACTTCTACTCAGGCCAACAGCAAAGAAGGAAGAGGCTCGCAAAACACCAGCACTGACAGATGACGAGGAGATGGAGGAAGAATATTAACAGAATATTAAAACAGGAAAAAAAAGAACTGTTGCTTTTGTATTTAGCAAATAAAGATGACCAAATAAATTGTAAATAATTTGTGTTTAACACCTGTGGTGTATGGCATATATTTCAGACCCTTCCTTCTGGTATTCTTCCATTCCATATAGTAATCTTTCATTTTTGAAAGGTGCGATGATGGGAATATGCATATCAATGCATCCAACCACACTGGAAATCTTAAAGGAAATTCTAATTATTAGGTTTCTTCCAGAGGTTGCAAAAAGATATCAAGTGAACATCATTTAACCTGATTTCTACACCACTGACCTGCAATCCTGTGAAACTCCTCTTTGATGCTCTCATGGGTTTGTGCCCAGGAAACCACACAAACATATTCAGAAAGAGCTCGTGAGAGTGAGGCAAACTTTCCTTACCTCTCTGCATACAGCAGCCTTACTAATATGCTCTGCATCTCTGATATTATATAGAAAACTATCATTAAAACATGGTACTGCTCAAATAAATATGCATGTGGATATAGCAAGCAAAAAAATCCTCTCCTGACATGAATGTAACTCCCTACAAATTACTGCAGCCTCCTCATATACAGGATGCTATTTGTGTCATTTTGACAGTGTCCTCTTGATGAAAATATTCGCAGTGAATGAATGTACCTGCACTGCAAAAAAATGCTTTTCTTTTGTCTTGTAATTTCCAGTCAAAATATCTAAAGATTCTTAAATCACTGTGCATTTTCTAGGCCTACATAAGAAAAATTACATAAGTATTTAGTCTTGTTTTCTGGGGGACAAAAGAAAAAGCTAATTTAAGTGCATTTTTCTTATTTTGCAAATTATATGCCAATAGGGTAAGAAAAAAATACTCAGTATGAAAAGCATTTGTGCAGTGTGAATGAATGAATGATGTATTTAAACACTGCTGGCGCTTTAAAAAGGGGGAGGAGACCGAAAGAAACTCTGGGTTTACCGAAGAAAACCTACTCCAGACCAGGTTAGGTTCACAGAGTAAGTTACCTCTCTTTCAGAAACGGGCTTGACTTACCCTGCTTTCTCGGGTTTAACATACCTCCCATTCTGAAACAGAAAACTCAGAGTTCCCCTCATTTCAGGGTTAACATACTCAGAGTTTTCACTTAACCTCCTTTCTGAAACGGGCCCCAGGTTCACTGTGATCTAAACTAGCCCTAACATCTTCAGGTAGCCCTTCGCTACAGTGTGTATAATTTAAACTACTTAGTCAACACTAACAGTATAGTTGCTGTTCAGTTTGATACTGCTGCTCTCCTTCTAGTCACTTCTGAACGCTTCCCTCTCTTCATTAAAGCTCCAGGTGAAGGGTTGCCAGTTATCAGAAAAAGAGCAAAACAAGCCCCTTAAAAACAGTATAATAAACAGACATGGCAAAACTGTACCAGGGAACACATTTAAACAATATAACTAGTGTTACTAATATCCTACCTAATTAAAACAAAGTAAATGCAATTTATTATGAATAGAATAGTTCAATATAAAATATTTAGATATTATAAACTGATTGATTAAAGGGATAGTTCACCCAAAAATGAAAATTAGCCCATGATTTACTCACCCTCAAGTCATCCTAGGTGCATATGACATTCTTCTTTCAGACGATTAAAATTGGAGTTATATTAAACAAGTCCTGGTTAATCCAAGCTTTATAATGGCAGTGATTGTTGTTCTGTTTTTGAAGTCCATAAAAATGCCTCTGTCCGTCATATAACGTGCTCCACACGGCTCTGGGGGGTTAATAAAGGGCTTCTGAAGCGAATCGATGCGTTTGTGTAAGAAAAATATCCATATTTAAAACTTTATAAAGTAAAGTCCCGGCCGATCACCTTCCGTATTCAACTAATGGAAAAAGTGTTGAAAGTGCCTCTGCAGTTCAAAATGCTTACGCTACGTCTGACGAACGTAACTGGTAGCGTAAGCATTTTGAATGGACTTAAAAAACAGAACAACAATCACTGCCATTATAAAGCTTGGATTGGCCAGGACTTGTTTAATATAACTCCAATTTTATTCGTCTGAAAGAAGAATGTCATATACACCTAGGATGACTTGAGGGTGAGTAAATCATGGGCTAATTTTCATTTTTGGGTGAACTATCCCTTTAAGTAAAACAATAACGAGATTTTAAAATAATTCAGCAACATTTCATTTAAAAATTAATTGCCCTTATGAGTTGTATTAATATCAATCAGTTGGGGCAGTTCATCTAAAAGTTGAGTGGGTTTCGTTTACTATATCAATATAGTTTACCAAATAAATAATTCACCAAATAAAAGAAAAACAAAAATCAAACAAGGTGAAGTATTTTAATTTCTAAAGTATTTAAGATTTATTATATAAAGCCCTTTTTGTCGATTTTCCAGAGTAAATTCAAATATAAATTACTATATCGTGATATATATCGTTACCGTGAAATAAAATTACTCATACCGTGAAACAGAATTTTGATCATACCGCCCAGCCCTACCATGATAGGTTGCCACCTGTGCAATAAGTCCATTCGTGAAACTTCCTCACTATTAAATATTCCATGGCCAACTGTTAGTGGTATTATAACAAATTGGAAGCAATTGGGAACAACAGCAACTCAGCCACGAAGTGGTAGGCCACGTAAAATCACAGACCGGGGTCAGCACATGCTGAGGCGCACAGTGCGCAGAAGTCGCCAACTTTCTGCAGAGTTAATAGCTACAGACCTCCAAACTTCACGTGGCCTTCAGATTAGCTCAAGAACAGTGCGTAGAGAGCTTCATGGAATGGGTTTCCATGGCCGAGCAGCTACCTCCAAGCCTTACATCACCAAGTGCAATGCAAAGCGTCGGATGCAGTGGTGTAAAGCACGCCACCACTGGACTCTAGAGCAGTGGAGACGTGTTCTCTGAAGTGACGAATCACGCTTCTCTGTCTGGCAATCCGATGGGCGAGTCTGGGTTTGGCAGTTGCCAGGAGAGCGGTACTTGCCTGACTGCATTGTGCCAAGTGTAAAGTTTGGTGGAGGGGGGATTATGGTGTGGGGTTGTTTTTCAGAGGTTGGGCTTGGCCCCTTAGTTCCAGTGAAAGGAACTCTTAATGCTTCAGCATACCAAGACATTTTGGACAATTTCATGCTCCCATCTTTGTGGGAACAGTTTGGGGATGGCCCCTTCCTGTTCCAACATGACTGCGCACCAGTGCACAAAGCAAGGTCCATAAAGACATGGATGAGCGAGTTTGGTGTGGAGAAACTTGACTGGTCCTGACCTCAACCCGATAGAACACCTTCGGGATGAATTAGAGCGGAGACTGCGAGCCAGGCCTTCTCATCCAACATCAGTGCCTGACCTCACAAATGCACTTCTAGAAGAATGGTCAAAAATTCCCATAAACACAGCCTTCCCAGAAGAGTTGAAGCTGTTATAGCTGCAAAGGTTGGACCAACTCCATATTAAACCCTACAGGTAAAGAATGGGATGTCATTAAAGTTCATGTGCATGTAAAGGCAGGCGTCCCAAAACTTTTGGCAATATAGTGTATGCCAGAGCAAGTTTCTTTCAGTTAAAACAGCTCAGACATGCATTTTAGTCTGGGACTAGGCTTAAGCCTTGTCTGTGAAACCGGCCATATAAATCTCCAAGATGCACTATAACAAGACATTCTTGCAATTTCTACAAAACCTCTATGTTAGCCAGTCAGATAATTTTACCTAGCTTGCATGTTTAAAAAGATTTACAAGCAGAAAAATGATCGCAAGGTCCAAAAAAACGCATGTGTATATGGGGAAAAAAAAGGTGATCTAACAGGTCACATGAAAGTCGACTGTCTTGTGAGCTTTGCTATGCGTACATACAGTAGTGTGGTAGAAGTGGTTTAAACAAACACTCAGAACCGCTGACTCACTGACACACCTCATGTACAGTAGTTCCTGGATGATACACTACAGAATACAATGCATCCTTTAGTCTAGTATGATAATGCCAAACAAACCTAACCACTTCTATTTAAAGATCAATTCATAAGGAAATCATAAACATAAATTAGAGTTTCAGACATCCATGCTTAATGTAAAACGATTGCACTTGAACATTCACTACTCATAATATGGCTGTTCCACACTGCTCCTTAAACCACTTGAGAAGACACAACTGTCATTAAGATGCTTTCTGGAATGCTTACAGAAATTTTCAAATATATTTCTGATAATAAGTATTAAAAGAAATAATCAAATGGCTGCTCACAAAGATCGGATTTTAATGGCATGAAAAAATTAGGAGAAAGCTAGTTTCTTTCTTACAGCTGCTGAGTCATATCCTCACATCTTAAAAATCAAAGCACTCTAGTTTTGTAGTTTAAGGAAATTAGACCTTTTAAAGTTTAGTTACAAACAAGTTCCTCACGCCTTTAAAGTGCACTTCAAATTGTGAAGTGTATCAAAATTGCAATTTGTGCTTTTTATTTTACTTTGTCACTTTGTGAACAAAATTATTACTCTGAGATTTAAGTTCCTGATTTTTTTAAAAATCCTATCACTCATTTTGCCCACAACCCAATTAAAACTTTTTTTTTCATTCAGCCATTCACTTGTTCTAGTCAGAAAAACTTTGACCTTACACAGTGGCACATATTGTGCATTTGCCATCTGACATCCATGTGAGAGCTCTGTTTCCTCTCCCTGCTGGCATGTTACCACTGAGGGATGAGATGAGAACTGAATTGAGTAATGGTGCATATGCAAATAAACCCCAAATATCAAGTCAATACACCAGTTACCAATCTGCCCGAACTGCCAACCATAATGATCTTGCATAAGCATGACCCATGAAGCCATTAAGCCAATGTTAACAATAACCACTTTTGATTCATGAGGGGTTTGATAGAGCTGCTCAAAAAATGGTTTGGCTTAAGTCACTTACTGATTAAATGGTAAAATGAACTCTGTTTTGGCCTAATGAAAGGGAAATTTATAAGTAAACACAAAGATGGCTGTTGTGGCCTCAATGTCAGCTGAATTCACCTCTCACTGATGCAATAATAAATGTTTTCAGTGATCAGGCAAAATATGGCAGCGAAAACTAAATTAATGGTAGGGTGAATTCAGGCTGATTGGGACACTTTTCCAAAGTCATCTCAATGGCAAAAAGTGTCCCAATCACCCTGAATTCACCCTACATGAAGGTAACAAAGTGGTCGACTGCAATATCAATTGCCCATACAATATCTATCATCAACCCTAATCACTACATATCAGCAACAATGTAGTCCTGATTGTTTACTCTCTGCAAATAAAATTAACTATAAAATCATATAAAAGGGATCCAGTGTGCTCTCCAATTTTTGCAATCAAGTTACTAACAACTAACAGGTAAACAGAAGTTGCCTTTGTTATCAACGAAACAAAATTCACGCTGGACTCAGAAATAAATAAACCAAACCATAGGCTAGCCTATGAAGTGCAGGCAACCCCCTAAAAAGACCTACAAATAAGCAATGTAAGCAATAAAAAAAGAGTATATATTTAACTATGAATATTATAAATTATACATACCAGGGAATTTTATAGTCCACTACACCGACCCCTCCATAACTTATTTTGTAATAGGTGTTATAGTGTTTTACTTCTTTACCTGCTGCAGTAGAGTCATTCACAGCACGTGCTGGCGTTGAACCTACAGTAATAAACATTTTCTTCATCGCAACGATAATGTTTGCAGGTTTTATTTCAATGTGTAGTACAGTAAATATCCGATTGCATTAAGCGCTCGTTTTGTTCTCTGTGTTCTAGACAGTGTGCCGTTTTTGTGGAGCGAGAAAAGCTTCAAACGATGCAGTGATTGCATGAGTTGACCTGTCCAAATGACTCAGCATCGCGAAGCGATTCAAGCCATTAAAGTAGACCATTGCTAAATTCGGAACCGCATACTAGTATTCTACTCGTACTACTTTTACCACATCTTTCTATGGCAGAAATAGTAGTATGCGGATCTGAATTCAGCCCATTTCAAATCCATTGAAACTACTCAAAAGAGCGTTGTTAATCGTTCGTAGATCGGGCATCGCTATTGCTTGTTTACAGCCGAAAGAAAACACCGGACACACGACATGTTTGCTTAAAAATGTGAGCTTCTCATGTCGGTATACGCTAAAAATCACTCGTCGGACAAGTATTTATCAGTAAGATTGTACAAAACAAGACCATACGAGTGTCACATTTTTTGCATAGGCTATTGGTAAATTGGCTCACCTCAAGAAAATCTACGGAGCCCCGAAAGGATGGTGATAGATAAAATATGAGATGAGAGAAAAATTATATTTCGATGTAAATGTGTTACGGATCAGTTGCGTTCGATCTCAAGTTTCTCGCGAAAAATGAAAACGCAAAGTTTTGCTAGCAACCTACGTTTCTTGGTAAACTTGGGTGTTGATTTTTTTTTCATCACTATGTCCCTTTTTGTGCTACGTAAAAATCAACATAGCCTATATTTAATGTTTATTTTTGCTAGTGTTAGCTATAATCAAATATAATATGTCTCGCTACAAAACCAAGGTATTTTGTGTCTCAGGTGCTTGAAAACCGTCATGGGACACTAGTGTAGCGTGATATAACATTTTGGAGCTTGACATCTAATATGTTTTTTTAACAAAGACTTTACTTAAAGGGGCTTTGGTTTTAATCAGGTTTTAATCAGGCCTACACTGCCATCTACTGTTAGAGAGTAGAAATAACAGTTGCTTGACTGTCAAGGACATTTTATGACACCAGCATCATTAGCAAGTAAATTCCCAAGATAAATATCTCTAGACCGGTTTCAGGCAATCAGGAAATATTAATCTCTTGTATAGCCTACCTGTGCAAAATAGTTCAATAGCTCGATGTGATCTTTGTCCTCAGGGCTTGCTAATTTGACTAACCTGTCTCTCATATCTGAATATATATTTAAATCATGCTAATAGTGGAAGTAGTGACTGCATATTATGGGACTCCAAGAGTAAACATGCTCTCTTGTTCCCCCTGGGTAGCAGATCAGCGGTGAGGCTGTTGCTATAGAAACGCAGGCAGCACAGGTTGTCGGCGGCTGTTCGGTGGAAAGGTGTTGAAGGCGCACTCGTATGTCAGGAAAGTAGGCAGGCGGATCTGAAGACCGGCGATTAAGAAAGAAATATTAAAGGAATTGATCAGAAGAAGGACATGTCTGAGCGAGTAGCCTCATGTGGGAACCTCTATGACACGAACAGCCTTCTGCTTCGGTATTGCAACGGTAAGTTTGGCAGCGACCTGACTGAGCATTCATAATGAATGCGCGAGAGAGCCACACGAGATGGTTTGTTTTCGTCACCCATTTCAAACGTATTGTCTTTGATAGTCAGTTTTGCATCAGCATTCCAGCAATGTAATGTTATTGACGTTTCAGTGTGTCACTGCACAACAAAAGACACTGTCTTTTATGTTTGTTTTATATAGCCTACATGCAAATTTCATTCTCTCCTAAAACATTTTTTTATAGCATAACTGTTTGGGATCAGTGTCATGGTACAAGAATGAACATCTACTCAGATTCAGATAGGCTATTTGAGAATTACAATCCGAGCTACATATGTGTTTACATTTTTTTTTTATTCATTTTTTCATCAGCTTTTGATATGCTTGAAGCCTCTCATCCTCAGCAAACCTGATTCAGCTTGCTTGCTGGGACTTTGTTGTTTGGTTTCAGCTTTACAAGGTTTTAGTGGAAAGAATGTACTAAGTTGCTTATTTATTGTGAGCCGTCTAGTAGTGTATAACATTACCCACCTATTAAGATGGATTTACCAGGGTTACTGTGTATCTCTTCCCTAGTGATAACAATACCTTGAAGTTTAGGTGTAAACATCATGTCTGTTTTCAGCATTATCATGACTATTAATACAAAGATCTAATCAAGATCTAAACAAACATTAGCCAAAATATTTGCAATATTTGCAAAGCTGTGGTTTAATTACACTGTTAGAAAGAAAGGTTGCGGGGTTCTATATAGAACTCTATGGTTCTTGACTCAATTTTAAAGAACCCTTTATGCCTAAAAAGTTCCATATATGGAGAAATGTCAAATCATCGCATAATACTTTCATGTTTAATGGGTTATTTAATATTTTTTTCTAGGGACAAAGTATGTTTACGAGCTACTCAATTCATAGAATTTCATTAAGATTAAAAATTAGTTAAAACTTAATCCATTAAATGATCCCATAATAGAACCCCTAAAAGGTTCTATATATGAAGTGCCTGATGGAACCCTTTAAGCTTCTATAGAACCTTTCCTGTAGTTTTGCTGTAGGACCCAGATTTTGCATTATATGTAAAGTGCAGGTGACCCAGCAGAGCACCAGATTTGATTATCATACAGAATAATACCATGACAATGCATAGGAAAAATGATAAGGAAAATGATGTGTTGTCATGTCTGACAAAACATACTGTGAACAACAGCAGAAATGTGATTTACCCGTCTAAAACACTGGCCTAAATATTGCATTAGTATTATCTATTTTACCAACTGATGAATGTGTGTCAAAATACCATACAAATTGTTGACCATGCGTCCTTGGACCTCAACGACAAAAGACATGGATAAGATAAGATGTTTCTCCTGCCTATTAAGAATGATAAGCCTATTGAATCTGCAATCATAGCTGAGTGATTATATGGTTAGTTGCAATTTATTATTTCCTTTTAACATATTTTTTTCCCCATGTTGCAGAATAGACCTGCAACTCATTTTGGGGTAAAATACATTTCAAAACCACAGAAAGTTCTATATACACACACAAAAAAAAAAAAAAAAAATTAAGCCTTTTTTTAAGATTTATGCAATTTAATTATTAGTAAAATTCCATCAAATTGAATTGAATATTGAATAATCCTTACATATTTTAATTGAATAATTGATTAAGGATTGTTCAATTATTCAATTAAAATACGTAAGGATTATTCAATTTGATGGAATTTTACTATTAATTAAATTGCATAAATCTTAAAAAAAGGAAAAACATTTGTGAGTGTACAGCAAATGCAAATATTTCAAAGCAATTAAGTACAAATACATAAAATTATTATATTTATTTAATATTTATAAAGTATTATTTTTATCTTTTAATAAAAAATGAAGAAATAATAAATCACAATTAAAATGCTTGAGTAAAATTTACAATTTTATATCATACATTTCGGCCAATCACTGAAGGTCTTGTTAGGGAATTCGATATTATCACTATGGCGTCTTTATTCTAATAACCACTGTGCACAGCTTGTTGCTGTTGTCACTTAGGAACCATTCGTCTGTTTCATCAGTTCTTGTGAATTACAGTTTCTCTCAAGGATAGGTATCAGTGTACATTGTGGTCATTGTTTGGGTTTTCAGGTCAGTTTCTGTGACAGATGGTTTGGCTGAACAGCAGATGGATGGGTAGACACTAGAGACTGGGTCAGAAAGAGTGTCTGTCCATGTTGTACAGTTAGATGGTTTAGACCAATTATAAATGTTGTACATGAAGATCTTAAGGTCAGACTATGATATTAACAAACTGAATGCATTTAAAAGTCCCTGATGTGGATCATATTGATTCAAATTATAAGAAAATGAGCATGCGCCCAAGGGGTATAAAACAAGAAGTCATAAATTGTCAAACTGACATACACACTTCAGTGTGCTATTGGTGGAGAGGCTGGTCAGTGCACTTCCTGGTAGTGCCTGGCTGACAGGTCTGGAGTCGAGCCAAGCCTCTCTCTCTGCCAACAGCACCACCAGCAGTTTTCTACCGCATAGGAGACGGGGAACAGCATCCTGTTACAAACATCACCCATCTCCTCTTTACACACAGCACAGAGGGTGGGGGAGGGTGAGGAAGGGAGGTCCAGACACAGGATCAGCCATCCAGCAAGCCAAGGGGAAGGTGGGAGAAAGAATCTTTGGCCAGGCAGGCATTTGGCACCTTTAGGAAACCCCTAGAGAGCTTCAGCGGATCAGGCTGTCTGAGCGGGTGACTGACAGGCGGACATAGTACTGACTGGAATGGCAGGTAGGAGGGGAATACAAGCAGAGCGAGATGATGAATTTTTAAGTGTGCTTGGTTACTGAGCATCCGGTTTCCTCCAGAGTGCTTTTGTCTTACAGCATCACTATAGCTTCATCCTGCTTTCTTCTCACCTTCCACTTTTGCCTCCCATTTTCTTTCACTTTTATTATTTCTGTTGACATGCTCACCACCTACTGATTGCCGGTTTATTTGAAGTTAAGATCTTAATGGTTAGTGTGTACAGGCACTAACAGAGGTTTATTATATGCACACTTAGTGTGCAGCCCGTTGCATTGCCCTTGAGATTGAAACAGAGACAAGGAGCCACTATTTTATGTGAAATATGATATTGAGGAAAAATTTACATTTGGAAAAATGTAAATGTGACAGGAATTTTCCTTCTGGTTTTGATTATTGTGTTTATTTATAAGTTGTATATTTAAATTAAATGCACCCGATGGCCGACGCAGTGAATCAGCATTTGAAACTTGCTCAATTGTTCACTCATGCTTTCATGCTTTAGGGGGTTTCAAAATTGGGTAAAAATTAATCAAAGTGCCCATGTAATCTCTCTTTTTAATCACAGACGTTTTCACATGTTGAAAGTTTCCGACACTTAAAAATGCAAAAAAAATTATTAGTGCAAACAAATAATGCTCAAGCTTTTCACCATCACTTTTCTGAGCCATTTGTTTTAATTACTTTTAACCAACAGGACATTCAAGTCAATGTATGAAGTGACAGGTGTGCTAGAAAGGTAACCACACGTGTACAAATACTTTTTGTCTTCATTTTGTATAATATTTGCATTTTTTATGTGAAAAATTTGTTTAGCTCAAGAACTGTTGTGCTATAATTAATTTAAGTAGATGCTATTTGTTTTTATATTCTATTATGAAAAGATATTTGTACAGTTTTTAAGTGTGACTTGAGTGTCCAAAGAGTGTGTACATTAAAATGAACTTTCTACTTTATTATTAATCAAATTTATATTATTAATATATTAGAATATTCTAACTTAATTGAATACTAAAAAATATACAATCAATTTTTTACAATATTACAATATTTTTTAACCCCAATAACTATTTTTTTTTTTTTATGTTTTTTAAACAGAAATTTCTAGAATCACAAAATTAATTTTGAGCAATTAATATATCAACAATCCCAGTTTCTGTTAAAGGGTTAGTTCACCAAAAATTATTTACTCACCCTTGTGTCGTTCCAAACCCGTAAGATCCTCGTTCATCTTCGGAACACGAATTAAGATATTTTTGATGAAATCCGAGAGCTCTCTGTCCCCTCCATAGACAGCAATTTATTTACCACTTTCAAGGCTCAGAAAGGTAGGAAAAACATCGTTAAAATAGTCCATGTGACTACAGTGTTTCAACCTTAAATGTTATGAAGCGGCGAGGATACTTTTTGTGCGCAAAAAACAAACAAAAATAACGACTTTATTCAACAATTTCTTCTAGCCTGTGTCAGACTCTTACACTGTTGATGCAGTGTAAACAGTGTAAGCAGCTTTGTCCTAATTACATCAGAAATACCAGAGGAAATACCTTATATTGGGGGGCCTTTGAATATTATATATTGGATTATGGAGAGACTTGGAATGAGAACCACTGGTTTAAAGGGATAGTTTACTCAAAAATGAAAATTCTGTCATCATTTACTCATTCTCATGTTGTCTCAAACCTGTATGACTTTCTTATTTGGAGCACAAAAATATCTTCCACAGAAGAAAGTTAAACAGTTTTGGACCAATTGTACTGTACAAATTCTAATGCTATAACTATCTGTTTATCTCTTTCAGATGATAATGTATCAGCTGGGAGTGGGATGGAGATGGATGACCGTCTTTCTCACCTGGAGCAGAGGGTGCAGCTGCAGGAGGATGAGATTCAGCTGCTGAAGGCGGCGCTGGCGGATGCTTTGAGAAGGCTGGGCTGCTGTGAGGAGATCACACAGACCAGCAGCAAGAAAGGTGGACCTACTAAAGGTCAGAGCTTCATCATGGCCCTCTGCTTATTGTCATTACGTGTTTAGAGCCTAGAAAACTGCCAATTGGAAGATATTTTTTCCATCTAAAGCAACGGAAAATCTAAGGGTAACCTTCCCTTAGGGTGCATTACTGATTGAAAATTCTGAGATGTAGCCTTTGTGTTAGCAGGCAAGGTTCTTAACTGTTATAGGATATTTCAACCAGGGATGTATTGTAATACATTATATAGTGGTTACATAAAAAGTTTCCACGTGGGAGGTGAAGATAATTTGCATGTCATCTCACTGTGTTCCTCTGTTTCTTCCTTCCTGATTTAGTTCGGCAGATACTGCAAGCTCTGCCATCCAAGCCTCTGACAAATGGCTATGTGCAAACAAAACGCTTGAGTGGCTACCCTTCCTCTCCCTCCTCTCCGAAAAAGGAGGTACTGATGTCTATCAAAAGGTGAGAGTTATTAGCAAGATATATGTCATTTTGTATTGCATATTATCTCTACACATTTTCAAATGCCATTTTATTGGAAAACATGCTGGTATCACACATTAAAGAAGTACATATTTGCATTTATTCTACACAAGTTTTGTTGCTCAATAACATCAGTGCAGTATTACTTCTCGACCTAAAGATGGCAGTATTGAGTAATAAACCATTTGGAACATTTAGCCTAAAGTTTAGCCTGGTTTTAGGTTTCTTATGATTTATTAATAGTTAATATAATCATTCATAATTAATATTAATAATTTTTATTAATGTGAACTTGAGAAACTGCTTGTTGTCCCGTCATAACACCACAAAGAGTCTGCTGTGTTGTTAAATACTTCCAGATCGACATAATCACTGTCTTCAAAATAACATCCTATCATATTCCATATTTACTACAATTTAAGTATATACTGCATACTATTTTGTGAAATAGTATACAATTCAGCACTCAGAATTCAACTAATGTTGAATATTGAAATACACTCACTACAGTTCAAAAGTTTGGGGTTGTTAAGATTTTTTTTTTTTTTTTTAAAGAAGTCTCTTCTGCTCACCAAGGCTGCATTTATTTGATTAAAAATAGAATAAAAACAGTAATATGAAATATTATGCTATTTAAAATTACTGTTTTCTATTTAAATATATTTATTCCTGTGATGGCAAAGCTGAATTTTCAGCATTACTCCAGTCTTCAGTGTCACATGATGCATGTTTGTGATGTTCATAAGACATAGGGTATAATGTGTTTGGCATTATAATTGTCGAAAGGGTACCCATGTGCCTTCAATGCACCTTTTTTGCTCACACCCGACAGTCCATGGGGTATTATGTTACTAAAGTGTGGGCTCGGAAGTGGGCTGCAAGGGCTTATGGCAATATTTGGGCCTAAAGGGCAACACATAGGGTCTTATAAGCCTAAAACTTCACTGCCGGTCAGCCTATGTCAGAGTGTGTTTTCTACTATATCCATGATTGTATCATGTATTCACCCAAGCCCAAGACCTGTTTTGTTCTCTCCTAGTCTCCTGTTTCTTTGATGTCTTTCTTTCCTGCTCTCTGCATTTGGCCTCACTCATTCTTCTCCACCTCATGCTCTTGTCTCTGTGTGTCAGGAAGAGCATGTCCACAGAACGCCTGTCCACGGTGAAGAAGGAGATGGCCGATTCCCGCAGCAGAACCACCTCATCCGGCAGCTCAACATGTGGAAAAAGAGACAGGTACCTTTTCATCTAAATAAAGTACATTAAACTCAATGATTTTTCTGTACACAGAGATGAAAACTCTTTCCCTCCACAAGATGTCAACACAGCCAAAAATAGATGCTACTTCAGTGTCTAATTAGATGACAAAGCCAGACCTTTGGTCAGCAAGACACCAGAGACAGTAGGTGAAGTAAAGGACCATCTATAGAAAACATTTTATAAAATAAAATTTTAGACCATGATCAGATGATAATCAGATGATGATATTATTGTTGTAATTGTATTGCTATGAAATGTACAGTTTTGCCTATTTAGGCCTTTCTTTGTTTAAGTAGAATGGTACTGCAATTGTTAAAGGTTGTTAAACTTTTTTCTTACCTCAATGTTGGTACATAGACAACATACACTTCTGTTCAAAAGTTTGGGGTCAGTAAAGATGCATTAAATTGATCAAAAGGGATAGTAAAAGATTTCTATTCCAAAGATTTGTATTTCAAATAAATGCTGTTCTTTTAAACTTTATATTTATAATTTTGTCCTGAAAAAAATGTATAATAGTTTCCACAAAACATATTAAGCAGCACAACAGTTTTCAACATTAACAATAATCACGATTGTTTCAAAATCTGCATATTAAAATGATTTCTGAAGGATCATGTGACACTGAAGATTGGAGTAATGGCTGCATGTGAAAAATAAAATGTAATATATTAAATTTTAAAATATATTAAAATAGGAAACGGTTATGTTAATTTTGATCAAATAAATGCAGCTTTGATGAGCATAAAAGACTTCTTTCAAAAACATTTAAAAAATCTTACAACCCCAAACTTTTGAAATGTAGTGTTAGTGTATACTGTTTTGTTTCTTATTAAGTGAGATATAACTACTAAGTGTGTTTGTTGTGCACACACCAAGAAGGCTTAGGAGCAATGTGATCAAATAGTCATACATAATTTATGGTGTGTATGCATGGAGTTCCAGGAAGGAAGGTAAACACTGATGTTCAAGCTAGACATCTGTCAATAAAAGTGTTATTGACTGAGATCCTATCAGAGCTGTATAGCAACCACTGGAAAACTCTCATTAAACTTTCATAAAAAGAATCCATTAGCCAGGTTAACACTTAAAATAGTGTTAAATTCAATTCAATTCAATTGTAATTGTTTTTACTATTTTTATAGTGGAAATGAGGGTAAAAAGGATATTTCAGTAGAGAACAATTCAAGCTTGTCATTATATGAGTCCATAAAGCCTTTGTTCCTATCACAAACTACTACATAATGAGAGCTTAATTCCACTAAAGGGTTAAGTATCAGTTCCAACAGGTTTCCCACCAAGCTCCTGCAGGATGTTTGTACAGCAGATAATCCTACACATTAGTAGTTTTATATTTATGGCAAGATGATTGTTTGAGATTAAACTTTGCACATGGCAGCTTTGCGCAGTCACTTGGTTGACACTCACCACTAAAACAGTCTCTTGACCACAGAGTGCTTCATGTTACTGCATTGAAGCAATGGGGGGTGTGGTCACCCAGAAAAGGGCTGTCATGCACACTGAGGAAGTGTCCTCCCATTGGTTAGCAAGGTCCATGTTCCTGCAGAGCTGAAGTTAACTCAAACAAGGAACTCAGTCTTTTGCCTGACGCTTCTGCAAATTCCAGCTAGCGCTTAAACAGAATAACGGGAAAAACAACATGAAGAAGTCGACCAGGTAAAGCTCATGTTCTTGTTAAGCTTTCAGGTCTTCAAAAGAAAAACTTTTGGTAGTTATAGGGTGAGGCTGATAATATAATTGCTTTCAACTTCCTGCAACAAAGCAAACATAGGTAGGCAAACAAGAATATTTACAGCATCATGGCTTCTATAGATAAACAAAGCACCTGGGCTAAGTTTGTGTCGTAACTTCCCAAATGAGAACAAAAGACTGAGCAAACTTTTAAAGCATAGATGGAATCTAACAACCTTTTTCATATGCATTTTACTTTGCTGTTGCAAGGCTTCAGTTTTGTTTGTTTTAGGGCATGTTTTAGTTTTTGCATGATTTTGTGAGTCATTTAGCAAAAATGTACATCTGGTTTTGATTGCTTTTGGTATTGTCAGGCTAAAACATTGTTATCCATTTAACTTCCATTCAAGTTAATGTAATGTAATAAATCTAATGCATAAATTGTACTAATTGCTTTAGTGCATTGCTTAGTTAGATATTGATTGTTACTGCTCCTCAGCTGTATGTATTAAACATAAAAACCCACCCACTGCCCCACACACACACACACACACACACATACACACAGCGCTTTGAAGGCAAATTAGAGTGAGTGCTCTACATCATATCCAGAGAACTTCAACGGAAGCTTTTAGTGAATCACTTGCATTTAAAGATCTGTAAGGATACTGTGCATGCATATCTTGTGTGGTAATTTTATTGTATAAAATCCATGAATCGTCACAGCACTGTGTGTGGTATGGATGGGTGTGTGCATAGTCAGTGCATTAGTATAAGTCTCTTTTGAGGTCACGTACGTTAGTGGTGCATACTCGCTGCATTATATTGAGTTTGGTTGTTACACAGCCTAGGGTGATTACTGGTTAAATAGATTTTTCCGGGATGTGCTTGCTTATGAGAAAATGCTGCGATTAGGCTACCATTTTGTGTGCCATAACCTAAAATCAGGTGTGTGGAGCCCTGAAATGTTCCTAAAATGCTCATTTATAAACATAAATTGCTTACAATTAACAGCATGCTTACTGAGAAAAAAAAAGAACACACCATATGTGGATCCAAATGATGCATATATGAACTATTCCACACATTTAGCCATCTAGAAAAAATATTTTTTAGATGGCTGAATGACTGCAGCTTTTGTGACTGCAAATAACACAATGATTATATATATACCACACTAGCTAATGAAAATATTGTGTGATTTAGCCTACAGCCCTACACCACTAAAACGGTGTTATTAGAGATGAGGCTTGCTTTGGTGTGGCCCGCTTTGTTTCAAGCTTTGCTTTGATTAAGTGTTTGGATGGCTTCTCCATGGACACAAACAGATAATTGTGGGAGCGTTTCTTTTCAACTGCACCCACGATCCTTCTGTCTTCCCTTTACATAACAACATTTCACTTTGCCCTCTTACTATAGAAAGGTCCAGTTTTCCAGCCAGAGACTCTGTTTGCTGTCCATTCTGAGGTCCGCAAACGTATTCCAGCAAATAATGCTGGATTGATGGGTCTAATTTATTACTTTCAGCTGTCTAAGACAGGCTGTCACTCATGACAGTCTTGCATCAGCACAAAGGAAGTGGAAAACTGTGTGGTTAGGAAAAGCAGCTTCAAAATGCACGCACAGACACAAACTAAACATTTTATCTTTTTATTAAGGCCTCTACGTTTAAAGCAATTTTGTCCATGTTTGTTTTCGAAGTGAAACCAGTGCTGGCACCCCACCAAATCTGTTTAGTCATGTAAACAAGCTCTGAAACTGCCTGTATTTAGTTGAAAGCAGTTTTGGGTGCCCTTCTCCTCCTGTCGCTTTAGCTTAGTGTTCTCTCCATTGCACAGATCTATGAGAGGCCACATGAAAGCTGGGTCAGGATTAATGGATGAGTTCAATGAATTAGTCATCCTCATAAAGAACAGCAAACAAAACTGTTCAGAAATGTTTTTAGAAAGTTTTTGTTTAACTTACAGCGCCATTTTTGTCTGGCTTGTTGTCTGTGAAGGAATGAATGAATGACATATTTCTTTCTCTTTTGATCTTTCAGCAAAACCAAAGAGTGCACCTTCAATGCTGGTAAGTTTTCATCTGTTTTGAATTAATTTGATAAATATCACCCAATAAAAACAAAAGTCCTTTTTATATTGACTGAGAAATCAATAGATGTTTGGTAGTGTGTACGCTTTTACCTGTAGTGCTTTATGTGTCAACTGTTAACTGAAATAAAGTTAAAATAAAATATAAATATAAGATGAAAAACTTAAATTTTAAAAGAATTAGAAAATAAATAATTGCTGCATTAGCAACTAACTAATAAAATTAAGCTTAAGTACTAATAATTATTAAAACTGAAAAATAAATTGAAGCTACATAAAAATATATAAAATGACATAAGCACCTAACAAAATTATAAAAACTTAAACTACAATTAAAATAAGAAGTATAAAAATAAAACCTAATTAAAAATATTAATAAATGGTATATAAATAATACTAAAATAACACATATGAGCCGTGGCAGTGAGTTTTGCATCTAAATATAAACGCCTAGTTTTAAAGAACAACAAACTTTTTATTCCGTTACAGTGTTTCATTTTCCAGTGGAGGAATAAGCATGTTTTTTTATATAAATGCATGTAAAATTGGTTTAACTATGTTTAACTAGCAGTGCAGGGAGAGACTGAGGCCTGTGTTATGGGAAATTATAAATTAGCCTGACTCGATCCCATTACAGATAAAACTATTATGGATTGATTCATTTTGTAATGGGCACCTTGGTTTCTAAGTGAACATAGTTCTGTCAGTAGGGCCAGGATAATTTGACAAATCATCCATAACAAACCATGTCTGCTTGTTTCTGTTTGGCCGCTTACATTTCTGTCCTTCTTGAACAGATGATGGTTACGTTAGGATGTTCATACGTGGACGTCCAATCACCATGCATATTCCAGACCAGCAGAAGGACACATACAGCCTTGACCACAAGGTGGCGCTGCCAGAGCGCAAGCTAAAACTTCAGTGGGTGTATCCTTGTGATTTAGTAAAAAAAAAATTATAATGTAACTGAAGTGAATTGTTCTGATATTCTAGTGAATAATGATTTGATAGATCATTTTTGAAGTTGAAGTACATTTAATTCTTATTATTTTACAATCATTTAGCCAATACAAATATTAATTTAATGACTGGCTGTCAAGTACAATTAATAATTGAAGTGCATCAGTTATTTTCAATTGATTTTGAGCTTATTTCCTAAATAGGTTGAAATGAAATGCAAATTAACCCATTTGAAATGTGACACAAAAGGTGCTCATTTAAAAGCATGCATCAATGGAAAAGCTTTTTGTTTCTTAACACACTTCATTAGATATGGCTATAGGGGAAGAGACTGCCGTTCCAACCTCTATCTATTGCCGACGGGAGAGATTGTGTACTTCAATGCTTCTGTGGTGGTGCTATACAATGTAGAAGAGCAGCAACAAAGACACTATCTGGGCCATAATGATGATGTCAAGTGGTAAATATATATTGATTTTTATGTGCTTTTTATTTTTAAGAGGGTTTCCACATACTTTAATGAAGATTAACAGCACTGGTGGAACTACTGCGGGAGAGAAAACAGTCCGGTGTGGATGTGGATACAGGCGGAAAAAAGCATTTCCGATTTCAAATGCAGATCATTCTCAAACTAGGTCATTGTTCAAAGGTCCAAAAGATGTTATCGTTGTGCTTATCGTCATGAACAAATATATTGTACCACTCTATCGCCATCATTCAACAAAAAGAGCCAATGTACTCAGGAAGTGTTGCTGGTTTCTGAGCAAATTTGCATTTTTAGGGCTAGATCTTGCTTGCTCTTATCTTCAAGATAAGCGAATCCCGCAGTATAGTCAAATATACCTGCAATCAAACTAGATCGCTTCTGCCTTGTGTTTTTTCTATGCTGTTTGGCTGCCAGGCAATGCTTGTACTATTAACCGTTCAGAGATTATTTTATGTAGATCTCTTCTGTAGTAACATGCTAGTTGTTGTAAAATTTGAGTTATTTAACATTTGTTTCTAATTAAAACAACACTGGAATGCTTTCACTGTGACTGTCAAAATCCCTGCTGGTTTGCAAAACTGTTTACTGCTTTTTCTGCGATCAGACTGCATTCATTTACTGTTCCCTGGAGATAGAGGGATAGATGGGAAATCTTTTCTGACAAGCACTGATCCTGACAATGTTCTCTTTGCAGTTTGGCCATCCATCCAGACATGGTCACCATAGCAACAGGACAAGTTGCAGGAACATCCAAAGAAGGCAAAGTTAGTTCACATTTAAATTCTGTAGCAGCATAATGATTTATTGATCTTGCAGCCTAATCCAGCCCAGAAACGAAGCTACTGTGCTCATATATTAGCATTGTATATTAGCCTTAAAAATATATACTTTTATTCAGCAAGGATGCATTAAATTGATCAAAAGTAACAGTAAAGACGTTTATAATGTTACAAAAGATTTCTGTTTCAAATAAATGCTTGGTTTCCATCACAGGAAAAAATATATTTAAATAGAAAACGGTTATTTTAAATTGCAAGATTATTTCACAATATTACCGTTTTACTGTATTTTTGATCAAATAAATGCAGCCTTGGTGAGCAGAAGAAAACATTTTGAAAAAATATTACCGAACACAAACGACAAAAACAGTACATTCATTTTAATATGAACTATTCCTTTAATCTGATTTAGAAAGGCTCCATTCATATGCATATAATAAGTGAATCTTTGTTTTTCTATCAGCCTTTGCAACCTCATGTCCGTGTCTGGGACTCGGTCAGTCTGAACACTCTTCATGTGATCGGAGCAGGTGTGTTCGACCGAGCTGTCACCTGTGTTGCCTTCTCCAAGTCGGTAAGCGAACTTGATAAATAATCTATGTGCTTTGATGCCATACGATATATGAGAAAAGTGCACAATGGGGTATAGACAATGAACATTTGAACAGTGATGAATGGCTGAATGAACAATGGTATTTTACATAAATATAATACCTCTCCTCTTCACAGAATGGTGGTGCTCATTTGTGTGCGGTTGACGATGCAAATGAGCACATTTTGTCTGTTTGGGACTGGCAGAAAGAAAAGCAGCTGGCTGAGGTTAAGGTGAGGTGGCATGCTTTATAAAAGCAGCAATACTGTACAATTTCCTTGCATAGTGAGAAACCTGAGTGTTCAAAGACCAAGTGGTTTAAAACCCTGACCGCACACGTACGCCACCATGACGTGTGCATTTTCATCTGGAAGATGTCATGTTTGTCTTGTTAATCTTGTAATGTAATGACTTGCGTGGGCTATGAAATTACTTTCCTGACATCAACAACCACCGGGCTCTGTTCTATTATATAACACCCACTTTCCACAATTGAATAAATTCTTGATGGATTAAATCGAGTGTTTTTTTTCCTCTTGGAATATTCCATTTCAAGCTGTTTCAGGTAGATTTGAAAGTAAAATGATCACACAAATATAACATATTTTAATAGTGCGCAATGGTCACTGATGTCTTGGTGACATACAGCATATGTGTTTACTGGGAACTAGTAGAAATTTGGGCAACACTTTAGTTTAGGGTCCAATTCTCACTATTAACTAGTTGCTTATTAGGATACACATTATTAGGATATTGGCTGTTTATTAGTACTTATAAAGCACATATTAATGCCTTATTCTGCATGACCATATTCTACATCCCTTAGTCCTACCCAATACCTAAACTTAACAATTGGGAGTTTATTGAGGCAAAAGTCATAGTTAATAGTTAGTTAATAGTGAGAACTGGACCCTAAACTAAAGTATGACTGAAATTTGCAACTTTGTATTAGACGAAGGAAGAATGCATCTTGTTTTGTGTCAAATATCCACTCACAATTTTGCAGTGTTCCAATGACTCAGTGCTGGGTGCTGTCTTCCACCCCATGGAGGCCAACCTTATTGTCACCTGCGGGAAGTCTCACATTAACTTTTGGACAATGGAAGGGAGTACTCTTACAAAACGCCAGGGACTGTTTGAGGTTTGCAGCATTTACTTTGCAGTATTACTAATATACAAAGTCAGCATTGAGTGATATCTTTGAGTTTATTGCCTGTATGTGAATTTTATTTTATTTTTTTTTATTTACTTATTTTGAAGTTACATTCAAAATCCCCATAGCACAGAAATCTAGGAACGTTTATGATGATTTTATTTAATGTATTATATTAATTATTGTATTATATTAATATATTTTTGGTATGCTTTCAGAAACATGAAAAACCCAAGTATGTACTCTGCATCGCTTTTGCTGAGAATGGAGATGCAATCACTGGAGATTCTAGTGGAAACATCTACATCTGGGCTAAAGGTCAGCAAATAATGATGGCATTATTTTCTCTGCCAAAATACTTATCCAAATGCCACATTTTTAAGTAATAAATTGTATTTAATCCATCTATTTGTGTAACTGCAGTTATAAAAACAGCACCTTCATCTGTCTCTGTTATTAGTGGAGATATTCCCTCAGTGCAGCCTATGATTTGATGGTGAACTCTGATTTAAAGGTGGAAACAGGATCAGCCAGGTGGTTTCGGGAGCCCATGAGGGTGGGATCTTCTCTCTGTGTGTGCTGAAGGATGGAACGCTGGTGTCAGGAGGAGGGAAAGACCGCAGGGTGCTGCAGTGGGACCATGATTACCGCAAAAAGAGCGAGATTGAGGTAAAGTTTATGTCTTGTTCTTTCCTTTATGTGGAATGAAAACTTTACTGACTTTCATAATGAAATGCAGAGAGAAACACCGAAATAGATACTTATTTTTAATGATCGCCATATACCCTCCAGTACGCCTTTTATTGTTTTGATGTTATCATATTCCTAGTACTGAAATGTAATCCAGGCATCTTATTTATTAGATCCAGATTTACTAGATCTACAATGCTGTAGATCCAGACATCAGCACTAAATTCACTCAATTTAGAACAATTTGTACAAATCATGTTTTAGCTGAGATGTACAGATTACACGTTCCTTAACATATTTTCTCTGTAATCAGGTTCCTGAGGCTTTTGGCCCTGTCCGCACTCTAGCTGAAGGAAAACAGGACGAGCTGTTTGTGGGAACAACCCGAAACGCTGTTCTACAGGGCTCTTTTTCTGGTTCCCTCACTCCTATTGTTCAGGTATAGGCTTTCAGATGATATTACCTTGTTTAGATGACTTTTGGCCTTATATCTTTGCCAAAAGTCAACAAGATCACAACATTTTTCCTCCGTCACATGTAGCCAGACCTCAGATTATAAACAGGGCCATCCCAAGCATGGGGCGGGGCCTTGTGTGAGTTAGGCCCCGTTACTTACCCCGTCACCCCGTTGTTACTATTCTTACCCTGGTCTCTATCTATGTTTTCCATCTGTGAAAGGGTCACACTGATGAGTTGTGGGGCTTGGATGTGCACCCTAGTACTGAGCAGTTTGTGACATGTGGTCAAGACAAGCAGGTGTATTTCTGGGACACCTCTTCCCATCTGCCTCTGTGGAGCAAGGCCATCGAGGTTTGAATGAACTCAGTCCAGTAATATGTAATTATAATAAAAAAAATAATCCTATCTGCTTTGCAAGTTTTATTTTGTATACTGTATGTTCACTTTGAGGACAAATGACCGTTTTAGATATTGCTAGAATTATGCATATAATATAATTTGTAATATTTTAATATAATATTATTAATATTACAATACTGCATATAATATTATATAATATAAAATGTAATTTTATTTTTTACATTGTATAAAATATATATTTTTAATATTTATTTTTGTTTAATATATTACAATATTTAAAAAACAATATAATAAATCATAATATAACATGTAATTTATTTGTTTACATTATATAAAATATATGTTTTTAATATATATTTATTTTAATTGTTTAATACTGATATTAAAATATAAAATTATTAAAATATAAATATAAAATGTAATATTTTGTGGGGGGGTTTTTTACATTGTTTAAAATTTTAAAAATTATTTATGTATTTTTATTGATTGATTTATTTAAGGACCCTGGGCGTTCCATTGGATTTCATCCCAGTGGCACTGTGCTTGCCGTGGGCACCGTGACAGGAAGGTATGGTTGCACATGGGAACTTTAAAATTATTTTTGACTTACTTTACATGTCAATCGGCTGATTTTCAACAACAACAAAAAATAATGCAGAAATATTGAACAGCTCTGTTTTAAAATTAGGATGGTCTTTTCTTAACTATAATTTAATTTAAAATATTTGTAATTCTGACTTAATTGATGCATCAATATACACATATATTTTATTTTTATTTTTTTGCAATCTTACAGGTGGTTGGTGCTGGACACTGACACCCGTGATCTCGTCTCTATGCATACAGATGGCAATGAAATCATCTCCGTTGTTAAATATTCTCCAGGTGTGATCTTTTGTGCTTTCTCTATTTTAATATATTCTAATATGTAATTTTTCCTGTGATGGCAATTCACCTTTGAAATGAAAGAATTAATTTTTATTACTGACCCAAGTCTTTTTACACGGCAGTGTATGTGTCTAAAATCACCTCTCACATCATCTCTATCTCACAGATGGGGCATACCTTGCCTTGGGTTCCCATGACAACTTTGTTTACATCTACTCTATTACTGAGAATGGCAGGAAATACAGCCGTGTTGGCAAATGCACTGTGGGTTTTACAGAGAAATTACTTCAGCATCCCTTCACAAATCTCTCTATTTCAATGGTAATTAATTAGGGACCATTAGCACTCATTTAATACTGTGTCTTGCATCTGTAGGGACACTCCAGCTTTGTCACTCATCTTGACTGGTCTGCCGACAGCCAGTTTATTGTAACCAACTCAGGCGACTATGAGATCTTATTCTGTGAGTTGTTTTCTCAGCTAACAGCTTTGTCGATAAATGGAGCTCAGATGTCATTGTTTTAATGGCTGGTGTCATGTTTTCTGTTGAAAAGGGGAGGCATCCAGTGGAAAGCATATAACTAGTGCAGATGCAGTGCGTAATCTAGAGTGGGCCACCTCCACCTGTGTGCTGGGTTTCAGTGTGTTTGGTAAGTCACACCTTACACATTAAAACAAATTATTAGCATCCATTTAATTATTTATGAAATGTTGAAATATTATTTTCTTCTTATCCCTTTCCTTTTTATTTTATGGAATTTTGTTGCTTTATTTTATTTCAAGGGATCTGGCCAGAGGGTGCTGATGGCACAGACATTAATGCTGTATGCAGATCACATGACAACAACCTCCTTGCCTCAGCTGATGATTTTGGCAAAGTGCACTTGTTTTCTAACCCCTGTTCCCAGCCAAGGGTGAGTTTTTCTCTCTTTTTTTGGCGAAATTTATCATTCAAGCGAATCATACTCTGTAAAACATTTTTCCCTTTATCCACAGGCTCCCAGCCATGTCTATGGTGGACATAGCAGCCATGTGACCAATGTTGCCTTTCTCCATGACGACAGTTGTCTTATTTCTACTGGTGGGAAAGACACCAGCATTCTTCAATGGGTGCTCGCTTAGTCATATCTGAGCCAACCTGCTACAACCTCACTGTAGACTCCTGCCCACTAGAGGGCAGCACTGCTGTGCCTAATTCCCTTTTCTGCTGTCCTGTTTGCTTGTACTGTGTACCATTTCATTAGGTTTTACATTAAGTGCTGGTACAGAGTCAATTTTGTCTCTTGTCCAGGTGTAATGACCTGATTGTTTGAGGGCTTGAGGCTGAGCTTAAATCGGTGATAATTGGCGAACTCTTGCTTTGCTGAATCACCACTAGAAGGAGCTCTGGTGCAGGAAAACCGTGCAGAAGCATGTTGTCTACTGTTGACACTATTTAAGCCTATTTAAAGAGTTTTAAAGAGCTATCTGTGTTGCTGAAGCCTATAGAAATATATAATGCTGTCACTTAGTGGAGGTTGTATTTTAATATTGGAAGTACATAATAATGTTGTGGCACTTGGCTTTTGATGCATATCTAGGGGAGAACTTAAGCTGTGCTTTGCCTTTAATTTGTTAATAAAGTTTGTCATATAGCAATGAATTCACTCTCAAAATGTGTCTTGAAATCTAGAATGAAATCTAGAAAATAAGCTTAATTTGGAATGTGTGTGTGTGTGTGTATATATATATATGACATGACTTGTGTGTATATATGTACACGCACATGACATGTCATTAATTATGTGTGTGTATGTATGTGTATACATGCACATCTCTGTCTACAAAGAAAAAAATGAAATATTAAATAAATATTAAAATTATAAATATTTATAATTAAAATTGAATAATAATATTTATATATTAAAATTTGTTCAAATTAGTATTATAGTATTTTTTTTTTTTTTAAATGCTATAGTAGTTTAATTTATAAATATACCATAACTGTTAGATCTGCTATGACCTATTAACAGAATGACAAGAGTAACGCTGCTGTTTCTTTAGTCATGGCCTTGCTCTTCTATCTCCTAGTAGAGGCTTATTTAGGAGTATGTTCTGTATTTACAGCCAACATTTACATGGAGACTGTCAGAAAGGTCATCGGTTAAAACATTAACAACATAAACAGCCACCTGCACCATCTACAATTTCAAGTGCTGACACCCAGGCCAGAACATAACCTCTGCAATGTGTGTATCTGGCCATATTTTGGGCAAATAATAGTTATTTGGTGTTAAAGTATTTAGTAAAAAATAATAATACAAAAAAAATGCTATAGTAGTTTAATTTATAAATATACCATAATAACTGTTAGATCTGCTATGACCTATTAACAGAATGACAAGAGTAACGCTGCTGTTTCTTTAGTCATGGCCTTGCTCTTCTATCTCCTAGTAGAGGCTTATTTAGGAGTATGTTCTGTATTTACAGCCAACATTTACATGGAGACTGTCAGAAAGTTCATCGGTTAAAACATTAACAACATAAACAGCCACCTGCACCATCTACAGTTTCAAGTGCTGACATCCAGGCCAGAACATAACCTCTGCAATGTGTATATCTGGCCATATTTTGGGCAAATAATAGTTATTTGGTGTTAATTAAAGTATTTAGTATTTTTTCCTCATGCAAAGTCTTATTCAGTATGTGTGTGGGTACATGAATAGACTGTCCTAGTAATTCTTTGAGGCATGAATTGCTTTCTTCAATGGCAAATGATGAAATTGCAGAACATCTGCCCTTTAATTTCTTCCTTCCTTCTCTCTATTTATACTGTAAGTGTCTTTGGAATTGAATGGGGGAAAGTGTCAGCAATAGCTTTTCGTTACACTCATCCACCCTTTTCTACCTTAGAGCTGAGCACATCACTGTGGCAGAGTGAGTTCTGTCATTAGTTTACACTGAGAAAATGCCTATGTCTTTTCATTTCCGATTTTATCTGACAATTAATAATTAATTGAGCATTGCAGCAATCAAATTCTCTGATGTCCACTGTGCAACACGCTGGCATACCTTCATCTTGACATAGCCTACTTCACACATTACTGTCAGTGTCCTAGAATAAACAAAATATATTCCTAACATTAATAGCAAACAACATTCAAAGAGGAAGTGCAAATCTTGGATAATTGGTTGCTCAGCAACGACACAGTAGATATTGGCTTTTAAAACCCTTGTGTGTGGGAGCGCTAATCTACAGCTCTCCAGCTCCTGAATGGAGGGGGAAATAATATCTGCTTCTTAGTGGAATGAAAAGCTGTTCTCTCTTCTTTTTAGACAAACACTTCTTTAGAAGAATTAGCCGGATGGAACTTGCTCTACCGCTGTGATGAGCAGCTACATCAAGTGTTTTCAGCCCAAGATTAAAGTCAATGGAAGCTCAAAATAGACCTGCTTTTAAGTCATAAAAAATGGATGCATCTTTCCAATAAATATGCCTAGTTTTATCCCCTTTGCTTCAAGATGTCAAACACTAATTAGTAAAATCAAAACTTTTTGGGGTCCGGGTCCCCCTTGGTAGAAATCGTGTTCGCAGGGGCACTGCGGCGCGATAGAAAAGGGCACTTTCACTTTCAAAGGGGCAGGGGCTCAAGCTCCCCCTCCACTGCCCATCAGTAATACTCAAGTAGGGTAGACTATGACCGTGTGCAGTTGGAACAGAGGAACAGTTGAAACACCTTAAATAACTCCTTACCCATGATTTTTGCTCCACATATGCATAATTTTCCACGATAAAAGAGGATGCTGTGGAGCAAAAAATCATGGGTAAGGTGCTCACAAAAGTTATTTAAGGTGTTTCAACTGCCCCTCTGTTCCAACTGTACATGGTCCACCTTACTCCTTCATCGACACTAAACCAAAGAATCAATGTTGTGGGTAAAAAAGACTGGACAAAATACACATGTTCTAAATTTCAATATTTTAAATCCAAAATTTAATGTAAAAACACTTTTATTTAAAAAAACCCCCATGAAATTACCACTATAACCAGTAGATGGCGGCAGTTTTTTCACACATTTTACTTTTGAATATTACGAGCCCTAAAGGGACCTTTGCCAAAAATAAAAAAATATACAGACCTTCCTCTAGTGTGCACAGGAATCTTGCGGTCAAGAAACTGTCGCGAAATGGGCAGATGGTGCAATACGGCTGTGTGCATTGTCCTATTTGCCAAGTTCAAGGGTCCATAAAAAAGATTGGTACAGTAAAAAGTACTCAAAATTTGGCATTCGTTAGGGCAGTACGTCATATTTCAAAGTCTTATGTCCACTTTAACGAATTTAACTCTATGTGGCGGCCAAGGAACCGCGCAGTCATTAACTGATAGCGCAATATGCAGCTCAGTGTGCATTGTCCTATATGCCAAGTTCAGTGGTTCATAAAAATAGATTGGTACAATAAAAACTGCTCAAAATTTGGATCCGCCTAAGCAGAACAAACCAAGCAAAATCAAAATCTTTTCACGTACCCCCTGGAACCTGCTCACATTCCCTAGGGTATGCGTACTCACTCAGGGTTGCCAGGTCTCCACAACAAAGCCCGCCCAATTGCTAATTTGGAGGGTCGCGTCAACACGCAGACTGCAAAAACAACTCACGGCAACAGTGTAAAAGCAACCCTCATTCCAAGTATAGGTCTCTGCAGGATAGTAATAGGAGTTACTAGATCAGTGGGCGAAGCCATAAACAGAGGGGCGTTTTTCACTGCGTTACCTGATTTGCCCACGTCACAGTGTGGGTAGGGTTTAGGGGTGGGGTCGGGTGAAGGGGATCATTTTCATTGCATGGTTTATAAACACCCATCAGTTTGAAAACACACACAAATTTAGAAACGCCCACTTTTTTTCCGTAGAGGGTTAGGGATTAGTGTTTAGTGTAGGCAATGAGCACTGTGATTGACAAGGCCAATGAAATCTTTAGAATCTGCTGCGGGACGGAGCTTCAGCTGAACTGGTTTTGGGAAAAATATCACACAGCCCGAGATATCTTGCTTCACGTTTCACACTGCTCATACTTTACAAAGGGTTAAAAATTAATCCTGGGTATTCATAAACTGACGTTTCACACTGTACATTCCTAAACCCTTGATTAACCTCCTTATTTGCATATTTGCGGTGTCAGTGTCATTGATTAGACGATTACAAGGGCGCATGAATTTAAATGATTTTTTTTTAAAATAACGATTTACATGGATAAATTATTTGTAACAAATACTGCAATATTCCATAAAAAAATAAGAATAATCAATCTGACTTTAAACAGAAACCTGGATAGTGATACTTATTTTATTAAACTTTTTTTTTTTTTTTTAAATAGATTTAAATAGATTTGCCTAAAGTTGTCTTTTGGAAGTAGTCTATTCATAAGGGGCAATTCACCCAGAACACATTTTTCTGTTAAAAAAAATGCAAGATGTGATGCTATTTTTTAAAAACTTAAACTTATTTTAACTTGAGCCTGCATTTGTAGAACGTTGTGTCATGTGCAAGACGCAAGCACAATGGTCAAACACATCCATCTAGTACATGTTTACATATGAATATAAATACAATGGAAAAGCAGAGCAGTATAATGCAAAAATGCATTCTGTGTAAAGCAATCAAATACAATAATATGGTAATGGACTCCCTGCATTTTGAACCCACAGTAATCTGACACTCTTTCTTTATATTACCATTAAGAGCAGTAATGATGTCCATTAGAATTTTTATGACTATTGGGTTAAAAACATTCCATGCCAGCTTTGTGCCTCGCTGTTAATGCTGTTTACATTATTGAGGCAGAACAAAGCAGCATTCAGTCTGTTTATCAACAGAGAGGAGGGCAAGGGGTGAAGTAAGTAATTTTCTTTGCATTTTCATATAACCTTTTGTATCAGCGCTGCTTTCTTAATATATCAGAAACATTTGGATTACTTTGTTATCTTGTGTTTAGATATAACAGATATAATTCAAATATTTTTAGTAGTCCGTTGTCTGTTTGGCACAAAATATACAATATAATCACTATATAATGTAGACATGTTCAGTTTCTAGAATACTGGCCTCTATTATGGACTTGTTATGGACATCCAGACGTTGTAGCCACCCAGACTCCAGCTTGTGACCTGACATTCCAGCCTTGTCTCATCCTGAACCCAAAGTTTTCAGTCTGCTCCTTGGAGACGAGGTGACAGAACAGAAAATAAGCAATGCTGTCATCTGGGATTGCAAGTCAGCGTCAGGGAGGAAGGGAATTCAAGATGTCCCTAAACACGCTGCAGAACAGCGTCCTAATGCAAGTGTGTAATGGATTCTGACCACTTCACAGATATAAATTCCCCTTCCCCACTGCGTATTCCCAATGCACAGGGAAGCTGATTTATATGTGCTGTGAAAGATATGCTGACACTGCAGCTATTTTCTCCCTGATTTCATCAACTCATCTGAAAATGCAAATCCATCCCATGCTGGTTTTGACCATTCGTTTGTTCTCACTTTTTGCATGAAAACACTGCAGATACTTTATGGATGTGACACTGAGGGTTGATAATAGTATAATTGGATTTCTTCACAGCATGCCTTCAGCACATCAGTACTAATTGATGTTACACTAGATTCAAGTCAGAGAGGTAAAATTGTCACTGATATTTTCAGAAATATTGATGGAATGGGTGAAAATATGTGAAAACAATACAATGGCTTACAATAGAGCATGTGCTATTTGGATTTCATACACCAGAACACAGGGTTGTGCAACATTAAGAATTGATTTGAGAATGCCTTATTACCAATTCAGTTCTTGAATTTCAGAACTGAATATAAGAAATTAAAATGAATTGAAAATTAAAATGAATTGAAAAGAATTCATGTAAATGTAATTTCTAGATAGAAAAGCAAAGTTTGGCAAGACAAGCTTTGAATGTTGGCTTGAAAAATGTTTGTATGAAAGTTGACAGACAGACAGGTCGGTGATGAGTGAAAGGAGCAAGGACTCAAGTGCAGGAAAAATGTATTTATTAATAATAAAATATAAACAAAACTACCCACATGGGGGAAAACCAAACTTGACAAGACTTAACTAAACATAAGGAGCAGGGAACAGGAAGCGCGATGGGTAACAATTGACAGGTAACAGAAGACAACGATCCAGCACAGGACTGCAAACACAAGGAGAATAAATAGGGAGCAAACAAGGCAGGTAACGAGGGAAGACAGGTGGGGCAAATGAACCAATAATCAGATAACAAGATGGGCGGGGTTAGACAATGAACAGGAGAGCACATGGCACAAGGAAACACGTGACAAGCCATGTGCTCACACCAAACATGACAAACACAAGCACATGGCCAGCAAAGACAAATTACAAGCCATGTGCTCACACAAAGACAAGACCAATACAGGAATGTCAGGGCTCTGTCACCAAACCAAGAATAAGCTAGACTGAAGTGACAGAACCCTGACACTACCCCCCATCAAAAGGGACGCCACCTGGCCAGCCCAGAAAGTCCTTAGAAGGGACCAGGGAGGGGTGGGAGAGTTGAACCAAGGAGGCTCATGCGGGCCTGGAGTCCTGGCAGAAGGCCAGGGCGAAGCCGGAGGGACGCCCCAGGGCGGCTCCGGCCGATCAGGAACCCTGGCAGACGGCCAGGGCGGGACCGGAGGGACCAACCAGGCGGGCTCCGGCGGATCTGGAGCCCTCTCCGGACTCTGGCCAATTCGGCCACGGGCTGAAGCCCTCTCCGGACTATGGCCAATTCGGCCACGGGCTGAAGCCCTCTCCGGACTCTGGCCAATTCGGCCACGGGCTAAAGCCCTCTCCGGACTCTGGCCAATTCGGCCACGGGCTGGAGCCCTCTCCGGACTCTGGCCAATTCGGCCACGGGCTGGAGCCCTCTTTGGACTCTGGCCACGAGCTGGAGCCATCACTGGACACTTGGGCGGCGCAGGGACGACCTCTGGGGCGACAGCAGGCTGCTCTGGGACTGCCTCTGGGGTGCCAACAGGACTGGAGGAAGCCAGCCGTGAGGTGTGTGCTGCCCAGGCACGCAGGACCACAACTGCATAAAAGGTGAATACCACCCTCTTGGCCAAGACAGGACTGACGGGAACAGCCTCTGTGACAGGAAGTGTGGGAGGCCCTGGGATGACCTCCGGGCCAACAGCGGGCTTTAGGACAGCCTCCGGGCCGGCAGCAGGCTCTGGGACGGCCTCCAGGCCTTGTGGTGCGGAGGAAGCCTTCCTCCTCCTCTTATGAGAACGAAGTGTTCTGGGGGGCGCTGCAGCGTCCTCGGCCGCCTCTGGAAAAATTAATCGTGATTAATCCCATCCAAAATAAAAGTTTGTGTTTACATAATATATGTGTGTGTACTGTGTATAATTATTATGTATATATAAATACACACACATGCATGTATATATTTAAGAAAAATATGTTATATTTTTATAAAAATGTATATTTATATATAAGATAAATTATATATACAGTATATACATGCAAATATTTCTTAAATATAAACATGTATGTGTGTGTATTTATATATACATAATAATTATATACAGTACACACACATATATTATGTAAACACAAACTTTTATTTTGGATGCGATCAATCACAATTAATTTTTCCCCAGCACTAATATATTTTTATGTATATGAAAAAAAACATTTAAACTGTTAGATAAATAGTAAGTGTGACATTATAAATACAACATATTGTTTCCAAACTTAAATTTGCTATACTTAATGTTGAATGTATAAACCTGAAGAAGATACTTTTCAATTAAAATTATTTGTATAAGCAACTTTCACAATAAATGTATGTAAGCAGCTTACGTACTGTGTTAAGAATACTGCCTTACAACCCCAGCGAGCAAGATAAAGGGGACTATAGTGAGACAATTCTGGAAAGTATGTATATGGCAAGAAAGGAGAGAAACATTTAGAAATGAAACAATTAGAATGTTCGGTAGACTTTATCCATTTTTGCTTTGTCTTTTTATTCTCTGAAATTTTCTGGGGACCCCTTAGAACCTTCTGGAGGACCCCTGGGGGTCCCCGGACCCCAGTTTGAAAACCCCTGGCTTAGGTCATGATGTAAAGTTAGAAGCAGTGTTGGTGTGTGTGATCAAGATAGCCATACAACCCTATAGTTGTCCTCAGGCAATGAAGAGAATTAACATATAGAACATTTCACAGAACAGGCTTGCATTTTTAAGAGTTACTTGAGGCTATTTCTGTGTCAAGGTTAGATCATTAAGAGGCTATGGTTTGGAAACTATCTCTGCTACAAGCAATTGAATTCTGCAGGTGAAATTAGCTCTTTCTAATTCGATACAGTCATATTGAACAATACAAGTATTGCGTATAAGGTCCACTGCAAGTCCAGATGTTTTTGAGTTAAAACCAGGTCAGTGCAATGAATCCATCTCTTCTTTCAAGCTGTCAAATACTAATTCTGTTGCTCTTATCTCCTTGGAGATTTCACTGGCTTTGTTTATCAGACTTGTTTGTCCAATGCATTTGACACACCATTTGTCACAGCTGCAGGTTGGCTTGATGTAGCACTGCCTCATTAGAGTTATTGTGACCTTATGTGAGCCCATCTGTAGTGACTGTCCAGCTGAAACATTCTTAAATGCTAAGGGTGCTCATTAATGCTCTTTAATAAGTGTAAAAACATTATTATTTCTCTTTAAATCATTTACAAATTAGTATATGAACTTATTAATGAGTGTAACCCAAAGGTTTTGTGATAAAAAACAACTCTGGTAATGTCTGGTCAATCTAAGTAACTGTCATCAAATCAAAGTGGGTTATCTCAAATAAGTGAATTTCTTGAGTGTTTTCAAGACTGACCTGGAACGCCCCGAGAGTGATGCAGTCTTTGTTTGTTCATCAAACAATCAAACTGCTTTTATACTCAGCCACATGATGTTTTTTTGAAACCTGGCACTACCTCTAATCATGTTTTGTAAGAGAGAGTGCAGTTATTGGAGGCCTTGGCACAAGTTTTAATGGACTCTAATAGGCTTGTTTGACCCTGGGGAAAACCATTGTGATGTACAGTACATGCAGGTGATTCAGTCCTATTTAGAGGTAAGTTCGGTTTCAAGTGAGTTTCTGCTACTATATAAGCAGTTAAAGTTAAATTATTAACTACAACAACATTGTGTTACAACCATTTATTAGGGATTCCATAATGTTTTCGCATGGTAAAAATAATTCTTAGTTCAGGTAAATAATACTGACAAAAATCAATCAAACAAACAAAACAAAACAATAAAAAGCAACCAAAGATTTACTTGATTTTATTTATATGTTAAAACTTTAAAACATAACTGTGTCTTACAATATTTTGTTAATTTTTTTAAATGCTGGTTTTATTTACAATGAATTTAGTTTTTTTTTTTGTCAAATTTAGCAATGTTGTCTTGGATGAGTTTATTCCTCTATTAATATGGTCATTTGATTGTTGCTCTTGTTGTGGTTCAAGTATGAATAGTTGAGGTCTGCATGTAAAGGGATTTGTATTTATTTATTTATGGTCTTATTGTTGGTTGGATGTTGTCAGTAGTGTAAGACAGGCACTTTGCTCTTTACAATATGTAGGCCTACTTTTCTCATTGATGAAGCACATACTTATGAACATTTTCCATCTACTGTAATTTTGTTAAAAAGTACATTTACGTTTTATGTACTTCTTAACATATAACCAAAGCAAACTGCTACTAAAACACGCTTCTGCAAGTCGCGTTGGCCTGAGGAGATCTAGCAACAGTGCTCGAACGCTGTTATACGAAAAAGAAGTTTATTCAAGTGTGGAAAGCATACTTTCAGTCTACTATGTATGTACTTCTCAGAAATATAGGCCTACTTTATGTAGGCTACTTCTCAGAAATATATTCGAAATTGCACTTAAGTAGACCTATAGGCTACCTGACAGAAAGGTCTATATATATGGATTATAGCCTACATGTACTCAATCTTTTGATCGACATATGCTTAAAAGTATAATTAAGTATTCCAAGTATGCTTGGCTTGTTGTGTTTAATCTCTTGATCGAGTAGCCTATCAAATAGGCCATTTTTTTTACATATGTCTTATAAACTTAAAAAATAATGATTTATAGTGTACAATCAGCTTCAAATCTACTCTTTCCCCGCCACTGACTGAATTTTCACTGTAATACGGTAGGGGGCATCTTACGCATCTTCTACAGAATATCCGGGTAATATCCATAAATTACCCAATGTTACAGAATAAAATGTCGAACCCATGAAGAGGAAACAACGCTTTGGGGGTGTTGATGGATCTATGTTTTGATCATCGTTCTGAATCCGGTCCGGACGTACTAGTCTGACAAAAATGCTATTTTCTCAGCTTTTTGTTTAAAATGTTGTTGTTGTTGTTTTATGAAATTTACCCACATTCAAGTGTTGATAAAAAAGGATGCATGTAGCTAGAATAAAATATTTTTGAAATGGAAAGAGTTAAAGTACAGTAAAAGGTAGGCTAAATTTCAAGTAAAATAAATAATACCTAAACAGGAACATAGTAGTATACTAAAATGCAAAATAATATATAAATAGTAAACTATAAGTATGATGTTATGTTCACTTAAAGAAAACGTACAAGTATACTTGCAATATAAAACAACTAAACTACTAGTTTACTTAGATATACTTCAGTGTACTTTCATAAACTAAAAAAATGTACTACAAGTATTAAAGCCACAATATGTAATTTTTTTGCCGCTAGAGGTCACTTATTCAAAACAAAGACGTAGCTTGATGACGCCTTGATTTCGTGGAGCTTTTATTATGCCGCAGACGAGCTTTCCGCTTCTTCTGCTCATGTGTATGTAGGATAACTTAGCGCTGTTTTATCATATTAGATACATTATTTGAGTGTGTTGAAAGTTGTTATAATGCTACTCTGTGTGTTCGCTCGGCGGCTACTATGAGACACTTGTTGCACACTGCAGTAAGCTAGATCGACATTAGGGTAAAAAAATGTCATTGAAAGGCGACGCACGGACACGTCCCGTGTCCTGGTTAAAATTGCTTATTTCTCTGGATTTAAACATTTGGGATAATGTAAGTACACAAGTCAACAAAATATATAACATTGTTCTAGTGTTTTTTGTATATTTTAATCCAAAAATCTTACATATTGTGGCTTTAAAATAGTAAACTAGTATACTTATAAGTTTATATGTAGTAGCTGATGCAGTACACATGAGAAACGTAGTTGTGAACTAGTTGTGCACTTAAAGTTTACTACTGTACACTTATAGTACACTTAAACATATAACCTACTTTTATATACTAAAAAGTGGGCTAATTTAGTCCCAATCAGTATTGAATTAGTAGTCTTACAAGTTTACTACTTGTACATTGATATTAGTATACTTACTACATAAAGTATACTTAAAAATATACTTAAAATTTACTTAAGCTTGAAGTGTACTTATTTTTCGTAAGGGTAAAGCAGGACAGTTGACGTCAATTGTGCTATAGTTGCGCGAGACGAACTTCAAATTCTGTTAAAAAACTTCCCTTAAAATCACCAATGAAACAAGTGTCCAGGTATTTTAAATAAATAGTTTAGTCAAATTTTTCATTATAATATTATTTTATGGAGCTATTTGTAAATATACCTTCCCAGCAAACACAGCAACGTTGTAAAAAACGTTTTATTCACAAAATATAAAAAGCAATATGATAGAGGTAGTTCACAAAAAAGAAAAATCTGTCATTTACTCATCCTTGCGTTATTCCAATCTAAACCTGTATGACATTCTTTCCTCTGTTGAACACAAAGGGAGGTGTTAATGTTAACCTTAGTCAGGAGATATCAAGCATAATGTTCCTTATTCACCATTCACTTTTTTTAACCAAAGAAAGTGAATGGTGAATAAGGAACATTAACGTTAAGGTCTAACAAAGTCATACAAGTTTGGAACAAGAACAAAAAAAAGTGTTAAATGATAACAGCTTTTTCGTTGTTCGTAGAGATAATGTAAAATGAAATTCCAGTGCTTTCAAGGACCTTGAGATTTTTTTCAAAGACTACAATTAGAGCTCTCATTAATAATAATAAAAAAATCTAAACAGATAAATAAAAATACGCCAATAAAACAAAATGGTACAAATAAAGTACAGCACATGCAAATCATGCAATGACTGGCAAATTTAAATATAAGAACATTAACAAATAGAAAAATCCAAGAAATTTCAGTGCACAGATGTTATAACATAAGAAAAAAAAAACTGCATTTCATCTGTAAAATGTAATTGTTCTCATTTTAACTGGTTACAAATTATTTTATTGCAATTATTATAATAATTATATTGCAATCGAATTACTTTTTTGCACTAAAACCAATGCTTATATTTTAAGGATTTTTTTTTCAACACAAATTACAGATAAGGCATCCAAAATACAATTTAGAACTTATTAATTAATATATATTACATATGTAAAGTTTATAATGGCTATTATTGTTCAATAAATAATATTTTATAATATACTGATTTTATAATACCTGATTTTGAGAAACAGTCTGTGTTTTAGCTGTTTTTCAGCACTTTCATAGCAGGTTACATTGTTATGTCAGTAGGTGGCAGCGAGGGGCTGTCTTAATGAGTTAGTAAGTTAGTAAACCTTTCATTCAATGCTGATTCATTCTGTTGTAGTGTCGAATTCTGTGACCCTAGTTATAAGGTTAGGATTAGGGATGGGTTTAGTAGTAGGCTGGATTTGCTCAATACAGCGCCAACTAGGGTCACATGATTTGGTAGGTCACAGATTTCATCACAACACCGGAAATCTGATGCTTCATTTCATAGAGATCATTGCATTGACTAACGTTGACACCTGTCATGTGAAATCCCCTTAACCACGGAAAGAATACTATGACAAAGATATAGGTATACAGCAAATGTGGGGGGGAATTATGTTTCACACTGGTGCACTAAATAGATGTATTATAGCAAACAAAGTTTAGTCATGTTCCTGAGTAATATCTGCATGCACCTAATTCTGCAGAGAACATATAATACGCCAGTAGACAGCAATCCATATGAGAGAGAAGTCTGGTGTGGAAGGTGGATCTGGAACCGACTTCTGTCCAGGTTGTCACAACATCTCTTGTTTATCTGTCTTCACTAACTGCCCTGAAATACAATTCAAACATCAACAAGGATTGTTATAAATATAACGTGAGGTTCTTACATTCACAATGCTCATTTGGCCTCGGTGGTGAAGTGTGCAGAAAATTCTGCTGGACTGAAATTTAGTCTTTTAGTCATTTAGTCATATCCTTCTTATACTAATGGTAACAACTTTATAACACAACGATAAATAACTCTCAAAACTCTCTTTAATACTGCAAATACCACGTAGAGCCATATGATTTCCGCAATGCAGAAACATGGATGAAATCACAGAATCCAGTCACAAATGGAATTTACTGTATTAAGCGGAACGTCACAGTCACAATTTGGCAATTTTTGAATGAATAAATCAAAAGTAGGGCTGTACAATGAATCAGATATTGATACAGACTAGTGTCTGTGAATATTAAAGCTCAAAAAGACTGCTAATGAAATCTGAAGTCTTTATGTTCTGCCATGTCTATGTGAATGAGCGCTGCAGTTTCAACTACTACTACACAAACTGAAGCACGCGTGACACTATCAACATTTGTTGTATCATATACACACAGGAATGTATGTATGTTTGAGGTTTTACTTACAAGTCAGATGGTTCATAGCGCCTTAGAGATGTTCTCTGCACAGCCATCAGAATCTAGGAACATAAACAATTTGTCACAGAGCCAACAATACGTATATGTATTATATGTGGTATGCAATGTCAGGTTTATTAGAAATAAATAAACTACAGCAGAGGTGAAAATGCAGAAAAAATAAGAATAATATACAGGATATACAATATATAATATCTTAAGATACCATAATTTACGTTTAGGTTTTACAGATGCATGGTGATATACGTGGTCAATACTTGTTTACCATGAAAGATCAAAAACGTGTTTGAAATAGTTTCAGCCACTGATTATATACACTCACCTAAAGGATTATTAGGAACACCTGTTCAATTTCTCATTAATGCAATTATCTAATCAACCAATCACATGGCAGTTGCTTCAATGCATTTAGGGGTGTGGTCCTGGTCAAGACAATCTCCTGAACTCCAAACTGAATGTCAGAATGGGAAAGAAAGGTGATTTAAGCAATTTTGAGCGTGGCATGGTTGTTGGTGCCAGACGGGCCGGTCTGAGTATTTCACAATCTGCTCAGTTACTGGGATTTTCACGCACAACCATTTCTAGAGTTTACAAAGAATGGTGTGAAAAGGGAAAAACATCCAGAATGCGGCAGTCCTGTGGGCGAAAATGCCTTGTTGATGCTAGAGGTCAGAGGAGAATGGGCCGACTGATTCAAGCTGATAGAAGAGCAACTTTGACTGAAATAACCACTCGTTACAACCGAGGTATGCAGCAAAGCATTTGTGAAGCCACAACACGCACAACCTTGAGGCGGATGGGCTACAACAGCAGAAGACCCCACCGGGTACCACTCATCTCCACTACAAATAGGAAAAAGAGGCTACAATTTGCACGAGCTCACCAAAATTGGACAGTTGAAGACTGGAAAAATGTTGCCTGGTCTGATGAGTCTCGATTTCTGTTGAGACATTCAGATGGTAGAGTCAGAATTTGGCGTAAACAGAATGAGAACATGGATCCATCATGCCTTGTTACCACTGTGCAGGCTGGTGGTGGTGGTGTAATGGTGTGGGGGATGTTTTCTTGGCACACTTTAGGCCCCTTAGTGCCAATTGGGCATCGTTTAAATGCCACGGCCTACCTGAGCATTGTTTCTGACCATGTCCATCCCTTTATGACCACCATGTACCCATCCTCTGATGGCTACTTCCAGCAGGATAATGCACCATGTCACAAAGCTCGAATCATTTCAAATTGGTTTCTTGAACATGACAATGAGTTCACTGTACTAAAATGGCCCCCACAGTCACCAGATCTCAACCCAATAGAGCATCTTTGGGATGTGGTGGAACGGGAGCTTCGTGCCCTGGATGTGCATCCCACAAATCTCCATCAACTGCAAGATGCTATCCTATCAATATGGGCCAACATTTCTAAAGAATGCTTTCAGCACCTTGTTGAATCAATGCCACGTAGAATTAAGGCAGTTCTGAAGGCGAAAGGGGGTCAAACACAGTATTAGTATGGTGTTCCTAATAATCCTTTAGGTGAGTGTAGATCAGTGGTTTCAGCCCATTTTCACGCTCCATGTAAGTGACGTCACCTATTAACCGTACAGTGCAAACTTTTAGGTTAAATAATTAGATTAACGTTACTTCCATTCATCCATTGACACATTGCCAGCAAAACATTTACAAAACTATCAAAACCTCTTATCTACACGTAATATGTGATTAAAAGCCCAAACTTTCATAAATAAGAGCTCAAGGCTATACTTACCCTGCCTCTTATAGTTAGCCTAACGGTTGAGATGCTAACGGACTTTTTCCGAAGACACTAAACCATTTCTATAAAGTAAATATTCAACAGAAGCGTGTAAGAAAGTGTCAGGAACAGTTGTATGTATTATATGTGTAATTTTAGGGACTAAACTTACCTGAAATCAATGAAAACAACAGTGACAGACGGTGTTTTGCTGCTTGTCAGACGAGCTGCTGCCCCGTTTCCATGGTAACTCCCTCCGCTCCAGTTTAAAAGCTACTCGAATGTTCAACGCGCACGCCCATTAAACACGTCATGCGTCAGTTGCTCAGCGTTTACATAAATACATACATCTAGAATTAAAACATTACATACTGATAGAGTATAAAATATCCCGAAAGTTGATAACGTATTGTTTAAGTGGATAGTGCAGCCTAGGCCTACATCAAACTGTAAATGGAATGAGAATGAAAGCAGTATGTAATAGCCTATTTGAATTCAGTTTATGGCTAGCCTGTATAATATAATATAATATAATATAATGCACACACATATGTACCATTAACAATTTTAAGCTTTATGTTAGGCTATTTGCATTTTTTAAATATATATTTCAATATATTTAACAGTTGTAAAAACGTTTTGTGCTTGCTGGGTTGCTAGTATGAGCTTTGTAATGTAGTACAAAACTGCCAAATGTAGGCTATATTTTGCCAGGAACAGCAAATGAACTGAAATGGATCGATAAACAAAACGATAAACGTAAGAGTTTCATAGCCACTTGTTAGTAACCGCCTTTTCAAGACACGTAACAGCTTAAAAAAATCACGAGTGGGGTAATACTGATGTATTTTATGTCGTAGAATAAAACGTGAAAGTGTCTTGAGCTTGTGTTCACCACAGACCTAGGGTGTCTTTTGTTTTAGTGGCATCCCATCTCAAATGGCCAGCCAGCGTTTCAATGGGACGGTCAGTGTTGGATAACGCACGTCACATTTCTCCTCAACCTCCGCTCGCTGCTCACTTTCAGTTTGCGCTTTGCAACTTCGCGATTGTCTCTGCCTTTTCCCCTGGTGTTACGTGAACTACAGACCCAAGATGATGATGCTTTAATGTATATAGTACTCGATGTTTGTCCGGATATTCATTTTAATTAGGGAAACGCGAGTTGTGTTGGGTTTTTCGCTGCGCGTGCTGTTTGGAGATACATAAAACATCACCTCTGTCACTGTCAGTATGAGTGCGTGACCTACGGACACGCTATCATGTAAGTGTCATCATTTAGATTTTTCTTGGGTTATGTAAGTATTATGATAAAGTCTTATGTTGATAAAGTCTTATACCTATTAAATACTGTTTCTTTAGTTACTTAAAATAAGTGTTCCAATACTGCTGAACAAATTTACAACACAATTGTACTTTTGCCTTATTGCCACGTCTTAATAAGCCTTCCAGATCTATAATGATGCCATTTAGGCGTGTGCTGTATAATTAGACATTAGGCTGATAATGCATAATAAAACATAATAAAAGTTATTGGGGTCATTCTACGAGGTGCCGTTTCCATTTTGTAAAGGCTAAATTTAAAATATGATGGGGAAATACCTATGAAACGTAGTAACACGGTTGATGACATTAATGTTGACAGTTTTACAGTTCATTTAGTCATTAAAAGCTTTGTGAGGGAAGGTTACGAAACGACAGGGTTTTTACAGTATTAAAAATATCATTTAATGCTGATATTTCTACAAATTTCCAGGTTGTAGTAAGCACATTTTTACTGTACACTCTCAGAAAAAAAGGTACAAAAGCTGTAAGTGGTATGGACCCTTTAAAAAGATTCTAATATGTACACTTTTGGTACAAATATGTACATTTGAGGTACTAATATGCACTCTTTAGGTACAACAGTGTACCTTTTTAAAGGGTACTGCCCCAGTGACAGCTTTTGTACCTTTTTTCTGTCAATGTACAAAATCATCATAACAGTGATGACTATTTAGGATTGTACCTAATCAACATATGTGCTAAAACAGAATAGATGATTTGGAAACTCAAGACTGCAACAGGCCACAAAGGCATCTTCATTTAATGGATTTTTTGTTTGCATTTTAAGGAAAGTGCCTAAAATAACACACAGTGAAAGATGTCAACTTTTCATGTATTCATGAGTGACACAAAAGACACCTTTTTCATAGAAAGACTCAGTATGTTGGCTATCTAGAACACACTAACTTATAGGAAAATGCATTTCAAATGTTTTCCATGAGCCGTACATTTAATTGTAAATAACAACAGTCATCCTATAGTTATAATAGCTTATGTATTAATGCATTTAGTTTGATGCTCGAGTGTTCTTTCCACTGAATTCCTCTGTTGAACACATGGGTTATAGTGTGTGCAATGGCACACTACATTTCTCACGATTTAACAAGCAATTTAACAAGCTATAAAAGGCCTTTGGCAGTGTTTACAGCTAGTCAGTTGTATTGTGTGCAATGCAATATATTTTCATTCACATTTGTGATAGGAAAACATCAGTTAAACACTCATTGCATATCCATTTTTGGCAGCAAATGATCAAAATATATGAAAACGACACCACAGCAGTTGCGTTTCATATTTCATTTCAGCTCAGTTGCTGTAATATGTAATACAATATGAATTCAATACAGTGGCTCTGCATGTAAGCCCGGCACTTGAGATGTGTGTATTCTGCTCTCCTCATTGCTGTAATTTGTGGCTGACTTTGTTTTTCGCAGCATCTCGTCCTCTCTAGCATGTGGCTGATCTTGTAGTGGCAAAGGCCAGTGTGGCACGTGAAACGGTTTTCTGGAATGTCTTGGCCGATATGGTGTCTCCCTCTCGGTTTTGTTAGGAAACAAACGCAACATTTAATCAGTCCTTTTAAGCAAACAGTAATTGCCCTCTTGGGATGTGAGATAAGAACTAACATTAAAAGCATGACTAGAAGAGAAGAGTAATCTTCCCGTGAACCAATGAGGTGTCTGCTCCAGTGCCACCCGCCTGAGCTAATAAGGGTGTTTTGTGAGGGTAATGTCTGGTTTGAGCACCAGATTGTGTGAGGAAAGCTATAACCCAGTGGCATGGTGGCCCCACAAGTGGCTGTTTTCAAACTTACTAATGAACTCATAGCATTTAAGTGTATAATTAAATATGTGGAGTAATTTGTAGTTTGAAACATCTACAGCAGTGGCAGATTTTATTGCGCCAACAGTTCACAGCAACGGTTGAGGTTAATGACTGCTGAAACTATATGCATAAGGCTTTTTGTGATCAGTCTTTTTTCCCTCACCTACCATAAATGCAATGCAGTTTCATGGAAAAAGGCCTCTTAAACTGATGTAACCGTGCATGCTAAGCGTATCAGTGAGTTCTATTGAGCGGTTTGATCTGTTTAGCAACCTGACACTGACTTCAGCAGAAACATGCCATATGTCAAGCTATAACATATTACGGCATCAGACATATGCTTATCTTGCTTGCCCATCTCACTTCTCAGAACTGGAGGCTCGGTCTGGATCATGATTAAGACGGCTGAATTTTTGAATGGCTGGATCAGTAGAATCCTGTGCAAACATTCTCACCCTGTCAAGTGGGTTATGTAAAAAGTGAAAACACTAACAGTCCACCAGGTCTCCGATGAAGCACATTGTTGTTTGTCTCTCTCCACATTAGACGGTGTAACTCAACACGTTCTGTATTGGCTGTAATCTTCAGCCCCTTGTGGTCCTCTGGACAAAAGTAGAAGCTTTTAGTGAAGCTATTGGTGTAGTCACCTGTGGCAGCATTGACATGTGAGAATAAAATATGGAGGTTAGGTCACCGTTGACAGTTTAGATGGCGCAGAACAAAACTGTTTATACCTTTCCTTTGGCACTTACAACTAAAGCTTTTATCAGGCTTTCGTCGATAGCAGAAAAAAATAAATGTTGAAAACTGCAGCAGGTGATTGATAAGATAAGCTTCTAAAACAATATGTGTTGTTCACAATTTTGAAACAAGGATGCTGTTGTCTGGATGTTAGGGCTCAAGAACTTGTTTGGACCGTTTTTCTTCAAACAGGCAAAGTTCCAGTTAATTATTGTCAAGTTAATGTTCATTATCAGCATTGATATTAGCAAGGACTTTTGAAGGACCTATTAAGCTTTTATTATTAGAAGATAATAAATGAAGTGTGTCATTTGGGAGGACTCAACCTACAACCTGTCTACTACTATTAATATAATACAACATTCTTAAAAATAGTTGTATGGTTCTATGAAGAACTTTTAACATCGATTTTTAACCTTTCCATTGCATAAAAGGTTCTTTATAGTGGAAAAAGGTTCTTTAGATTATTAAAATGTTCTTCACACTAAAAGCAAAGTCGCATTAGCAAAATGTCTGTGAAATTTCTCTGCCAAAAAAGGTCCATTGTCAACAGTGTAGCGATGCATGAAGAACAGCTCACGCAGGGTTACTTTCGGTTGGTCGACACAGCAAATTTGCATGACCAACTTAAACGCGAATAAAATCTGTGAAGAGAACTTGCCCTCATTTGAAAATGAATTGTGTGGATTCCTATTGAAATGACTGGATTTCAGGCGCAAAATTTTGCCAATCAACAGTAAATGTGACCGCACCATAAGAACATTTTTTTCTTTTTAAAAGCTGTACACTTGAATCCAAAATGGTTCTTCTATAGCTTCTTCTCTGTGAAAACCCTCATAATTTTTAGAGTGTAAGAAAGGAGAAAGTACACACACACAAGCAATCACAAACATTACCAGAAATGTACAAATGACCTTTTTGCTTGAGGACATAATGACAGTAAATATTCTATCAGTTATGGGCTTCATTTGAATACACTTTTGTGAGAATGTTGTGAGTCTTCTTGAAGTTCGTAGTGATTTTCAACTCTTTACCCTATCCTGACCCTACTAAACTATTTAGCCACTTCAATGAGACTAATCGTTCTCTGCTTTGAAGTTTTTCTCAGCATGACACTGCATCTAGTGTCCTTTTAAACATTGCTCTGGTTTTTTTGCTAAGCAGGTGCCAGCAATTTCCTCGTCTGTGCTACATTGCTGCCAAGTTACAGCCTGTCAACACAATCGCAGATGAAACAGAACAATAGCAGAAGTGGACCAGATGCACCAGATGAGATGTGGAGGTGTTTCCTCTGAGCTTTATCAAAAAACAGCATGAAGCCGGCCGAGTGAGCATGAAGCGAATTTAGTGTTGAACTCTCTCTCTCGCTCTTTCTTTCCCCGTTCTGCATGGTTTCTGTCTTAAGAAAACATATCGTCATGTTGATACCTCTTCTAATTGCGATTCGGGGTAAAGGTGATTAGCATTTGTGACTGTGCCTAAAGCAGCCGACCAGTTTAAGCCAAATTAAACCTCACCAATAAAACTCTTGACTGGGGACTTGAGTGGAAAATGTGGCACTTTTATTGAAGTCATTAATTCGCCTTGCAGGATGCCTGCCCTGGTCTCTCTAGAGACACACGGCCGCCTCTCCACTGGAGCATAAAACACAGTTAGGAAAGGATTAAATACCTGCCCTGAATCAATACCAAGGGAGACAGGCAGTTCTTACTCAGCTCACCTGCCATGGGCAGCCTGTTATGTGGACGCTGTGTACTGATATAATGGACCGTTCCTTGTAAAAAGCACATTGCCCCTCTCAGAATCTTTTATACAAGAACAAATAAAAGGACCAGTGATTGGTGGTTACAAAGGAAGATTTTGTTAAGTATCACTTCATTTGTAGTGAGTAGTGGTTCGATATGACAAAAATCTTAATTTAATCCATTAATTAGTTAAATTAATATGGATGAAAAACCTAAAGAGATATTAACAATATCCAGATTCCAGACTGATTTCTTTATATACACTACTGAAATTAAAAAAGGACCATTCAATTAATCAAAAGTGACAATAAAGGCATTTATAAAAGATTTATAATGTTACAAAAAGAACTTTATATTCATCAAAGAATCCTTTCCCACAAAAATATTAAGCAGCACAACTATTTTCAACATTTATAATAATAAGAAATGTTTCTTGCGCACCTAATCAGCATATTAGAATGATTTCTGAAGGATCATGTGACACTGAAGACTGGAGTAATGATGCTTAAAATTAAGCTTTGCATTACAGGAATAAATTACATTTTAAAATATATTCAAATAATATTTTAAATTGTAAAAAATGTTTTATAATATTATGTTTTTTATCAAATAAATGCAGGCTTGGCGAGCATAAGACTTAAAAAAACCCCTCAAAAACATAAAAAAATGACTGAACCCACACTTTTGAACTGTAGTGTACAACAAAAGAGCGAAAAGGACATACAATTGCCATAAATGAAGCCCATATGAATTATGTGTTATTTTTAAAACATTTGAAGCTATATGACAGCTTTGAGTGAAGGCTGAAAATCTCCCCCTATACAGCAGCATAAAAATCACTCTCTCGTTTGCACATTTTCAAAATTGCTGCACTGATGAGACATATGAGAACTATTTATGTATTATGTATTTATTATATATATAATACGTGCAAGCAGAAGTGACATTTGAGAGCTACAGAGGAAAGGAGGTCTGTTCCTCACATAAAGGATGTTGCTTCAGAAGACATAAATAGCACATGAGTACTATAAACCACTTTTTTGCTGCTCTTTTTGGAGTTTGACAGTTCCTAGTCATTGTGTGCTTTCCACTTTTGTTTCATTGTTGGAGGCAAACCATTCCTCCAATAATTGTTACAGTAACGCGTTACAATGGATGTATAGCGAGCCGACATTCCAGAGGGTTTAAAAGTTGAAATGTGAAGCTCATATTTTTTGTTAAAGCACTTGAATGAATCATTTAGAAAAGCCCTGGTTATTATTTTTTTACTGTAAAGTTGTCTAAATCATCTTTTTTTATGTGGGACTACTTTTATAGGTGCATTATGCATTACAAAAATAATGTGGGTGGAGTGTGTTGCATGTAAATGTATCGTTTCTGGAGTCGAAAAAATTTGATGTAACTTTACACAGGCAAGGTCAATATGTGATTATGTCACTCTCGTGCCATCATGTATAATATTTAAGCATTGTGTTAATATTAATAATAAGCATTTTAGTGTTTGCTGCCTGGCCTTGTGCTCACTGAACTATTAATGTGCTCACTGAGCTATTTAACTTGACCAGCTTGATTTTTCTAGTTGTGCATCTGTGATCAACAAACACCATTGCTGAATTGGAAAGCGTTTTCAAACTGTCAGATGGCAGCATCAGTGGGCACCGGCATGGTGCAGTGAATGACCTGGTTATGCCCTCAGGTAGACACCATGAGTTTGTGTCCTGCCTAGCTACCTGCTTATTCATCATGCTGAGCAGTTTTAGACCCAATTGAATTAGTTCCCTTTCAGCTGCCCAATGTTCTCGTGTTAAAAGCCTCTGCTGTTTGAACAGCCAGGTGCGTCCTGGCAGTAAAAAAGTTTAGTTGGGCTTCTTGCACCACTATCATCATACTGAAGTCACCATGTCACACTTAAAGGAGCCAGGTTTCAAAGAAAACGACCATAATATTCATCACTGGTGATGACACCTTCATCAGCTCTTTTGTACTATTGGCTAATGCAGACCGCAAGACCAGAATGCTGTAAGTCTGTAATTACATTTATCTTTGAATGATTCTGTTTTTTCCATTAAACCATCACTTAAGGACAGGAAAGACTGCTGGAGGGAGAATATGTCTGGATAACATCAGGAATATATTCATCTGACACATTGACTTGTTTTGCAATAGTTTCTATTATTCGAGTGTGTATGTGTGTGTGTGTGTGTGTGTGTGTGTGTGTGTGTGTGTGTGTGTGTGTGTGTGTGTTATTAAATGAGTTAAAGTGTACTGGCAGAGAATAGACAGTCCCTGTTCTTTTTTTTTTTTCATTTCACATCATGTATGACCGTTATTGCCCTTTTAGTTCTGTGGTTAATATCTAAGGAAATACATAGCAGGTGTTACACCAGATCTGCATGGTGTTGCATAAGTTCAGAATGTTTTTGAAAGCTTCTGTGGGAAAAGATAAGTTGACAGAAAACTTACTCTGTGCTTTGAGTATGATGCCTATCATAAATTACAAAAAGTGTATTTTATATTTAGTATAAGTTGCTTTGTGACATAAATGTTAAAGAACTAAATGAAATGCCTTTAATATAGCATCTTTAAATAGAGGGGCAACTATAACTATGCATATTTGAACAATTAATAATTGTATGAAATAAATAATTAGATAAATAAATTAATCTTAAAGCAACATTTCACTCAAAAATGGTAATTTGTTACAAAGAATTATTGTATAAGGATAAGTGATCTTTTTAATCATCTTTATGCCGTCACTAGTTTATTTTAAATAGTTTTGCGGTGTTTAGTAAAAAATATTCCATGTAGGTCATAAAATCTAATTGCATAATAGTTATAGAAAATAATAGTTATCAAAGTGCTGTTTGAAAAAGTTTTAGATTGACTATAGCAGTGGTTCTCAAACCTGTTCTGCAATACCACCAGCCCTGCACATTTTGTATGTCTCCCTATATCTGACACACCCATTTTAGGTCTTGCAGTCTCTACTAATGAGCTCATGAGTTGAATCAGGTGTGATAAATGAGGGAGACATACAAAATGTGCAGGGCTGGTTGTACTCTAGGACAGGTTTGAGAACCACTGGACTATAGTATGTAAATTATGATAAATCACACAGAGTCTAGATATTTCAATGACATAAGATTTACTAAATGGTTTAAAGTTGCATAGTTTGTGTGTGTGTGTGTGTGTGTGTGTGTGTGTGTGTGTGTGTGTGTGTGTGTGTGTGTGTGTGTGTGTGTGTGTGTGTGTGTGTGTGTGTGTGTGTGTGTAGAGATTACCAAGTAGAGATTTTTATTTCTTTGAAATGTATCAGCGTTAAAAAGGATGAAGAAATTGGTTGGATACCAGCAGGGAAAGGTGTCAAATCTCACCAGTCAACAATCTAGGAAAAGCAGTTGACCACAGGACTTGACCTCCCGTTTTGCTGTATTCTCCAGGGCTAGGCATGAATCTGATATGACAGCAGTGAATGCAGTAGTCTTAAAGGACAGGACAAATGTGTTTCTTTTCTGAATTTTGTGCATATTTATTATATATAGTTGACCAAAATGGGTTTTTTAATGGTTGACGCCAATACCAATATGAGATGTTAATATACTGATGTATGTCATACAGTCTAATGACAGCAAATAAGAAAAAAATAGCACTTATTTGACTCTATTTACTCAAAATTCACAAAAAAATGTATTTTCCATTGAAAATGCAATATACGGTGGTTCATTTGCAGCTGCTTCCACGTGTGTTTTTCCCTCATAATGTGGCATGTAATAACTATGGTAAAACAACCTGTTAGGCTTGTGATTGTAAGCTTTGAGTGAGAACTGGAGAGAACTTTTAAGATTTAATAGGATGACTTTTCTTGGAAAGAAATGGTTTCTGAGAGCTGCTCTTGACTGAGCTCTTGCTGCTGCGATTTCAGGAACAATTTTGATTCACTCAGCCTGTTGCAGATCTTTCCACTTTCGTGGAATACAGGTCATTTTCTGGTGTTTCCTTGTACCACAGTTGCACAAACCTTACCAAACAGGAATTATTGGAAATTATGAGAAATACATATTTAGATTTGAGTCATTGTGCATCTATAAACTTAGGTACATCTGTTGGCACCCTTGATATGTGCTTGATATGTGCTAGCAAGGTTTTATCTAGCTTTAGATCTAGCTGTCCTTTTGTCCTTCCCGTGGACATTTTAATAAACCTCATTTGACCCCGGTGTCTGTTGCACGTCCAGGAGTTGTTCCAGGCCTGGCTGTTGTATCCTTGATCTGATCCTGCACTAATGAGTGAATAAATGAATAATCAGTCGCTTCTATTTTGGATTCAGCCTTTTTTCTGGATGCCTCTCTCTCGCTCTGTCTTTCTCTTCCTCTCTCTCCCCGTCTCTCTCCAGCTCTTTCATTAAGAAATAGCGGAAAGACCCGTCTCTCAGCACCTCCGGATTGGAAAGCTGCCGGCTCCCCTCTTCAAATACTAACTGTATTTGTTATTGTGAGAGTGCTGTGATAACATTGGGGTCTTTCTCATCAGACCAGGAAGGGGGGAGATTCGAGGCAAGACGGGTCTTGTTAAGGTCGTTGTGTTTACACTCATTATTTAGCATGACCCCACAGGGCGAACCACAGGGACGACTGTCACAAAACATAAAGCTGTTAATAGCTATGATACGATCCATCTGGCAGCGTCTGAGACTAGTTTGTCACTCTTAGTTATGCAAGTCGTTACATCATTATGTATGCAACGGTTTGTTTTAGAAGGTGTTTCCGCATCTTACTTTACAGAAACCTTCAATTTGTTCTTCAAACTGGACAATAACAACATTTGTCATTTCATGACAGAGCCAGTGCCTTGGGAGATCAGGTCATTCAAGGGTCAAGTGTCCAAAGCCTTCCTTTTCCTATTAATTTTCCCTGCACGTACCATATCTGTCACACACAAAAAAAGTGTGTTTCACACAACAAATCGAAAACTGTATCCATAGGAGCGGATAACAAAATTGACATTTGTGTCGTTGGGAATAAGGCTGATTTGATTAAGATAATTACCGTATTTAGACGCACTTAAAGTTGAACCTAATTAAACAGGCTTTCTCGTGATAACATTTTGCAAGAATTAATTATCATTTATTTGTAAGTACGCAGGAAAACCATGTTTTCCTGCCTAGCTTCTGTAATAGATTCTTTTTTGAAATAGCAATAGCTGTTGACTGCTCACACTAAATGCTTAATATGCAATATGCTGTACCCTTGTGCAGTATTTCCTAATAGATCAGAAATGTTTGCCATTAAATAAGTTCTGTATGTTCTGTATCTTTGACATTATTGCTTAATCTTTGCCTGGGAAGACAGCTTTTGAATTTGTGAATTGTATTTACATTAGAACTATATTCCAGTCTTGAAATAAGGAAAAAATGCAGAAAATTCTTATGGTTTTCTTTCTATCTATCTATCTATCTATCTATCTATCTATCTATCTATCTATCTATCTATCTATCTAGCTATCTGTCTGTCTGTCTATCTATCTATCCATCTGTATATCTATCTAGCTATCTGTCTGTCTGTCTGTCTATCCATCTGTATATCTATCTGTCTGTCTGTCCGTGCGTGCGTCCGTCCGTCCGTCCGTCCGTCCGTCCGTCCGTCTATCTATCTATCTATCTATCTATCTATCTATCTATCTATCTATCTTTCTTTCTTTCTTTCTTTCTTTCTTTCTGTCTGTGTTCCACAGAAAAAAGAAATACAAACAGTTTTAGAACGACATAAGGGTGAGTTAATGCTGACAGAAGTTTCATTTTTTGAAACTGTCCTCTATCTCTGGTGAAAATATGATGCAAGTGTGTAGTCACTGATGCTGACAGTTGCCAAAAATATTGTACACTCAGTGTTCCATAGTTGCACAAATCACATTTTGGACACGTCCCAAAGTTTTGATTTTGAATTAAGGCAACGGCTATATGCACTAAGTGAAAATAGCAGTATTTTCTTTGCGATATGCTATTTACACTAAAATAGCAATATTTTGTAAATAGTAGTTAGATGCTATTTGTTGTAAGTGTAAATAGTTATTAGATGCAACCAGACATTGATGATAACCCGACCAGACATTGGTGGGCGTAGTTAGTGTAAATAGCCTTTGCCAAGAAGGAGGGCTATTTGCATTTATTGCAATTGCTAATAGACAGTCCGTTTAATGAAACACCTCCTTTTGCTGATCATTTTTAAGATTTTCAGCCCCTATTTTGTGCATTAATCATGCATTATATTATTATATTTGAATCCATACAGCTTCCATTTCTTTTAAAGAAATGTCATGTATCTACTGGATTACATATCTGTCAAACAGAATGGAGAATTTGTGAATTAATCTGACGTCTTCTGACATTTTTGTCTTTGTGCCTCCCTCAACACAGACCCACCCTTACAGCCATAAAAACATTAAACTAATGAGTAACCTAAGGAGAGCCAATAATTTGAGAACTTTAAACAATGAGTACAAGAAATGACCCATAAATTGTTTGTGAGCTTTAGCTGCGAGCCATGGCCATTGTTACAATGGAAACTTAATCACACATAGTGCAACAGGTTTCAGGTAATGACGTGACTCAAATTTTGAGTAAATTAGAGAAAGCCAACATCGCAATCGTATTAGAACACTTCCATTTCATTATCAGAGTTTCACACGAATGTTTGAGCCCTGCATTTCAGTTTTTTGTGCCACCACAAATCAAAAAGAAATATAAGACACACATTAGGAACGGTTGTCATTACTGATAGGTAAAGCAAGGCTCATTTAAACAGCTCTGATTGGCCATTATGCAATGGTAGTAAACTGAAATGGAATGCTGTAATCAACACTTTTCCCGATTAATTAATTGTGGTAGTTGTAATCACAGTCTAAATTGTATTCAGTTAATTATGCAGCTCTACTACTGTTATTTGTGTTATGCAGGTTTTTTCCAGACATTTCAGTTCTATTGAGCGGTCCTCTTTTGATATGTTTTTTCAATGACTCCATGACACTATTTCTCGTCTCATTAGAGACTATAGAGACTCATTTCTTACTCTAGAGCGTCAATATTGAGACGTCCGTGATAGTATCACTGACCACTACTGTTGTGCAGATGTCTCTGATTATTCATGGCCTCATTTCCAGGGTTATGGGAGATTAGGTCCGACATCTCTGTGCTTTGTTCATTATTTCCACCTGCCTATAGAGGGAAAATAAAGAAACAGGTCTTTATTCTATGCTTTATGTTGCCACAGTGATCATGGACAAAGGCCAGATATAATTGTTTACACTGTGTTAAAAGATCTTCTCCTTTTGTGTAATGCAAACTTTGATATTATCAAGAGTTGTAAATGCACACAAACTGCATATTTTAATCTGAGAGATCTTTCTTTGCCAGTTCTGTCCCCCCCTCGCTTTTTATCTCCCAACCTGAATGAAAATGAAGTCGGGTTGACAACTTTCCAGTGGTTTACATTCCATCATGTTTAAATCTTTCTCAACCTGTAGTGCTTTCTGTTTTTCTCTATTAAAGGATACATTGTTATCTGCCACTATGAGATATTGATATTGGAGCAGAATGACAGATTGGATTAGATCAGTGATTTTTAAGCCCCTGTTGGTGTATCGGTCACCGTTTCTGGCCCCAGGCAGGGCAGCAGACCTCTGCTGTTATCTCATATTTCCTACTGATTGAAAAGCATCAGGCTCATAAGCAATATCTCAAGACTGGTGGCACACAAGGAAGCTCTCTGGTACCTGATCTGTTTGTTTCACAGTTTTTGACTGGTCGGTGACAGACATGATTAGGTGTTTTTACCACATTCCAAGCTTTGAATTTAGTCTCAAACCTTTCATAGTCAGAAATTGTAAAGTTCAGGTCATTTTTAACACTAGGTTTAGAGTAAAGATAAGTCATGTTTATTTCCTAAAACAGTGCAAAATTAGTTGATTTGTCTTGTATCTTATGTAAAACAATAGTCAATTTTGATTTTGGCTTTGCAACATTGACAAATAAGCTAATCTTATCACAACAGCAGTATTTACAAACTAAATCCTTTTAAGGTAAACCAGTTCACTGGTATTCGTAAAGCTCCAAGGCAGCTATTCTCAGTCAAGAAAAAAATGGGGAAATGCTGAAATCTGTGTGTTTGCAAAAATTGTTTAATTAACATATCTGGAACAACTGGAAATAAAATCTTTTTCTTTTTTATATATCACTGAAATGGTGCAAAGTTACCTTCCAAAAGGGTTAATTAATTTAAAAATTAAAATTCTGTCATCATTTCCTCACCTTCATGTTGTTCCAAACCTGTTTGACTTTCTTTCTTCTGCAGAACACAAAAGAAGATGGTTTAACTATCCCTTTAAGATGTTTAAATCACGTTGAAACATCCATTTTATAAGTATTAAAATATTTAACATTAGTATTATAATAATACTTTTAAAATATTTTAATACTTAATATTATTTTAAAAGCACAGAAATATTGTATTGTTAATTTGTGAACAAATACATGCAATGTTATATTTATAAATCATGAGCATTGTTGGGGTAATGCATTACAAGTATTCAGTATAACTACGTAACGCATTACTTTTAAATTTACAACAAAATATCTGTTACTTTTTTAAATAAGTAACACAAGTTTATTTTCCCTATTATTGCCTGACAGTTCTCCTGTCCCCATGTTGACAGAAATCAGGAGTGAGGTGCAGAGGCGTTGTGTGCGCTGTGTAAACATGATGCTTATTGTAGTTCTAAAATGAGCGTGTAGAGTAAATGTGAGTATGCATTTACTCATCTCACTTCCACAAAAACAGATTCAGTGTTCCTGAAAATGAATAAAAACAGTGAAATGTAAACTTTGAATATTACGCAAACCTGCAATAATTACACTTTAAATTACACAAATATACTTTATGTATTTAATATCACTTTATTAACCAATGTCTTTTCTGCTGACCTTCGATGATCCAATTTAACCATACGAATAAGCAAAAATTACTTTAGTTAAACATAACATTTGTGTTTCATTTTTGGTTTTTATTGCTGGAGTAAGAGTGTTGAACTTTCTTCTCCTGCGTCCTATTCTTCTGCAATCCAGAATGGCAGTAGCTGAAAGGTTTGTTTGAGCTGTGCTCTCTGCTGTACAGGCGTGAATTTGCATTTTTCTTCAGCCTGAGGCTTATTCATTTCACTTTTGGTGTGAAGGGCCTTTACATCTGCCAAAAATAGAATTTTAGAAAAAACAAACAAGCAAGCCCAGCCCAGATGAGAAAAAGTAACGCAAAAGTAACGTAATGCATTACTTTCCATAAAAAGTAACTAAATAATGCAATTAGTTCAAGTTGTGAGTTCTGAGTTCAAGTTGTCATCATAGCTCAGTCTGTACATTAAAAATGTATCCTTTTCAAGGAAAATGTGAAATCTTAGTTATTCTGAAATGGAAAACTTTTCAGTAGGATAAGATATTTCAGAGCGAAATTATCAGATTAAACTGATCTGTTTTATGGTTTAGGAATGTTGTCCGTTATCCCTAGAGCCTGAATCACATTGAGTCATTTCTTCACATTGTTCAGCTATTTCCTTTGAGTCTGAACACTGACTTGCTTTGAAGTTATAAAATTAGTTACATTTACTTTAAGAGTAAAGACCTAAAATTACACAAGAAGCATTTTGTGGGAATATTCAGTTCATTTACTTCTAGTGTGTTTGTGAAATAATATTGTGCAGTCTTTTTTGTTATATGGATGCTAAGAGATGCACATGCATTGCTATCCAGTTAGTGTTCTCACTAGCATCTCTCATTTATCTTTTATGCACAACCACAGTGTCTATGTGAATCTATAAACAATCGGAAGCAAACAGCAAGCTTGGTTTCACTCCAGGCACTGTATTGTGCCACATCACTATGGTTTAACAACAACACCATTTACCAAAAGGCTGCTTGTTATCCATGATGAGTACAGGAGCTTTACACCTGACAAATGATGGAAGTGAAAGTGGAAAGTATATATATCTGTTAGGCTAGCAGAAAAATCCTTATCGTTGAGGCCCTTTTTTCAGGAATTCTGAAAGATTTTGTAAGAGTGGTTTGCATGTGCAAGAAGCATATAGGTCACCTGTCAAGCCATAATGTTCTGCTCTGGTTATTTTATATCATATTTCCTCATGCTAGCAGGTACATATAATCTGCTTGATCTATGGAGAGAAAATACCTCCTGCATACCAAGACCTGCACAAATGCCTGTTCAGAAAGAAACTTCCACCTAGAGATTCTGTACCAGCCAGAGTATGTGAGCGGAGTGGAGCGGCAACAATTTCCCCTCCACGCTCTAAGCATTCAATAATCACTCCGCTCCAGCTCCGCACCATTTCCCACTCCCCGCTCCACTCCTCGCTCACTGATATCAGAAACACCGCTCCGTCTTCGCTCCTAGGAAATTTGCGTCTAAAGTATTTAAGTAAGCTCTGAAATATCCCAAAAGTTTGGTTTATAACATACATTAAATTAAAAAATAAATAAATAAACAATAGGAGATAGTTTCAACGTAGTCTATTGTGTTTATTGCAGTGCAAATTTTGTTTGGAAAGGTTTTCATCAGTTATTTTATCTACGGGTCAGATAAATTACATTACAGATTTCTGCTCATTCAAAATCAGATACAGATAACTGTAAGCAGAAAAGCACTGTAAAATTTGTTTGAATGCATTAGAGAGAGCGATTGCGTGTGTGAATAAGTGCTACCTGTTTAAAATGTGCTTTCACCCGATTATATTCAGTATGTAGAATGTACAAAAAAATTCCTTGAACTATAACATCCCGCTCATGTCCATCGCCGTCATCATAACCTTTACATTCTTTCTGATTTGAGTGAACCATCAGTATCAAGCTAGTTAAATGTGTTTAACGTGTGAGTTCTGGCTAAAAATGCAGTTATATTATGGGCCGTTGGCATGAATTGTTCTCGTGATGGAGCAGTAGTGGAGCACTCTCGGAGCGAGTGAAAACCACAACGCTCTGACTTTTAAAAAATCCGCTCCTCACTCCATTCAAAATCACACCGCTCCGCTCCCACTCCACTCCGCTCACATACTCTGGTACCAGCAGATACAAACCTTGGAAACCAAGATAGAGCTTTGTAATAAATGTTAAATCAGTTGAGCTCCAAACAAACAGATGCTAATGCGAGAATGACCAAGGTCAGAGGCAGGAATAGGAAAACATACGCTCATTGTATCACAAAGCATATCTAATCTAATAAATACACAGCACTGCCCTGGAAAGGACATTTCTCAACAATAACAAAGATCGCAAAAAAAATTCAGCGACTCGTAAATAATGAAACATGTGACTTCTAAACCTCACATAATTGCTCTTTTTCCTCTTTTGCAGATGGATGTTGTTGGACAGACCAAAGAAGATTAGTCACTGTGCGACCTTCAGAGATGGAGTTTACCATTACATACTGCTAAAAAAACCCTGACCCTACCAGAGACCTCTCCAAGGTGATCATTTCACAAGGATTAATGGCATGTTCTCTTGTGGTCATGTCTTTGACCTCTGAGCCCTCCGAGAGGTTAAAACACTAGCCATGAAATGTGGTAGAAACATGTGACACGTCAGGCCCACCATGCTAGAGCGGAGTGGGCTACAGTGTTACTGTCACTATACAATACATGAAAGCAAAACGGAAACCTTTTGACTTTCTAGTCTCATTTTTAAACATGGCTTGAGTTTGGACCGTAGAAACCTCAGCCAATTTCAGTGATTATATAAGTCTCTGTGGAAGCGAAGAGATCATGTGTAACATCTCAACCTCGTGCAATGTTGACTCAAACATAGACCAGTTCTTCCAGCCGGCGCTGTATATTATCGTCATCGTCCTTGGCTTCCCCACCAACTGCATGGCCCTGTGGGCCGCGTACATGCAGGTCAAGCAGAAGAACGAGCTGGGGATCTACTTGATGAACCTCTCAGTGGCTGACCTCTTGTATATAGCCACTTTGCCACTTTGGATCGACTATTTCGTTCACCATGACAACTGGATCCACGGTCAAGTGTCCTGCAAGCTCTTCGGATTCATCTTCTACACCAACATCTACGTCAGCATCGCCTTCCTCTGCTGCATATCTGTGGATCGTTATTTGGCGGTGGCTCATCCCTTGAAATTCGCTAAAGTCCGCAGGGTCAAAACAGCCTTAATGGTCAGTGCCGTTGTATGGGTAACTGAAGTAGTGGCTAACTCTGCGCCTCTCTTCCACGATGAACTTTTCAAGGACCGCTTCAACCACACCTTCTGCTTCGAGAAGTATCCCATGCAGGACTGGGTGGCTGGGATGAACCTTTACCGCATTTTCCTCGGCTTCTTGGCGCCTTGGGGTGTGATGCTGGCCGCTTACAGAGGCATCCTGAGAGCCGTGCGCGGTAACGTCTCCACTGAGCGACAGGAGAAGGCCAAAATCAAGAGGCTGGCCCTCAGTTTGATCCTTATTGTCCTCCTTTGCTTCGCTCCCTACCATGTCCTCTTGTTGTGGCGCAGCGTGCTCTTCCTCAGCAACCCCTGCGACTGTGGCGCCGAGGAGAACTTGTTTGGTGCTTATCACGTGACTCTGGCGCTCACCAGCCTCAATTGCGTGGCGGACCCAATCCTCTACTGCTTTGTCAATGAAGGGGCCCGTCATGACGTGGGCCGGGCCCTGTCCACCCTCTTGGGTCTCTTCCAGAGGGGCCAAAGCCCAGAGGCACTTATGGGGGCATCCATCACCGTAGAGACTCCCCTGGCCATGAAAAAGCCAGATTTCTACAGTGAAGTCAAAACCAGTGCCTATAAAACTGACATTGAAGTACTCAAAGACGAGTGCCTTCAAATGACCATTCTCAGTGTTAAAAAGTGAAGTTAAATGTCAATTGTAAATGTAAATGTCAATAGCAAAATATTAAACCAAGTGCAATTTTAAAGCCCAAAGAATACTTCAGTTTTGACATGAATGCATAGTGTATGTGTACAGCCGAACGTCTTTCAAAATGTACTGCATTTGATGATGGACAAACACACTACACATGTGCACTAGAAAGTTTCATCTTTGTCCAGTGTATGTGCTATTTCTCTTCAGAAGTTATGACAGATAAAAATGTCTTTTAAAAATGTGTTTATTGCATGTATCTCTTAAACCGCTCACACAAGCTCTTGTCAACATGGTCGTATATTGTTGTTGTCGTCTCCAGTAGTTTGTTGTTCTGTCTCATCTGTTTCTTTTTCAACTGTGAAACAAAGGGGCCGGGGCAGTGTCGCCACTTTGTGGGCAAACTAATTACTGCAAAAAAAATCATGTTTGAGCTGCACGTACAGAGTACACATTATACGTGTATACGCACATACTATGCTGATGATTAAATGTACGCCGCGTACACTGTACACATACCCTAGTGTACGCGCAGAAAAACCGAAGTATACTTTTGGCTTAACCAACAGGTTCTGTGGAGCATAAAAGAAGGTACTTTGTACAATGTCTGTGTTTTGTTTTTTGCCCATACAATGAAAGTCAATGGGGTCCGATGGTGTTGTTTTGGACCCCGTTTACTTTCTATACAAACCATACAAAAACAAAATTCATAGACAAAAACAGTTGACACATTGCTTAAATCTTCTTTTGTGTTTCAGTAAAGAAAAGTGAAACAACATGAGGGTGATTAAATGGTCACAGAATTTTCATTTTTGGGCGAACTATCCCTTTAAGTGTAAATACTTTTTGGGGCCGCTGTACATGAAGGTGAATTTTCTGAAGATAACTATACCAACTCCTATGTGTACCTCAAGCTTTACCCAGAAAAACTCTCTGATGAGGATTACTTGATGTCAGCGAAGTGTTGATGTCAGAATCCCTTCTCCTCTTGAATGTTTTATATGTACATGCCTGCCATTTGTGTCTGTTCTTATAGATTTTGCAGGAACTATACTCTACTATTCCTGTTTTGACATTATTGGTCATTTTAAAGAAGTCAAATAATCACAGACAACACAAATACCAGCCAGGTTTATGCTGTATAAAGTCTTAACAAGATTCTTTAACAAAACCCGGTCTGGAGGAGTGTGTTTCTCTCAGCCATCTCTTGTTTGACATACTTTATGTACAGTGGCCCACAGATACCCAAAATGGAAACAGTTTCCAAACAATGGGCTTTGCTGTTGTTTACATTTTTTTTCTTCATTAGGTCTCCAGGTGCCCTGTTTCAGCCTACCAAACTGTAAGTCCTGAATGTCAGCAGTGAGAAAGTGCAATGTAATGGATTTGCTGTTATGCCAAAATAAAACATGTCAGTCATTCTTCTGTTGTGTAGTGCTCAGCTCTTTGCTTTAGATAGTTCTGTTAAATTATTTCTTTGGCAACAGAAGTATGAGTGATATGTAAAAATATGAGTGATATGTAAATAAAATATGAGTGATATGTAAATAAAAAAGGTGAAAGTTTATATCCCAGCTAACAAAAATATGTTCTAAGAACATTTTGCTAACGTTCCCATTAAGTGGTTTAGTTAGGTTATCTGAACATTCAAAACATACAGTTTTTTAAATGTTTTAAAAACGTTGTTTTCTTGGTTATACGAATGTTAAGGGAACATTCCATTTTAGAATTTTGCAAACATTATGGGATCATTACTTTTGAATGTTCTCTGAATGTTATGAAAAAATCATTAGACAAACTAAAATGTTTCAGAAAAAAGTCCCATGAATGATGTATAAATAACATTTTTGTGCTGACATTAATAGATCCAGACCAGGGGCCTCATTTATAAAACTTTTCGTAGATTTCATCCTAAAAGTGCGTACGCACTGAAGTTTTCAGATTTAAAAAACCATGCATGCACCAGAACCTGCGCAAAATACCCTTTATAAAACCAAGTCATTGGAAGATTGTGCGTACATGCATCTCCACCCCGTCTCCTCCCCAAAATAACCATATATGGAGCTTACAACGCCTAGTTTTACTATGCATATCCTCATCGCATACAATTTGCATATGCATATTCATCCACGTGATATCATGTTTAACGGTACAAGACATTAGGAAAATATGAGATACGGATGTGCCGTCACATTACATTGCTCATAAATCACAACTTATAATAATAATAATTTGTTACATTTATATAGTGCTTTTCTGGGTACTCAAAGCGCTTTACATATAGAAGGGGGGAATCTCCTCAACCACCACCAATGTGCAGCATCCACCTGGATGATGCGACGGCAGCCATATTGTGCCAGAACGCCCACCACACACCAGCTTATTGGTGGAGAAGAGACAGAGTGATGAAGCCAATCAGTATATGAGGATGATTGGGAGGCCATGATGGACAGAGGCCAATAGGCAAATTTCGCCAGGATTCGTAGGAAGTGGTGTACGCCTCTTCCAGGGCCTGTTTTGTGTGTACGCAATGATTATAAATTAGGCCCCAGATAACTTGGAGTGAACATTCTATTAATGTTATGGGAAGTGTTACGGGAAATGCTCATAACTTTGAGAAAACCTTGCCAGAACTGTTAGTCGTGATGACATTATGTGTGATCAAGGGCACTGACACTGAAGCTTTATAACCTGAAGTAGATGTTAAGAGTTTACACATGTGGTCATGTAGTTTAGTGGAAAAACCTATACGACATTAATGAAAATAACAGTCGTGTCAATTGACCATTCACGTGAAGATGAGTCATTCTGATTCCCACCAGTCACTACAAAGAAGATTCAAGCTGTGTGTTTCCAGTAAAATGCTCAGGGGGGAATTCTTACATATTCTGTAAACACAAGACTTTATCTCCAAAATATTTATGTATTCTAAGTCTGCTAATTCCATCATGTTGTACACAGGAAAGTTAAATCTTTCTGCACAAGGAATCTGTTTTTCTGTCTCGCCACTTTTAAACACAACAAAAAAGAATAACATGGGGAATAAAGAGTGAATAAAAACTATTTTATTCACTGTCATGTCTTTAAAAAAAGAAAAATGCAAAATAGTCCTTGTGCAAAAATCGTGTTTAAGCTGCATCGCCTGTGTGTTTATTAATAGACATGTTCAATAGCACGTGCCTTGCCAGTATTTTCTTTTACCTTTCAACATCTGTGTGACTGAAGTCATGTCTTCATGCTCCTTCATTCAACAATGTACTGCAGCACACTGCCCATCTGTCCAAGGTCAGTGTTCACTGGGTCACGTTCCTCCGGAGTGAAACACAATGCCTTGGCACTTCAGCTCTGTGTCGGTGCGGTGTGGCTGTCCAGTGACCTGGAAAGGAGTAATGCCAATGGGTTCTTATCTGAAAGTGTCAGACAGTACAAACGTGTCGGCATACTGCTCCTCGACAAATTTTGACATTTCATTTAAGCGGAAGAAATTATTCATTAAAATGATTTTAAATTATTATTATTAGTAGTAGTAGTATTCAAATTATATTTTAATTTATATATTAATTTACTAATTTAAATATTGGTATAGTGGTGATGCAGGTAAATGTACATTGTTGTTTGTTTTGTCACTATATAAGTGTAATGATTTTGACCTTCCATTTAAAGGGTTAGTTCACCCAGAAATGAATTAATTCCTCACCCTCATGTCATTCCAAACCCAGTAAGACTTTCATTTATCTTCGAAACACAAATTAAGATCTTTTCAATGAAATCTGACAGCCCTACCACTTTCAAGACCCAGAAAGGTATAATAAAAGTTTTATTTTAATTTTAATTTACTAATTTAAATATTGATGCAGTGGTGATGTATTGATATGTACACTCACCTAAAGGATTATTAGGAACACCTGTTCAATTTCTCATTAATGCAATTATCTAATCAACCAATCACATGGCAGTTGCTTCAATGCATTTAGGGGTGTGGTCCTGGTCAAGACAATCTCCTGAACTCCAAACTGAATGTCAGAATGGGAAAGAAAGGTGATTTAAGCAATTTTGAGCGTGGCATGGTTGTTGGTGCCAGACGGGCCGGTCTGAGTATTTCACAATCTGCTCAGTTACTGGGATTTTCACGCACAACCATTTCTAGAGTTTACAAAGAATGGTGTGAAAAGGGAAAAACATCCAGTATGCGGCAGTCCTGTGGGCGAAAATGCCTTGTTGATGCTAGAGGTCAGAGGAGAATGGGCCGACTGATTCAAGCTGATAGAAGAGCAACTTTGACTGAAATAACCACTCGTTACAACCGAGGTATGCAGCAAAGCATTTGTGAAGCCACAACACGCACAACCTTGAGGCGGATGGGCTACAACAGCAGAAGACCCCACCGGGTACCACTCATCTCCACTACAAATAGGAAAAAAAGGCTACAATTTGCACGAGCTCACCAAAAATGGACAGTTGAAGACTGGAAAAATGTTGCCTGGTCTGATGAGTCTCGATTTCTGTTGAGACATTCAGATGGTAGAGTCAGAATTTGGCGTAAACAGAATGAGAACATGGATCCATCATGCCTTGTTACCACTGTGCAGGCTGGTGGTGGTGGTGTAATGGTGTGGGGGATGTTTTCTTGGCACACTTTAGGCCCCTTAGTGCCAATTGGGCATCGTTTAAATGCCACGGCCTACCTGAGCATTGTTTCTGACCATGTCCATCCCTTTATGACCACCATGTACCCATCCTCTGATGGCTACTTCCAGCAGGATAATGCACCATGTCACAAAGCTCGAATCATTTCAAATTGGTTTCTTGAACATGACAATGAGTTCACTGTACTAAAATGGCCCCCACAGTCACCAGATCTCAACCCAATAGAGCATCTTTGGGATGTGGTGGAACGGGAGCTTCGTGCCCTGGATGTGCATCCCACAAATCTCTATCAACTGCAAGATGCTATCCTATCAATATGGGCCAACATTTCTAAAGAATGCTTTCAGCACCTTGTTGAATCAATGCCACGTAGAATTAAGGCAGTTCTGAAGGCGAAAGGGGGTCAAACACAGTATTAGTATGGTGTTCCTAATAATCCTTTAGGTGAGTGTATACTGTTGGTTGTAACTATATAGGTGCAATGATGTTTTTCAGTCAGTCTACATAAACATTTTCGTGTGATGGAACTTCTTTATGAATAAATAATAAGACAATATCTTGAGATCTATAGCAGATGCTGCCGCTGACTTTTCCCAGATATGCTATGCTCACTGCAGAGGTTGAAGTAGGCTACTTGAACTGTATCAAGTGTCTCTCTAGGCAAAGGTCAAGTTCTCACTGGGACATTACAATATGTGTATGATGCCATCTGTAATTTATTACATTTTCATAACAATAGACTGTATTGGACTGTAATGAAATACAGGCTTCTTCATGAATCATCACTGAAGACAATTTAATTTAAAGGGTTCGTTTTTTATTAGTTTATTAGATTAGTTTTACGATCTATCTATGAGCGACAGGTAGTACTTCTTATTGACAGTAGTTGCGTGGACTGTCAATGGAGGGACAGAAATCTAGGTCCCAAATCATGGCACACTTTATGTGCTTTTGCGGTCTTGTGGACTTGCAATGGCCACCAAGTGCTCGTGTCTGTTAAGTCCACAAAACTGTGGTTGTCCCATTTGTCATTGTAGGTTTGTGCCCTCAATGCACTGAGCCTTACAAGCTCGTAAACTCTTCAGCAGACTTCTACCCAGCAGTCAAAGCGGCATTACGTCATGAACATGTGGACTCAGAGGAAGATTGTGCAGACTTAGGGTTCAATTTGGGACAGGGCCTGAGATTTCATTTAAAATATATTTATTTGCGTTTCGAAGATGAACGAAAGTCTTAGGTTTGGAACGACATCAGGGTGAGTGATGAAAAAAATTTAATTTTTGGGTGAACTAACCCTTTAAGAAAGCACTTGCCATGCACAAAAAATGGCTGTATATACAAAATAAAAACACCAAGGACCCATTTACTTTATGCTCTTGTGTAATCTGCGCATTACAAGTCACAGTATGATTTATTTGCTTGATGTTGAGTGTTTGTAATCAGCAGAGCAAATTGGGAGGCAAAGCCCTTATTTTCCACAAGAGATTCTGTCCCACTGACATCCTCATGAGGAATACTACAGCAAAGTGGACCGAAGCAGACACATTTCTAGCACTAAAACATGTAATTGGTTGAGTGTCATTTAAATTGCAAGAGAAAGGCCAAAGTGGTGATGCATTTTTAAACACTAGAGGATTGGATGTCTCACCAACATACTGTGGCATTTTAAATGTATGAGGCCTGGCTTAGGTTGTTAGGAAAAGCGTATTCTGAGAAAAGGCATCAGTGTGTACAAAGAGACTTTTTTCTTTTCATATTCATGCTTGAAAGGCTGAGAATTATAATCAAAATGTGTTTCACTGCACTTTAAACAATGGTAAAGTGGTTCTTTGGGACTTCGCATCATGGTTCACCGATTTGACCTTCAGTTGTGTATTTTAGAACTGATGATTCTTTGTGTGTGTTTGTGTGTGTATATATATATATATATATATATATATACACTCACCTAAAGGATTATTAGGAACACCATACTAATACTGTGTTTGACCCCCTATCGCCTTCAGAACTGCCTTAATTCTACGTGGCATTGATTCAACAAGGTGCTGAAAGCATTCTTTAGAAATGTTGGCCCATATTGATAGGATAGCATCTTGCAGTTGATGGAGATTTGTGGGATGCACATCCAGGGCACGAAGCTCCCGTTCCACCACATCCCAAAGATGCTCTATTGGGTTGAGATCTGGTGACTGTGGGGGCCATTTTAGTACAGTGAACTCATTGTCATGTTCAAGAAACCAATTTGAAATGATTCGAGCTTTGTGACATGGTGCATTATCCTGCTGGAAGTAGCCATCAGAGGATGGGTACATGGTGGTCATAAAGGGATGGACATGGTCAGAAACAATGCTCAGGTAGGCCGTGGCATTTAAACGATGCCCAATTGGCACTAAGGGGCCTAAAGTGTGCCAAGAAAACATCCCCCACACCATTACACCACCACCACCAGCCTGCACAGTGGTAACAAGGCATGATGGATCCATGTTCTCATTCTGTTTACGCCAAATTCTGACTCTACCATCTGAATGTCTCAACAGAAATCGAGACTCATCAGACCAGGCAACATTTTTCCAGTCTTCAACTGTCCAATTTTGGTGAGCTCGTGCAAATTGTAGCCTCTTTTTCCTATTTGTAGTGGAGATGAGTGGTACCCGGTGGGGTCTTCTGCTGTTGTAGCCCATCCGCCTCAAGGTTGTGTGTGTTGTGGCTTAACAAATGCTTTGCTGCATACCTCGGTTGTAACGAGTGGTTATTTCAGTCAAAGTTGCTCTTCTATCAGCTTGGATCAGTCGGCCCATTCTCCTCTGACCTCTAGCATCAACAAGGCATTTTCGCCCACAGGACTGCCGCATTCTGGATGTTTTTCCCTTTTCACACCATTCTTTGTAAACTCTAGAAATGGTTGTGCGTGAAAATCCCAGTAACTGAGCAGATTGTGAAATACTCAGACCGGCCCGTCTGGCACCAACAACCATGCCACGCTCAAAATTGCTTAAATCACCTTTCTTTCCCATTCTGACATTCAGTTTGGAGTTCAGGAGATTGTCTTGACCAGGACCACACCCCTAAATGCATTGAAGCAACTGCCATGTGATTGGTTGATTAGATAATTGCATTAATGAGAAATTGAACAGGTGTTCCTAATAATCCTTTAGGTGAGTGTATATACCATTCAAAATTGTAGGGGTCAGTCAGTAAGACTTTTTAAGGACATTAATACTTTTATTCAGTAACAGTAAAGACATTTATAACGCAATAAAAAATCTGTTCATTTGAACTTTCATTTTTCCACAAAAATATTATGCAGCACAACTGTCTACATAATAATAAGAAATAAGCACCAAATCAGCATATTAGAATGATTTCTGAAGGATCATGTGACACTGAAGACTGGAGTAATGATGCTGAAAATTCAGCTCTGCCATCACAGGATGAAATTATTAAAATAGTTATTTTAAAAATCACAATATTACTGTTTTTAGTGTATTTTTGATCAAATAAATGCAGCCTTGGTGAGCATAAGAGCCGTCTTTTAAAAACATTACAAAACTGACCCCAAACTTTTAAAAGGTAGTGTACTTATAAATAATAATAAGTATTATTAATAAGAATTTTATTATTGTATAACTAGCTCTGTCTGACACGAGCAATATCATTTCTGCCCTCTCTATGTGATTGGTATCAAACACCTCATAATGAGGGGAGCGGGGTAATTTGAGGACGGGGGGTGCAAGTCTGCAAGATGACCACCAGCAGGCTTCGTCTGCTGTAATGCTGATGTCATGGCGTATGCTGGGGGTCCAGGGTCGAGACAGAGGGTCAGTGGAATGACGCGCTTCCAGTTGACTGGACTGCTGTGGGTCCAACGGGATGGGGACGTGGGGCGGGATGTGGTTGATTTTCCCATGTTCCCATCCCCTAAGTGAATAACCCCTTGTAAGAGCCACACCAAAGATGGGGGAACAACTCAAGATGTGCTTGTGCTGATGGGAAGCAACCACAGATCAAGCACCTCGTTGTCTGGCTGTGCCTCATAGTTTAGATAATGTCAGAAAGTTCCAGTTCTCACTGGAATCGCTGTCCTAAATGTTTTACTTCAAGTCTTGACGGCATTACATTGCCATTCATTTAAAACATGAACTGATTTATTTATGTTACATGTAAAGCCACATGATGTGCGGGTAAATCACCTATTCATAATATATATAGCCTACAATGTAAATTATGTATTCTACAACATTTGGATGCTTTGAAAAGAAAAGGAAAATTAATATAAATAAATTTCTTTAAATAGTGGGCTCTCCATGCAGTGCACAACCAAAAATGAGAAGACTCATATTTTGTTTACATTCATTTTTTGCTCAGTATTCATTTATTTACTTTTCATGTGTGCTCTAAAATTAAACCAGGACAACATAATCTGCTCGGTCCAGCCAAAACACACACTACAACATCAACTCAATTTACAGATCTACCTCTCAGTCTTGGTCTTGACCCTCCGACTATATGGACTCTACGACCTGCTCAGTGACCTGCTATAAATGATATTGTTGTAAGGATCTTGTTCACTGGAGAAGGCTTTGAGTCTTCGTGAGGAGCATCTCCAATTACAAAATGCATCTACTGTGCTCTGTTGCACTGGGGAGCTTTCCCACAGTATTGAACCTGAGATGAACTTGGTAAAATAAACGTTGAAGGGTAAGAGAATACCAAGCCCATGCCTTCCAACAAAATAGACTGATATTTCATAATAATAATAAGGTGGTTTGCACTAAGAAGAAATCACAAGCATCTTTATATACCAACTCAAATCTGTAATTTAAAATGTAATATTTTATGTAAATCTTTCATTAAAAAAAACAAAAAACTAAAAAACAAGTACTAGACACATACAGTGTGTACTGCTATTGAATATTCCCACCAATATTGAGATTCATTTGATAGGCATTGACTTTTTGTGAAACATAATAGTGGGGCTGTTGAAATATAAAACTATATAGAACTATAAAATAGCATATTACAGGTCTTTCAGCATAATGTAAACCGTAAAACTATTCATTCATTCATTCATTCACGAAAAACGTAAATTGCCATTTTAAAACAGGCTATAAAAACAAGTAGAAATATAGTAATCTATTAATTTAGTCATTATATTACTAACATATTAACCCTAATTTTCAGCATATAAAACGTCACAATTTGCCCCGACTGACATTCTTGAAAAATACCTCTAGCATATTTCTGTCAAATTATTACAGAGTCCCATGGAAAAGCTTTATAAGCTTTATAAGTATACCCTCTGCTGTCAGAAACATGTATTACAGACACGAGTTCTCCAATGACTGCGACGTAGAACTCTTTCCGGGTCAAGGTTGATTCCGTTCCTTCCACATGTGAATCACATGTTTACATGGACACTTGTATTTGTAACAAGGTATTGGTGACGCTGGCATCGGAATACGTTTATTTCATACGGTTATAGTAAAAGCAGAGTGTCGATATGTCGCAAAGTGAAGAAGCTCTTGAACAGACTTCAGTAGCACAGAAGAGAGGTAAGTTAGTGCTAATTAGCTAACACTTTCAGTCTGTTCATTACATACAGTAGTAATCTCGCATATGTAAAATGCCTAGAATGTATCTAACTTTATTCATTTAATTTTTGTTCACAGTTTCAACGTACCAGTGTCCGGCTGATTTTGTGGCTATTCCAAATTATTTATCTGAAAATGCCTTATGGGACGGAGATGAACAGAAGGAATTATGGCTCATCAAAGCTCCAGCTGGTTTTGATCCTAAAAGGTACAAAATATCCTGGAAATAACTTTGGAATTAACGTACAGGTTTGCTAATAGGATTTCTGTCATAATTTGGAAGCAATCATGATGAGATCATGATTGGGTTATTTGTAAGTAGTTTAATTAATAAATAATAATGATAATAATAATAATAATAATAATAGAAAATCTGTTAGCAGTCCTGTACATTCCTTCAGACTTTTTCGACTAGGGACTGGAAAGTACTTGAAAACAAACATAGGTCCTTGAAAGTGCTTAAATTAAGCATGAACTACATTTTGTTAGAGTAGCATGGTGCTATTACAAAAATCGGCCTTTATGCGCTGCCAAAGCCAGAACAAAACAGCGCTACTGAGTGGGGAGGAAGCGGGAAAACCCTGAAAAAATGCTGCGTGAGTGGATGGATTGTAATCACGTGCAGGCAGCTCTGCATAATGAGCGCATAACGGGGCGCTTTTTAACTAGCTTAGTGCCAGGGAAGTGCAAATTCAGTGATGCTTGGCTCAGTGTTGAGCTAAATAAAAATTGGTTTATCAAAGTTCCAATGAATAACGCTTAATAAAGTAGTGTTTATAAGCACAGCGCTCCTTTGTTGACAGAGGTTACCGGGGAAACCAATATATTTCTGCTGTTCCATAAGCGCCATCTACTGTCAAAGAGTGAAATTGCATTTTATCGCGTCAGTTGGTTTGTTCACAGACTAATGCATATCAACCCATATTTTTACACCGCTTACACACAGAGTTGTAAATGTTAACTGGTGGATCGATGAGAAGCTAATGTGCTCAAATGTAGAATAATAATATATCTAGAAAATTAAGTATCATATTTTAAATGAATACATATAATCACTTATAATTTAGATTCTTTCCTTTTCTTAAATAATGTCTTAAAGGCTGAAATGTGAAGTTTTTATAATTTTTTTTTTTTTTTTTTTATAAAACTTGTTTTTGTCAAGTTATTATCTGAACTGTAAAGTTAAGTCGTTTTTTTTTTTTACATTAATTTTATGGTTTAGGACGTTTCCTTAAACACTGATCTTACCCTGTGCAGGTCTTAAAAATGTCTTAAAAGCCTTCAAATTTATTTTTAAAAAGGTACCATGTACAGGTGATTAATAAATAAGTTTTTAATGCATATTTATTATAATGCCTAAAGGATTAGTTCACTTCAAAATGAAAATTTCCTGATATTTTACACACCCCCATACATGCAGGCTCCGTACCCCCATCTCATCCAAGGTGTTTGTGTCTTTTTTCTTCAGTCGAAAAGAAATAGTTTTTTGAGGAAAACATTCAGGATTTTTCTCCTCATAATGGACTTTGATGGCAACCAACATGTTGAAGGTCCAAATCAATGCAGTTTCAAAGAGCTTCAAATGGCTCTGCATGATCCCAGACGAGGAATAGGGTCTTATCTAGCGAATCGATCTGTCAATAAAAAAAAAAAAAAAAAAATATACTTTTTAACCTAAATTGCTCATCTGCTCTGCGACGCGCCGCAGATTACGTAATCACATAGGAAAGGTCACGCTAGACGTAGGCGGAAGTACCGCCCCAAGCAAACGTGCGAAGACTAATACAAACGGCCTTTACCAAAAAAAACTCCATCTCCAACTTCAAAATCGTCCGACATCGTTGTTTTACCTTTTTTTGCTAAAGGACGTTTGTATTAGTCTTCGCACGTGCGCTTTGTAAACACGGAAGAGGAAGCTCTTCTGCCTACGTCTAACGTGACCTTTCCGACGTGATTACGTAATCCGTGGCGCCGCAGTGCAAGATGAGCAATTTAGGTTAAAAAGTGTATATATATTTTAATTTTTTTTTTTAAATGACCGATCGTTTCGCTAGATAATACCCTATTCCTCGTCTGGGATTGTGCAGAGCCATTCGAAGCCCTTTGAAACTGCATTGATTTGGACCTTCAACCCGTTGGTTTCCATAGAAGTGCATTATGTGGAGAAAAATCCTGGAATGTTTTCCTCAAAAAACTTAATTTCTTTTCGACTGAAGAAAGAAAGACATGAACACCTTGGATGAGATGGGGGGTGAGTAAAATATCAGGAAATTTTCATTTTGAAGTGAACTAATCCTCTAACAATTAACATGTCCATATATTTTCATTTAATTGGACAATTCATGTATACAATATCATCTCAATATTTTGATGTTGTAATTAAGTAATGATTCATTAAAAAAAAATAAAAAATAAAACCTGTGTGAAATAAATGTTAAAGGAACACTCCACTTTTTTTTGAAAATAGGCTCATTTTTCAACTCCCCTAGAGTTAAACAGTTGAGTTTTACCGTTTTCGAATCCATTCAGCCGATCTCCGGGTCTGGCGGTAGCACTTTTAGCATAGCTTAGCATAGATCATTGAATCTGATTAGACCATTTGCATCTCGCTCAAAAATGACCAAAGACTTTCGATATTTTTCCTATTTAAAACTTGACTCTTCTGTAGTAACATCGTGTACTAAAACCGACGGAAAATGAAAAGTTGTGATTTTTCTAGACCGGTATGGCTAGGAACTATACTCTTATTCCTGCGTAATAAAAAAAAAGGAACTTTGCTGCCGTACCATGGGCGCAGCAGGCGCAATGATATTACGCAGCGCCTGAAAATAGTCCCCAGCACACTCCCTGTGCAAGCAGGTTGTCACGTTGGTTATGTTGACAGAAGTTTTCAGGCGCTGGGTAATAATCATTGCGCCTGCTGTACCCATGGTACGGCAGCAAAGTTCCTTGATTATTATGCAGGAATGAGAATATAGTTCCTAGCCATATCGGTCTAGAAAATACAACTTTTCATTTTCCCTCGGTCTTAGTACACGATGTTACTACAGAAGAGTCAAGTTTTAAATAGGAAAAATATCGAAAGTCTTTGGTCATTTTTGAGCGAGATGGAAATGGTCTAATCAGATTCAATGATCTATGCTAAGCTATGCTAAAAGTGCTACCGCCAGACCCGGAGATCGGCTGAATGGATTCGAAAACGGTAAAACTCAACTGTTTAACTCTAGGGGAGTTGAAAAATGAGCCTATTTTCAAAAAAAGTGGAGTGTTCCTTTAAAAGCAGGAATAAAAGAGCTGCAAACTGCATCTCTCATTAAAACTCGCTCTCTCTCTTATACACTCTACCAGCCTCTTTTTTTTCATTGGATTTTTAAAAAGTCACATGTCCCTAAAATTTTATTTTAGTTGTCAGTGTATGCTTTAGCGTTACTGCAGTAATGTTAGACACAGGTACAGTAGGTTTTTGATATACTGTCGAGATTGGCAGTAACACACCCACCATTATCGTATTTATTGTGCATGATTTAGAATAAAAAGTGCTTTAAAAAATCCTTAAGTCCTTGAATCTGGTGTTCATGAAAGAGTGGGAACCCTGTTTCTAGTCATTCTGTACTCTAAAATATTTCTTTAGGTAGATATTGCTCTTTGTAAATTCTTCTATAGAGTACAATAGCATGGCAACATTACTTTCAATCTGTCCATTGAGGGTGACTACCTGTAGGATTTAGAAGTTGCTTACGAAATGGTTTAAATGTATTAACTTTAAGATAACTCCTACAAAATTATTTGGAAAATGTATATTTAAAAAAAAAAAACCCTCTGTATTAAGCTTTGCATAGTTTAAAAAATAGCTTTAAAGGGTTAGTTCACCCAAAAATGAAAATTACACCATGATTTACTCACTCTCAGAAGGCCTTTATTAACCCCCTGGAACCATATGGATTACTTTTATAATGGATAGATGCACTTTTTTGAGCTTCACATTTTGGCCATTATAATGCTTGGAAGCGTCAGGATATTTATTAATATAACTCTGATTGTATTCGTCTGAACGAAGAATGTCATATACACCTAGGATTGCTTGATGGTGAGTAAATCATGGGGTAATTTTCATTTTTGGGTGAACTATCCCTTTAATATGGGATTGATCAATTCAATAATTGTTGTTTTGTGTCCTCCACAGCTTTGAAGGCCTCAAACTTCCCATATCGGGACTGAAAATGGTCATGTCTTGTGGCACGGCACCTCAGATCTACAGCGTCCTTAGTGGCGGGAAGGCACCATCAGACCTCCATCTGCTCGTTTCCAAAGGGAAAAAACGGAAGCCTTCTCTCTGTTCCTCCGGCTTCAGTGGTCTCCTCAAGATCTCTGAGAACTACGGAAACTGCAGTGAGAACCAAGGCCCCGTTCCCATCCCGTCCGCTCCAGCTCCGTGCATCCCAGCTGGTCTCAAGCAACGTTTCCAGCCTTTTGGTAGTTCCGTTGCAGCTCACATGGAAGATGAAGTCACTGTAGTTTCTCCAACTGCACCCAAGAGAACCAGGCAGGATCCAAATGAGGGTGAGGAGCGAAAAAAGAAGAAAAAGAAAAAGAAAGACAAGAGGCAAGAGGACAGTGAAGGTGTTTTTATCAAGCAAGAACAGACACAAATGGACTGTGATCAGCTAGAGTCATCAGAACTTATGGAGGAAGAGCCGGTGGAGGAGAGGAGGAGGAAGAAGAAAAAGATTAAGAAAGAGAAGGAAAGACAGAGTGAAGACATGGTTGATGAAAGTTTAATATCCAAAACAGAGCCACTGGATCCTTCTTATGATTATAATGACACCCCAGGGAAAACAAAAAAAAAGAAAAAGAAGACTAGTCAACATGAATAGACTGTCAAAAGAACTTGAAATGATCTCTCAATGATGTTCACACATGCTCACTGTGATATTTAACTGTCAAAGTACAGCTAAGAAATCAGTAATTTTTTACTGTGTCTGTCATAAAAGAATTTAACGTTTCTGTACAACACTCAATATAACCTCAAAAGCGTTGTTTCTTCTGCTTAAAATCATTATTTTGGTCTATTTTGTTTTGTTGTACAGCCATACAAGCTATTGCACATTGCAGAGAATGCTATTGTGATACAGACATGAAAGAAAAAAAATTCACCCAAAAAACAAAAATTCTGTCATCATTTATTCTCCCTCATATCGTTATAAACAATGGCTTTCTTCTGTGGAACATAAAAGTATATATTTAATAGGGGTGTAACGATATTCAAACCGAACCGAAAAACCGCGATACACCACCCACGGTACGAACCGCGATACTCTCATGTCGAACCGAACGTGCCCCGCCCCCTGCTGCCCTTCCCAGCTCTCACTTCACCTTATGCCACACAATTTTTTTCTTCCTTGACATTTGATTAAATAGTAATTAGTACACTTTTAACAACTAATAAGAGCTGTATTTTTTCTAAATATTATTATAATATTATTTATTAAATATACACTAACTTTTGTCTTCCAAGTGCATGTCACGTGACTTGGGTGATCGCTCAAGTTACATGGTGGAAAGACAAAGAGAGCCAGTTTCCCCATTTAGCTAGGTTGGATAAATGCTACCTTGGAGTCCCAGCAACATCTCATTTTCGTAGCTTAAGAAATAAAAAAATCTCTCTCACCTCAGAAAACCGCTTTCCTGTCATGTCAGCCGTTATACTGTGCACTCTTTAATTATACGCGCAAATGCGGCGACGCGCGCTGTATATCACTTCATATATAAAGCGCAAGAGAAACTACGAGCATGCAACGTTACGCTGTAAATTCGTAAGTCATGAAATAAAAGTAAAGTACCAATAAATCACGTAACTGGTACGATGTGTGTTAGCTGGGAAGGATTTGCAGGTATGATGTTCATTCTGTTCTTCAGGAGCAGTTTTCATGTTTCATTAACAGTTCATGTTGGTATTGTGTATTCGCCATGGTAACTGTTGTTTCCATAACCCCAAAATGCCACTTTATTTTCACCTTATGTTATTTTGTATATTTTTAAATTAGTGTGGTGGCTACTTTATTGTATTAACAAAAACTGCTATTTAATAGATTTAACTTACAGGCCTATTTATTCATCAGTATTAGTCATATTCATACAATTTATGTGTTTGTTAAGTAGGCTAAAGTGGGACATTACTTGTGTGTGTGTCATCAATTTTTATTAAATAAATGTGCTTGTTTTAAAAAAAAAAAAAAAAAAAAAACATGGTAAATGGTAAAATGAGTAGATTACTTCTGACTAGTCTACAGTGGAGGCATTTATTTCATTTTAGTTTACTCAGGTATGCTAACTGCTCTAAAGAAAACGTGAAGCCAATGTATAAAGTTAATAAAGATAAATTCAATAAGTTAAATTATTGTTGTTAAGTTAAAAGTGAATCTAATGTTATTATTGCTGGTGCCCTGCCATGAACCCTGCCTCCACAGCAAACAGAACCGAATCGAACCGTGGCTCCAAAACCGTGATAGAACTGAACGGTGTCATAGGTGTATCGTTACACCCCTAATATTTAAAAACCCCTGTGGTGAAAATAAAGTTTTTAATGTTGTTTATGTGGTGTTTTTAAAATCCCTTCAGACAAACCATGTGCAAAGTCATGTCAACACCATGGCAGAGTATTTTCTCCTTAAAACTGCAGTTAACCAAAGACAGTCTCAAAAACATGGTTTGAAATCGCTGGTCTTTCTTACGTCACAAACTTCCTTGTAACCAATCATGTCAACGTGTGGACGGGCTTTAGCATATCATCGTTACTATGCTCTGAAGCAGTGGAGTCTCAAGAGAATGTAGGTTATCCCTGCTATATTTTTCTGTTAAATTGTGTACATTTAGCAATATAGCAGGTGAATTATGTATATGATGTATATTACGATGTTATGATGAACTATATGCCTTTCTCCACTGACGTTCTATGATGTTTAAAGTTTCTAAGGATGCTGATTTTTAAAAGGCAGACTGAGATGACGAACGGGAACGTGGTTTGTTTAACATTAGCAACACATTAGCTGTTTGATAGCTGTTTGATAAAGAGCTATACCTTAGTGCAGCATTTATTACAGTAACTTGAGTAAAAGTTGAGGGAGTAGGTCTGAGCTGGTGTGAGTAAGTGGAGGCGGGGTTAATTTGCATAATCATGGCTCCGTGTATACTAAAGCAATTTTAAGGCATGAAGAATTTTTTTTCACAGGAAAAAAACGTTTAAATGTCATTTTGGTGATCAAAGATAAGTTTTAAGGGATAAAATTATTGACTATAGGGTGACTTTAAGAATGCCTAAGTCAAGCCCTTTGACTTTCATTGTATTGACAGTGTAGTTTGTGCCACAAAAAGAATGACAGAAAACAAAAGAAAAAAAAAACATTTTTGGGTGAATTATCTATTCAAAGTGAACTGTACTAAGTGTTTTAAAAATATTTTATTTTATGCTCCACAAAAAGAATAGAAGAATTTGTTTTTGGGTGCGTTCCTGCAGTACTTGCAGTTCACCGGTAGGTGGCGGAAAACCCTCTGCTGGCGGAAGCGCTGAAGGTTCGCCGCTTGTTCTGCACTGAGGTATGGCCATGTTTTCTAATGAGCACAGGCACGTTTGCCGCCTGCAAAATGGGTTTCTCTGCCCCTCCCACTGCGCACATGCAGGTAAAGCTCAACATCCCAGAGTCCAGTGGGATCACATGAGGAATTTCATATAGGCACTGCTTGCTTCTGCTTTGATCAGGTATTTAAAGAATGAGAAGTTTTTGTGAATTGAACATTATCACAAACTATATATATATATATAAATATATGCGCAAATGCTGCACAAAAAAGAAGTTTTCTACTCCAAGACTGCGTGGATCATTTTAAAATGTGCACCTGTTTACAGCACCCACATCGTTTGGCATTTATTTTCTGAGTTTGAGTCACAGAAAGACAAGTGATTTGTCACCACCTGTGATTTTATCACAGAGGCGGGGACGGTAATCGCGTCCGTGCACACGCCTGCAACTTGTTTGCCATCCCCCCCCCCACCCCCAATATACACTCATCAATAATATTTTTTTTTCCCGCGGTATGCCATAGGCGTTATGAGATGCTTGAACATTGCTGGGTGTCTGGTGAGGCAGATAAATAATTGAACGCAGTCTGAAGTTTAGATGCAACGTGCCCAGACTGTAAAGCAACGCGCGGGCCCCTATGCGCCCTAAACTGAAGCAAACGATAAGGTTCGGGTGGGGGAGTAATGGTTTTTCTTTTTCTTTTTGAGCCAATCTCGTTTGTGCACACCCTCCCCCTCTTTACTGCAGCAGTTCTTGTCTTTCTCCACTGTGGTGATCTCTCACTCATTCGCTCCGTCTTCAACGTGCTCCATGCGGCCCGCAGCATTTGGGGAGGGGGGGTTGGGGGAGTTTCCATAGCAACGCAGACTTGCCAAGGACTACGGAGTCGCGCGGCGTTCGGAATGGGGTTCAGCCATAGACCGTAAAAAAATACACACGGCACACATCGATAGGTACCTTCCCCTAATTAGAGAGACGATAGTACTTGTATCTCGTATCCACCACCAAGACACAACATTTTCTTCTTGTCAAGAGGCGGTAGTCAATATGTCTACTTGATAATTCCTCTTTAAGTGTTTGTTTGGGATGAATTACTGCACCAGAAACTTGTTTGCATACTAATACGTTGACGTGACTCACTCAAAACAGTCGATTCCAAAATGTGTCATTGAGCCTCCTCTGCAGCAGCAAGGAATTCTGGGAGCTTTTCAGTACAGCATCACCTCGCAAGCCTCTCGTTTACATTTCAGTATAGATGGTGTCAGAAATACAGGATTGTTTATTTATTGTTTGATTTATCATGTCAGCAAGAATGCAATTGGATTTTGAAAAAAAACAAATAAAATAAGTGTGATTGTACTGTTGCTATGCGCACACCCAAATCAAGTCAGACATATGTTATAAAAGCAGCAGGTCTTTCAGCTGGTTGCCATGACAACCACAATGGCGTTTTTTCCTCATTGTTTCCTTACCCACCTCTATGACTGTGTTTGTGCTGAAGGACTTGGTTTTCTGTCACTGACCAAGATTTTTATTTATTTATTTATTTTCATAAAATGGCCAGCCTTTCAAACCAACTTTTGGCTGTGATGATAAAGTGAGTGGAGATCGGCCAAACTCAACAGATGCCTGTGCTCATTGTGCCCTGCAAATAAATATTTCAAAAACTTGCCCAGTTTATAATGTGTGTATAGCATATATATTACTGCTGTGAATCGATTAAAAATTAACTAATTAATTTTACTGATGTCTACATTGATTTTTTTTTCTTTTCTTTAGCCATTAATTATAGCCATTCAACATTATAGTATAATTAAAAGCTATTAATTTTAACATTTAATGGGCTTTAAAAAAATATAACAACTTTTAATTTAAGTGAAAATTAATTACTGTCATTAATTACTCATCCTCACGTCATTCCAAACCCGTAAGACCTTCGTTCATCTTCGGAACACAAATTAAGATATTTTCATCTATAAATATATTAATTTGTGTTCCGAAGATGAACAAAAGTCTTACGGGTTTGGAACAATGTGAGGGTGAGTAATTAATGACAGAATTTTCATTTTTGGGTGAACTATCCCTTTAAAACAATCTTCACATAAACCCATTAATAATAAATGCCACATTTAGCTATATGCCTTTAATATATCAGGGCTAAACGCTAAGGTTTTTTTTCCAGGCGAGACAGTTCAGCTTTTTACCTGCCCTGCTAAAATGCACAAAAAAGTTATTGTTTTCGTTGTTTTTGACCCATGTAACTTTTACATTAACACTAATCACAGACAGCAGTAGGTTTATTAGGCTGCCGTCACTTTAAGAGCTGACCCGGATCTGACACGCATCTTATTTTCTCTTAAATTAACTCTTTACATTCATTTAACACTTTTTAACTGATTTAAAAAAAAAAAAACGTGCTTACGAGGATACTCGCCAAACTCGGGCATTTCAACATAATTTTGTGTTTTTGTCTGTTAAAGCGCGAAAAAGAACTCAATGTAGCGCTGGCGCGCTGTCTGTGGATTCTGCATGTGTTCACTGAGAGCCGCTTCACAGATGTGTGCCAGAGCCGCATTGAATTCTTTTTATTTATTTATTTTTAATGGTTTAATAACACTTGAATGAATGATAGCGTGATCATATACAGTAGCGCAAGGATGACAAAGAAAAAAACAGATGCTGCATTAATTGCATTAGCGCGTTAAACTGAAATTTTTTTTACCGCATATGTTATAATGTGTTAATTTTGACAGCGTTAATTTTTGTGTGTGTATATACAGTATATGTATATACACACTAAATATAGTATATAAATATAACATTATATAATATATTTTATTTTTATTTCTTACTTTTTGCTGTTCTCTAACTGATGAGTCTGCTGTATTACATATGGTTTTGCAAGCAGTTTGTGTGGCTAATGTTAAACTGGGCTGTGACCGATGTTGCGCAAGGCAATAGGCTTCTCTCAGTTTAGTTTAATAAAAACCATTAAATTTGTTGAAAATATGCCATTTTCTCTTACTGTCTAAACAAAAACCCAACCAGCCTTATTTTGTCTAGGGCCAGGGTTCATAGTGGCGACTGCATGACCCAATAGGGCAGGCCGACACTGTCTCTGCTAGACATGCTGTGCTTCCATCTGTCCAAGGGTCACTTACTCCCCACCGGTGCCAAACGCACGCTTCCCTCTGCGCGGCTCTGACATCTTCTCTGTTTCTGCCTCTTTTTCGTGGCTTGTCGAGATAAAAGGGGGAGTGCAGATGGAAACTGGGTCACTAGAGCTTTTTATAACCTCATGGAATTGTTGTTAGATTTAACCTTCAGGTGCTAGCTGCTGTAGCTAAAACTGTGTAAAACGGGGGGAAGATGTTGGTAAAGTAGGCTAATTGGGAGCTGAGTCGAATTTGTGATTCAAATGAAATTGACAGGGTTTCCCTCTCTGTGTACAGAAATGTTGCTAGTCACTGCTTAGGGAGAGTGATTATTTTTACTTTTTCTGTCAATTGTGTGAATTTGGATATATATAAATCGGGGCTGCATTTTCCAAAAGCATCACAAGCCTAAGTAGATTGTAGAATCTAATCCCTGGCACCAAAACCATTGGCACTAATGATACTTATGATTGTTTTGGGAAACGCAGCCCTGTGTAGTTTACGGACGGTGGCTCTGCATGGCAGAACGTTACAGTATTTCAAAATAAAAACATTTTACAAAGCAAAAACTAATAATTTCCTGCATTTATTCACCTTTACAGTCATGTTCATAAATTTGGTAAGCATAAGATTAGAAAAAGCATTCGCAAACCTGTTTTGCTTCCGTAATGTGACATATATTAACAGGTTAAACAGGACATTCAACTAGAATTCCAAAGGATTTTATCATTTAGAAACAGTTTGAATTGTGAAAAGGCAGGATTTATCACATTAAAGTTACAGTTAGCCATTGCTATTGTAGAAAGGCTCCAGTGTTAGCCTAAATGAAAATAAATTAACATCTGGTGAACTCTTTCCCTGCCGTACAGAGACTAAAAAAAAAAAACAACAACAACATTTTGAACAAAAAGCTGAGAAAAACTACAACGTACATAAGCAATGCTTTTATCGCTTGTTTCATGAATCATGCACAATAAAGGCTCGTTCACACCAAGAATGATGATAACTATATTAGCATACACACCTACGCATGATATATTGTTTATTCTGCAGCAGTTTTGTCATCTGCCGTTTTAAATGCTCGAGCTCTTTAAAGCAGGAAGGATTCTGATTGGCTGTCAATGTTTTTATTCTTCATCAGCTTGAACTTTTTTTTTTCTAAAAGTGATTCAAACGACAATATTGTTTCTCTGTGCTGTTTTCCTTATAGTTGTGGTGTGAACTACTTTTAGGCTATATTTAGAACAATCTTTATCATTATAGTTGTAGTTATTGTCCTTGGTGTGAACAGCCTTAAAGGGATAGTTCACCCAAAAATGAAAATTCTGTCATCATTTTCTCACCCTCAAGTTGTTCTAAACCTGTATAAATGTCTTTGTTCTGCTGAACACAAAGGAAGATATTTTGAAGAATGTGGGTAACCAAACAGATGTGGGGCACCATTAACTACCATAGTAGGAAAAAAATACTATGGTAGTCAAAGGGGCCAGAGATCTGATTGGTTACAAACATTCATCAAAATATCTTCCTTTGTGTTCAGCAGAACAAAGACATTTATACAGGTTTAGAACAACTTGAGGGTGAGAAAATGATGACAGATATTTCATTTTTGGGTGAACTATCCCTTTAAGACCAAATAAATGGGGTCAATTTGTTGACTTTAAAAACAAGTAAGGCTGGAAGTGTACTTTTAAGTGTACTTGCATAAAGCTTATGCAGTCAATGCTGATTACAAGCACTTGCATAGGATACTTGTATTTTTTGATCAATAAGCTGTGATATTAGGCCTACTGTCCATTGGTTTTTCACAGCCACACTTAAATCATATACCAGATTCAAGGGCGCTTGTCTCTGCAGCAAAAGGGCCAGGCAAATCGTTCCTCCTTTCAACTAACCATAAAATGTTCCTTCTATGGTCTTTCAAAGTGCTGTGGTGAGTTGCTTAGAAAGGTCACAAGACATGTATTTCGTCCCCTTGTGGCCAAGTAAAAGATATTAATGGTTCCCTTCTGCATTCGGCCTGTCTTCAGTGGGTGTCACCCTGTAGTTGACGTCTTCTGGAGGACAGGAGTTGGGGAGGCGGGCTATAGAGCAGCATTTCACCTCAGTGTCAGAAATATGGTTATGTTTGTTTAATGCAACTGTTTGAAACAGGTGTTTAAAAGCTCAGTTTATTTAAATGAGCTTTTAGGAAAATGAGACAGATGCTGGAAGAGATTCAGTGTTGGAGCTTCATCAGCGAGTCTTGGCTAAAAGTACTGTAGGCCACTTACCAGAGACTTGAGTGTCCACAATGAGAGTTTATCATCAGAGGACATATTGTGCTCAGTCAGAAGGCTTCGACCAGTTTCTATGGTGATTAAAAAATAGCTTGCTGTGTTACTGATACATGTTGTTTACTGCATTTATGGCTTTATTATGAATCTATATTGTTATTTCGGCCTACATGTTTTAGCTTGCAGATCTGGAAATGACTGTGTTGGTTGTATATCCTAAAAATGGCACTAAAAACGATTTCAAACCCTGTCTGCTCATATTCTATAAACATTAAAGGTAAAGAGTGTTGTTTTTGTGCCAATAACGCAACCAAATGGAATTGCAAAATAATGACTGTTTTCAAACAGGTTCCACTGGTAGGGCAAACAGATAGACCTGCCCCCAAATCATGCCATTGGTTGGTCCAGTCTTACAGTGTCAGGCTGTATGGGTCAAGGTTTGGCTAGTTCCACATTTAAAGCCACAATATGTAATTTTTTGCCGATAAGAGGTGTAAACAAAGGTGTAGCTTGATGACGTCTTGATTTCGCAGAGCTTTTATTATAAAAGCTGTAGACGACCGCTTCCGCTTCTTCCGGTCATGCATATACATGTGGGGTAATGCAGCACTGTTTTATTATAGATACATTTGAGTGTGTTGAAAGTTGTTATAATGCTACGCTGTGCGTTCGCTCGGCGGCTACTATGAGACACTTGTTGCACACTGCAGTAAGCCAGATCGATATTAGACATGGTAAAACTTTAAAAATGTTGGGTTAAAAACAACCCAACAAGTAACCCAACTGTGGGTTATTTTAACCCATTGCATATATCTTTAAAGGCTGTTTGCAAAATGTGTTTTTTCTCCTACACTGAGTCAGTAGCATTTACTTACACCAAACTTTACAGTTTTATTCCTATCTATATTCTGAAGGATTTTACATTTGTTCATACATAATTTGCCTGATTTTATAGAACATTTTATTACTAAAATAAAAGTGAAAATGTATAATTTTTTTTAGTATTTTCTGATTTATGGAGTGATAAAAAAGAGAGAGCTAAAAGTATGGTGATTGTATTAGTTATTTGCTGGGGTGTCTTGCCCTAAGAATAAGTGTCTTGCCTTATTAACAAAATATTAATAACTGCCCTAGTGAAACATAAATATACCAAAATGTATTTGAAATACATTTATTTTATGCTAAGTATACTACAAATATTTACATATGTATGTACTTAATGTAAATACCCTGGAATTGTACTTTTGGTATACTAAATTGGTGTATTTAAAGTCTGCTAAATTAGAACAAGTATTTAGTTATCCAGAAATAATGCTGAAGTCCAACTAAAGATACACTTAAGTATATTTGATTGTGTTAAAGTGGAACTATTGCAAGAATACTTCAGGTACACTTTCAATATCTTGCATTTAAAGACTGATATTATACAGTGATCTTACTATCCTTAATAATAGTGATATTAAAACACATTTTAAGCGTAATATGAATAAATGTGCATTGTGCAATAAAGAAGTACTCACATAAAGTTTAATTATAATATTTATATCAGTAAGTCTCAAGCGAGATGTCAATAAATATGTTAATGGGTTTGTAGTATACTTAGTATGAAATAAATGTATTTTAAATACATTTTGGTATAGGTTTTTTTTCACTATAGGGTGATTAGATTGTAGTAAATGTATGCTTTATTTCCTGCATGTGAGCTTTTTGGATTTCAATGCCTTTTTTTTTGCATAATAAACCCCATATTTAATTATATGCTGGAGTTTGCCTTTCTTGACAAATAATGTTGTCATTTTAATACCTTTCTTCTTCCCAATATAACATACTCCTCGTATTTTGATTGTTTAATAGAACCTGAAAAGCAAATATTGTGCAAAAATCCCCTGCAGACATTTTGTTTGGTATGCACTTTGATACGTATTTAAATGTACAGTTTTCTATTTAGTAGCCTATGTTCTAGCAAGTCTTTTATCACAAAGACCCTCCTCCACAGGCGTGTAGGTTTATGATTGCGTGCCGGTTGTCTCTCACCGTCAACCTACACAGAAAGCGTGGAGAGATTTATACAAGAACTAAGACGTTTCTTATTTTATCCTGCGTCTTGGGAGCATAAATTGTTGTCTTCATTGTGCTAGTCATATCTGTGGCAAGCAGTGACCCAATTAAGCCCCTCAGAGGTGCGCAGTTGCACAGACAGACTCGAACTTGTGCATTTATATCCCTCATTAGCCCAGCAGGGTTCATCAGCGCTAACGTACATCACCTATGAAAGACTTTTGAGATAGACTTCCATGTACAGCAGCACCAAAGCTAATTACAGATAGAAGCAAGAATTCATGGATAATTAGGAAAAAATACACACCGGAAAGATAAGGAAAGCATGACCCATGTGCAGGTTGCCTTGTAAGTTCACTCTGTAATTTGTCATAAGAATGGCTGGGCCTCAGCAATATACTGTAAAAAACATATTTATTAAAGCATATGCTCATGAACATAAAGAAAGGAAACAACAACTGCAGAAATGCAGAACATATCATATGTACCATAAAATTGATAAAAACAAATCACTGTACAAGCTACAGTGCTTTAAAATCACAGCTTTGCATTGCAACTTTCTTAATTTATTTCTTTATCTTATGTACATATACTCATAAAACACTGATGTTAAAAGTTATTCCTTATATTACGAACGATCTGTAGGATAATTTATCAGCTTCATTTGTTAGAAATATTACAACAGCAAGAAACAAAAAAACATACAAAACTATTACAATCATTTTCAGTGTTTCTGTGAAACCAGTTTAAATTGAGTGAAATGAAACTGGATGGATATTTTGGTCTGTCAAAAACAAACGCAGGCATTCCCACTTAAGGAAATGTTATACTCTTTAAATAAAGAAAAGGGGGAGCAAAATTAAATCAGAATTTAGTTTATATATATATATATATATATAATTGAATACCAATGATGATGTCTTCTTGGAAGCCTGCCATTTTCTTTCACAGTAAGATAAGAAAGCATTTTCTTGCTACAGCGTAGTACAGTCTGCTTTTTAAATTGCACTTCTTAAAACACAAACAAGTAGCTGAGAAAAACGTGTTAGAAATGTACATTAATTGGATTAATCAATTGTTTTTGTCACTTTTGTACTATTTTGTCAAAATACATGTTGCAACATTCAAACAAATATATCAAAGCCATAAAAATGTAGCTTATAAAGTTTTGAACATTATTGCTAATAAAAGGACATATTCTTATGGACCACAGTTAGTCTGATTTGGTTTTGTCTTAGCAACAGTATTTAAGGTCAGACTTGTACATTGAAGACTAGCATTAGTTACTGACCATACAAAAAGGAATTTATATAGTATATTCAGTTGATATATTTTCATACACAAAGTCATTTGGGGGAAAACGAGGACAAAGTGATTTTCTGCTGTGACTCAGATTGCTGACTTTTGTTTTATACTCTTCCTGTGGGCCAGACCTCCCTTTGACGTGACAGCTACTCTCTGTATCAGCACAAGCCTTCATGTATCCGAGACGCACTAGCTTTAAATTGATTAGACTGCGTCACACTGACCGATTCTGTATCCTAGTTGTTTTTATGGAGTCAGCCCTATAAAAAGTACAGATTTCCTGCTGAATTAATGCTGTTCACTTCAGCACCACCGCAGACAGAAACCTGTTGTGAAGTCGAGGAAACAAGAGGGACAGCTCTGTTTGTGTAGATATACGGCTCATGCATTCCTGAGGCCTGTGTGCAGCCAGAAAGCTGTTTGCTTAGATTGCAAATCAAAATGATTTTACTTTTTTTTTTCTGCACATAATTGCATTTTAGAATATTGCGTCTGTAGAAATGTGGTACTTCAGTCATTTTGATGTCATACAAATCTATAAACAATGCACAGTGGCCCCACAAAGTATTTGGACACTTAAGCAGTTAAAATTATGATAAATCTAAAAAAATCAAAACATTTCACAAAAGTTTTAAATTATTAAAGAAAAAATATTATAATTTTCAGCATCATTACTCCAGTCTTCAGTGTCACATGATCCTTTAGAGATCGTTCTAATATGCTGATTTTCTACTCAAGAAACATTCCTGATTATCAATGTTGAATGTTTTTTTCAGGGATATTTGATGAATAGAAAGTTAAAAAAAACAGCATTTATCTGAAATAGAAAGCTTTCGTAACATTATACACTACCGTTCAATAGTTTGGGGTCAGTACGATTTTTTTTGTTGTTGAAAGAAATTAATACTTTTATTCAGCAAGGATGCATAGGATCAAAAGTGACAGTAAAGACATTTATGATGTTACAAAAGCTTTCTATTTTATATATAAGCTTTCTATTATAAATGCTGTTCTTTTGAATGTTCTGTTTATCAAAGAACTCTGAAAATTTGCACACAACTGTTTTCAACATTGATAATAATCAGAAAATATTTCTTGAGCAGCAAATCAGCATATTATGATTTCTGAAGGATCATGTGACACTGAAGACTGGAGTAATGATGCTGAAAATTCAGCTTTGCCATCACAGGAATAAATTACATTTTAATATCTTAAACTATTGCACAATATTACTGTTTTTGCGGTATTTTGGATCATATATATATATATATATATATATATATGATCCAAAATACCGCAAAAACAGTAATATTGTGCAATATATATATATATATATACACACACACTACCAGTCAGAAGTTTGGACACACTTTCCCATCAAAGAGAATGGGAAAGTGTGTCCAAACTTTTGACTGGTAGTGTGTATATATATATATATATATATAAAATTAAATGAGATATATAGAAATTCATACATTTTAAGTGTGTTTTAAATGCAAATACTTTTTAGGGTCACTCGAACTAATCCAATTTAAAAATGTGTGACAGATATCATTCAACAAATGCACATACAGTATTCAAAGTAAATGCAAAGACAGTCCATCTTAATAAAAACAGCTGAGAGAGACTGAAGTGATCTCAGGACAGAGTACTACGTGTTCTCCCTTTAAAAGTGCTGGACTAAGGACTGGAGATCTTTGCACATGTTCCACAGGTCTGCTTTCCAACTCTAGGGATTTATGAGAGCTGAGAGCATATTCTTGTCTGCTTCTTGCTCTCTCTCTCTCCCTCTGAAGAAAGAAGGGGGGCAGAAACAATTAGGCTTGCTTTCTGGAACAGCTGGGCTGAAACGAGGAAAAGCCTGTTGGGTTTGAGGTGAGGGAAAGGAACCGAGCTGGAGCGGGGAAAAAATCAATCATGGCCTAAGGCTGGTAAAGGTGCATAATTAGCGAGATTGGATACATTTGAAATGATGGAGCTTCGGCTACACCAGCTCACCATTCCCAGTGGATACAGAGAGAGGGAGTGATGATTCCACTTGAAAGACCTAATTATTCATCATGACAGTTTCCATGTTTAAGAAGGAGCTCGGAGCTTTGGGCCGAGTTATGGATGCAGATAGAGATATCATCGGATCGTGGCTAGATTGTGAAATCACTACTTATGCATGACGGTTGGTGTCAGAAACAGTTGATTTTTTTTTTTTTTTTTTACCACAGCGAGACCCCTAAAAGCTGCCTGTAAACACTTTTAAATTCCTCAACCTGCATCAAGTTGTTGCAAAAAATCCTATTAGAATTGAACGGTGTGTTTAAAAGACCATCACTAAAAAATAACAATTACATTGAGCCGTTTTGTCTGAACACTGGAGATACTTCTTTAGTTTATGGTTGGTTTGGTGAGACAGGTTTTAATCATGCAGTGAATGTTAATTTCCCTGGGGTCTCCACCACAGATCAATGTGCTGGAAGCCAACATGAAGACCGGTCAAGCCCGATGACCGATGACTATATTGGGATTTTCCGCGGTGCTTTTAGCTGGTGTTGGCTTTGGAGACATGTTGGGAAGGTGAAGGTGGTTTTTGCAGGTTGGATGAATTAGTGCACAGAAAAAGTGGGTGGATGACAATGATTAAGAGACTTTATCATGTTTTTGAGATCATCTTGAATTGACTTTATCCTGAAACCACATGCATTATGAGCAAAACGACCGGTGGCTTTGCTTTACCAAGCATGTAATGGCAAATTACATTGGATTACATCACACATGCTGCATTTGAATATCAGTCACACTCAACACCCATACGAAAAATATTTTTTTTTTCATGCTTATTTCACAGATGCACTGTTTAAAATGTTGAATTGTGTTTTTACTAGCTTTATTTAACATGTAGATGCCAGTTCCATTAAAGCATCTGACATGTATTTCATATACTGTTAAAATTAAATAAAGGTGTAATATGTCATAAAATCTGTAAATATAAAAAACAGAATTGATACTTTTCCCTCTCGTGTAACTTACCTCATGACTGCGAGCTTTACAGTCGGTGTTGTAAGTGGCCCTTCAAACTCTACCCACGTGTCCCTGATACTTCCAGTACATCCTTTATTTCACTGTCACCATATACAAATATGAACAAATTCTATACAGTAACGCAATCACGTTTTTTTTTCTTTTCTTTTCGGACCACAGTCCGGTACCGTTCTCCAAGATATGTGAGATGAACACTGACATCAATGTAGTTTATTATTAGCAACTAAACGTAGCTCTAACTTTACACGGTACCAGCCATTCTGACATTTAAAAAAATGTAAGTCATTGCAAAATAGAGGAACATGCAATGTTTCCAAAATGCCTCAGTTAACACATAACTCCATATCACATAGAAATGATCAATTAAAATGAAGTCACTTCGAAAAGGACGTAATTATTAAAGAATTGTCTTTGAACTCCTACACATTCTTTCAACAGCGTTGGTCTCGTTAAGGTTGTAAACATTACAGCATTTTGCTTGCTCCTTTAATTGGGTGCATATCATTCTGTTGTTGTTGTTTTTTTTTTTTGAAGAAGAAGAAGACTTGATAAGCAATCATACATGGTAAATTGTCTTTGGGCTCCTTAAAAAGCTTGAGGGAGAGCTGGGTTGCAGTTCTGTGAGATCACAGAGTAAGGTAGATTACGTAAACACCCTGAGAGTCACTTGTCTGTATTTTCTTGATTTTTTTTTCTTTTCTTCTCATTTTTAAAAAATTATTATTATTTTAATAATTTGGGCCTGGCCCCGGCAGCCGGTAAGGGATGGTGGCGGATCATGATGGAGGGCGAGTTGACTGGCAACCGCCTCCTTTGCAGGCATGAGAACAGAGTTAATGTGGGTCTGGTCAAGTAGTATGTTATCGATGGAGAACATCACATGGCGTGGGAGGTGCGTGGCGAGGGAATGGCTCGTAAGGGGGGAGGGAAAAGGTAGTGGTGGAAAGTGGTTGGCAAACGGAGGAAGGGTAGTTATGGACGATCAAAATCAACTAGGCTTACATGATGGGATTCAGCTATAACATCAGCAGGTTCCATTGGTAAATGGAAACCCAACAGGTTTTAGCTTTAGGTGGACAGACATAACACCCACCCGGCCAAGCCTCTCGCAAGCAGTCGCATTCGTTCATTCGCTCACTCGCTCGCATCACTCACACAGCATGGCCCCTCCCCCAAGACCGAGCACATGGTTTCAGGCACGAACTTGCAATGTGTTATTTGATGAAACTGAGTGTAGTGGGAGGTGAAGAATAAGACAACAGAAGACAGGTGATGGTAAAATGAACATTTATAATGACTGCTGTTGCTGTCGGAAAATAATAACCCTTAAATAAAAAAGAAAAGAGAAAAAGAAAAGGAACGACTTAATAGATATTAGCACTAAATTGCTGACTTCACTGGTAATCCACAAGTCAAGAAACACAACTCACTATTTTTTGTACAAACACAATGCTACAGTTACATTAAATATTTAATACTTTTTTTAAGTCAGTTAATGGATGATGTTAAAACACTAAAATACTAAAAACAAAACAGTAATTCATCTTTCCAGTCATTCCCTTTTGTCTAGTTTCTTGATGCCATTTATTAATAATGTATAGTAGTTTGAAAATAAATAAGCTCATGAAGGGTTATCAGAAAACAAAGCTGGCAGCATAGAAACATTAGATGTGGAGCTCAAGCATGGTTGAGACGCATGAAAATGATCGTTCGGCATCACAGAGAAACATTTTCATCTCGTGAACAGATGCTGCAAATGGTCAAGACACCTAATCAACACGTATCACAATTTACACTCGACACGTCTGTTATGTACAATGAGATTAGCAACTACCATCAGTTCAAACTAATCTTGGTCTGCTTTAGCGGTTAGTTATGATTATGCATTATTTGGAGGGTCGGATCCGGATTTCAGTCTCAGTACTGCGTATGTGGCTCTATAACCATCATTCTTTAAAAAAAAAAAGAAAAAAAAAGGAGCTGCTTTAGTTTAGTTTAGTTAAACTTCATATCGCCGGCTCATAAGAGCACTCCACAAAAGCGATTTTATGCTGCCAGCCCCATTACGATGAACACGTTTCTGGTTACAGTTCAACCAAATCTGACAGATATTTACAATGAGAGAAAATAATGAAATCGTGGAGGAAACAGTTTGGACCTTACTGATGTTTGTATGTGTGTCTTTTTTATTATTATTTTTTCGTCCCCAATGATGACTTAAAAAAAAGAAGAAGAAAAAGAAATCCAATCATCTCAACTAGAATTGCACAGTCTCAAAAAGGTTTGGAGATGGAATGGAGATTTTAAGTCCAAACATTTGATGAACATAGAAGGGGAGGAAGAAGGTCAATAAAGTTCATGAGGGGTGAGAAGTTCAAAGTTCAGAAGACAGAAGATGGCTGCACGGCTGACGTTTACACACTCCTCAGCTTTTTTGAGCATGTTTTTATGTTAAAGGAACAAAAAGAAACCTGCCATTAAAATGGATTTATTTTCTTTGCTTGCGCTTAATGTTTTCCATCGAGAAAATCAAATGGAGAGACTCGGGGGTGAGGAGAGTGACAGTGCCCCCCAACATTATGGCACACAATCAGTGATGTCCTGGAGGTTGAAGAGATGACAGAGAATTAGGAAAAGCAGTTTATGAGAGGTAGCCAGCTTTGTTTTTACCGTGTTAATCCAGGTCTTGCTTTTACTGCTCGCTTTTTGGGTAATGTTGAGGCGTCATGACTGACATCATGTTATGGAGAAACATGCTGGCTTCATGGGTGCGTCCAATGGATGTCCAACATACAAGAGAACTCAAAAAGTTTGGAATGGTACTGTTTTTGTTTGGCACTCAGGAGAAAGTCTGGGAGGGTGTGAGGGGGAGGTCGGCAGAAGAGTGGGGAGTGGTTGGAAAAAAGGGGAGCAGTGAAAGTGCAAAAGGGAGAAAAAGGGAGAGTAAACAGGATACATATGAATGACATTTTTGTTATACTTGGTCTAGGTTAGAGAGTGTCGTACAAATAAAAACAGGAAAATAAAAAAGAGAACAGAACAGTGATATGACAAATGTATTCTAACATTGCTGGTGCTTCAATGGGTACGAGCTCAAAAGTGACCCCGGGTTGTCGTCTTCTGATGGCGTGGGGTTGGGGGAGGCTGGGGGGGCGATGGGGGTTGGACTGGGGGGGCGTGTGGGGTTTGGGAAGAGCGACGAGCTCTAGCCATGCGCCCACATAAAAGCAATGACCTTCTCGACATCAGCTAAACCATAAGTTTGCATTCATCTCGACTTGACAAACGCGTGTGACAAACCCAGTGACCTGGGAGAGAAACGTGGGCGCAAAACTGCTAAACGCATGCACAAAAACACAACTGCGCACAGGAACGTAGCTTAAAAAGCAGCCATGAATAAGCACAGTGCAATTTTGATGTTAAAGAGAGAGAGAGTGGAAAAAAAAAAAACAATATTCATGATATCAGACATGCCCTTTTTGGCACTTATCATTAATATTAATAATAAAAAACACTGTCAAAATAACATTTCCAATTTCTGTAAAAACTATTCTGCCGTTTTTGGTCAGCTTCGAATATCTGGCCAATCCTTTCTCATGCAAACAGTAGTGCCGCATCATTGCATTGTGACGTCATCGGAAAGTCCCGTCCCTTTCCTTTATTCGTGGAGATCTGAGGTAAAGGATTCAAGCAGTTTAGCGGTGTCATTGCATTTGTTCTCATTCGGAAACAGGGCTGTTCTTATCTGGGGTGGCGTGAAGCATAAGAGAATTATAAAGTGCATATTCTCGTGATAATGGGTCAAGCTTTATGTGCAGTGATGGCAGAACAAGCTAAAGAACAGAAGCCTAATGATGTTGTTAGTACTGACACAGCAAACACAAACCCTAAAATCATGATCGAAAGAGTGATATGCAAACTTATGTAGTGGTGAATACATTTACGGCCATGTTTGAATGTTAATGTCACTAAATTAACCCTCCGTTTCCAACTTTTCTCATTGTTTTTCTTAGAAATTATCACAAAACATTGATAAGTCTGTACAAAATGAGTGCTCTTATTATGACGCTGAATATGACCATGGCTATGAATGATTTTGGTTTCTGTGGCCTAGTTTTCACAGGACAACAAAACTCCAGCTTGGTCTTAGCAAAACTAAAAAAAGAACAAGTTAAAAATGTGAAAAAGCTAATTTAATAGCTCGAATTGTTGTTGCCATGCAAAGATTTGTTCTCAAAATGAATGCACATTGCCTAATTGTTTTTTTTTTTTTGTATATTTTTTGTCTTCTCTTTTTTTTTTTTTTTTTAAATCCACGCTTCACTTGGTATCATGCAAATATCAACGTGCAAAAAAGATAACATCTATCTTCACAAAATACATTTTCAGAACTATAAAAGGCTGACTTAAGAATGCTGATAACTTATAAAACTTTAACCATGCTAAGCTAACTCGGTAGTCTTCTAGCCCCGGGGATGTGTGTTAATGGCCACATGGCACCCTGCTTTTGTTTGGCCTGCGAGATGAATCCATCCCTTCTTTTTTTAACAAGGACTAGTTAGTTTAAGGGGGCAGAAAACTCACAACCTTATAGTGCTAATGTCTATTTTTTGCTTCTCTAGTCGCTTTACCTCCACTAGTTGTATCTTAACTGTGGCTTGTTTGGCACTTTTCACATTTTTTTCTTTTTTTAAATTACAAAAGTATGTCTGCTCTTAACTAATGGTGTTTAAATCACATTTAAATCTGTAAAGATCTATTTTGGCACAGGTTTATTTAATCCATTGATATAGCAATTATTCATTATCAATGTAGCATTTAGTTACACCTCTTACAACTACCACATCCTGCTAAATGACTGACCAGATATGTTTTAATCTTAAATTTTAGTACATCACTTATTCAATAGCAGCATCTTCACAACTTAAAAAATAGTATATGCAAATCTACTCAACATCTAGGTAAATCCAAAGCTCCTACACAGACAGAATAAAAGGACAAGACATGACGACATGCTACTACGTATATTGCTTTCAGTACTCATCACATTTGATCTATTTTCCCAGTTACTAAAAAAACGAAACAAAACAGAAACCCCCATATGTACTTTCAGTACTGAATACAAAAACAACAAAACAGAAAGCTGCTCCTTGACACTATGTTGGCACCTTTTTATAGTTTTCACATTGAATTGTCACAGTAATATCTTGCTTTTTGTGTGTCTTAATCAAATTGAACGGTCATGTAACGTTTGTTAACATAAAAATTATCTGGGGGATCTACCAAGACTGTTTCTACTCGTTCAAGCTCTGAAGTGTCTGATGAAGTACTGCATCATGGGTAAAACCAAATGCACAGATGCACTCTAAAATGCGGAGGCGCTCGATTGCCATCGCTTCCTCGTCTTGATCTTCAAGTCTGAACTACTGTGTCCCTTCATTTGAAAAGAAACGCTCATTGCACCTCGAAAACGTGCAGCTATCTTTCTGAGTACTTGGAGTCATTGCTGTTTCAAACGTTTGTTAGACCTCCTCACCTAGGGCACAACTGCTTGACAAACTCATATCTAACCAATCGCATCACCTTTACACGCATATACACACACACACACACCATACAAACACATTGATGGCTCATAGTAAGTCCCTTTTTGAAGGTGTGATGTGCTCGAACGTGATCTACGGCAAGCTTCTAGTTCTACTCTGTAGGCGCATCGTCCCTTTCGCATTGTCAGTTTCGTGAAAGGGCAAGCAGACATGCACTGTTACACCAGACATCGCCACCCATGGAGAGATGTGAGAGAAAAGAGGGTCTCTGGGTTGATGTGTCAGAATGGGGGTGCACAAAGGTAAAAAGGGGGGTTGAGAAGAGGTGAGGGGAGGTGATGGTTTTTAGATGAGAATAAAGAAGCCTCCTTACCAATCGGTTCAGATTTACTCTCCCTGGTGCTCCAATAGCAAAGGAGAGGAAAGAATCATAACTTTAGTTAGGGGGAGAGAGAGCACAGTTCTGTCTTTCTCTGTTGGTCTAATTCTTCTTTGGGAAATGCTCTCTGTTTTGTGGTTAATGAGGATCAGTTTGGTATTTTTAAGCTCATTCCAGCCGGTAAAGAATCAATATGTTGTTATAGCAGTCATTTAGACACAGAATAGATTTGGAGGACACATAGTTTAAACACAAAATATACCATCCTCTACCCCTTCACGATAAATATACACGGTTGGCTGGCGGTTAGTTAGTGCACACTTGGAAAGTTAAGGTTGGATACTACAACATGATGCCAAAAAACTGCTCAGAAGAGTCTGACCTCAACCTAACAAACCATCCAGGCTTCCTTTCCACCCTACACTCTTAAAAATAAAGGTCCTTTATTGGCATCGATGGTTCCATAAAGAACCTTTAACTTCCATGGAACATTTCCATTGTACAAAAGGTTCTTTACGGTGGAAAAAGGTTTGTTAGATTATTAAAATGTTCTTCACACTAAGGAAAAAAATGGTTCTGTTTAGAACTGCTCAATGAAAGGTTCTTTGAGGAACCAAAAATGGTTCTTCTATGGCATCGCTGCAAAAACCCCCCTTTTCGAACCTTTATTTTTAAGAGTGTATGGTAAACGATACATTGACTCCATGGAGGCTGTTAAAAATATGACGTTCCACATGAGTACATTCCATCATGGTGATGCATCAACACGATAACCATATAGAAACCCTGACTTTTTTTGGCCTTCCATCACGGCCTCCACACTTCACAGTGCATTAAGACGAAATTCAGTGTACTCAGATTCAAAACAAAAGGAAAATAGGACCTTATTAGCAGCACATACGTCGCACATGGGTAGTTCTGACCTGCACAGGAAGATCTTCACATGGGCAGCCTGTTCAGTATAATACAACCAGAACCAATTTGGAACTGGTGACTCAGGACATATAATAAAAAAAATTTGTGGCTATCATATTAGCCACAATAGAGCAGACCATGTTACTAAGCAGCCTGTGCCGGTCAGAATTTGTTCATAGTCGTTCAGTAGTATGTGTTCATGAAACGCCTCAGAGCTCTGAGGGCCAGTTTCTGATTTGATAGGGAATATCTACGCAAATTTTCCAGCACATTTGCGCAGATATTCAACTGCAGCGGCTCAAAGTGCACAATGTCTTGCACTGCAGAAGGGCAGCATAGAGTAAAGACGGGGATGTGTTTTGGGACGTTACAGAAAGAGATTGGCTTTCATATAAAGTCGTATTCTGATACACTCCCTTGGACTTGTGCAAAGACCTACATTCTCATTCAGTAGATATGTGAATAAATTGTCTAGTCCCACTGTGATTTCAAGTCTGCGTATGCTTAGTTGCATTTTCAGCATTTAAATCTGGTAATAGTCTGCTGAGGGTGTGTGTGTTTTTTTGTATTAATATCACTGTACAGTACATCTGCCCCTATTCTCTCTGTTGGTGCCGACGGTGCAGTTATCATTGGACGTTAAATAAGACATATATTACATGGACACACGATTCAATCTACTTAAATAAAAAACTAAATCCAAAATATTGTCTTTACATTCATGTCAACCTGAATTCACAGATTAAGAAAAACAAAAAAAGGAAATACCTCAGTTCTTATGGGTGAAATCATATTAATAAATAACGTTGATGGTGTTGATAATTTGTAATAATAATAATAATAATAATAATAATAATAGTAGTAATAATAATAATGATAATAGTATTTGTATAAACACCAGACCTCGAATCCCATATAGAAATGCCACAAACTCTAGGAGCTCTGGTACGAAAGATTCAGGTGCATTCTGGCGTCCTGGCCTATGTCCGCAACATGATCTACAAGCTTCCCTTATGCTAACAACATCTGTAGTGGCAATGCACCTGGTCGAACTGGAACCCCAGGTCAATGTCTAGAGACGCTGAGACCCTGCTGCAGCCTCGCATCCCCTGCCCTATCCTGCCCAGCACAGGGCAGGGTCAGGCCAACTGGGATCGTGAGGGCTGGGGCGAGGGGGGCTGGGGTGGCTTATGGGGTGTCACAGACTGGGGGGGATATATAATCAGTCTCAGACCCTCTTAAAGAGGAGGCATGGGCGAAAGGGTGGGAGTTAAACTAAAGACTAAAAATAAAGAACAAAAATCTGTCAGCTAGGAGGGGATGGGGGTGGGGAAAGGGCCGATTCCTGGGATTGCTCCGCCCCATTGTCCCCCATCCGACCACCTTGCCCACCTGCTGGGAACTGCAGCGTGGCAGCATGCCAGGTTGAAATGCCATTCACTGTTGTCCAGAAAAATGCACAAAAAAACTAAAAGAAAAACAAAACAAAATCAACCAATAAAAATTCCAAAAAGATTCAAACTTAAGAAATAAACCCATATTTACATTTTACACATTTTTTCTTTTTCAAATTTTCCACTTTGAGAGGAATTTTTTCCCTCTTTTTTTTTTAATACTGAGATTTTTCCCACAAAGAATGTGGCTGATTTTCGTCGTTATTCACGCCCTCCATCTTTCTCTGTATCTTCCCCATCCCCCACTCTTTCTCTCTCCTTTTTTCATACTCCCTGTTTTTAGCCCACCTTCTGCGGATTGGTGGCCCTCACACCCTGCTCGTATGTGATTCGCTGGCTGATAAGATATTGGGCTGCCTGTGTAGCGGCTGGCGATCCGGTAATGGTAACTTTACGGTTTCTGGTGCCAGGAACAAACTCTCCCTTTTTTGAGATCTGAATGCGGGCTCCCGTCAGTTCTTGGTACTCCACAAGCGTTTTGCCTCCCTTCCCCAAAATGGCGCCCACCAAGTTCTCTGGCACTGCAATCTCCACTACATCTTTGGCCCCCTCTGTCAGCTTCTCAGTGGCCAGTAGGGAGCTCGCCACCAGCGGGGAAGCAGCACTCAGGTAGCCGTTGGTGGCTCCAGTGGCGGCGGCAAGCGAGCCTAGCGTGAAACCTCCCAGACTGGTCGCCGGGTGGCCGGCACTGGTGGACGCGTCATTGGCGTAGGAGGCTAGCAGGTTGGCGGCCGCGGCTGCAGCAGGGTTAGCGCTTGCAGCCACAGCGGCGAGGACTCCTGAGGCGGCTGCAGGGTTGAGCCCTAGACCCAGGGAGTTGGTATTGTATCCGTAGCTGGCTAACGTGTTTAGTGCAGACGTGATAGCCAGCAGGTCATTCCCTGAGAAGCTGGACATGGTGGTGGGGAAAGCGCCCACTCCAGCCAGACTGGCCTGCCCCAGGAGACTGGAGGCTGTGGCCGCCGCTGCCGCAGCAGCAGCCGGCATCACCTCTGCAGAGTTGGCGTACGGAGAACCAGTGGGGTTGGAGTTGGCCACGGGGCCGGAGATGTTGGAGTAGCTGATGTTCAGACAGCTGCTGCTCTGCGGGTCCTCCTGGATCTTCTGCACGATGATCTCGACGGCCTTGCGGTTCTGCTCGGGCTCCCCGCTGATGGTGACGACGCGTTCCTGCAGGTTGATACCTTCGGGTTTCTGTGAGAGCTGAACCCAGGCACCGGACTGCTCCATGACGGCCTTCACGGTGGCTCCGCCCTTGCCGATGATCAGCCCTGCCGTACTGTTGGGCACTATCAGCTTGGCCTGAAGGAAACATAAGCAGAGAGGCTGGAGTCAGTTAATTAGTCACTCTAGTAAAACTAGAGCACGTATGCTAGTCTATGTAGCGCCATTTCTCAGTTTTGGGATTTTAAAGTAGAAAGTGTGTTTTCTTTTTCTTTTTTTAATCCACTGGGAGCCCATTAGTTGCAGCCCAACCAATGTCTTTGAACACAAACAACTACTTTTGCGGCAGCTGCGCCTGTATGTGTTTAAACCAAAGCCTGGCTTTTAGACTTTACAGTAATTACTTTGCTTCAAGTTGCCATTTCATCAATTGCTGTATCAATAAAGCATAAATCAAGTTGCATCTGACAGAAGAGCTTAATCTTGTAATTTAATGCAACAGCAGCGTAGTGTTCTCAGTGAGTATGTTTTTTTTTTTTTGATAATATCTACAAAAAACAATTTCTTCTTTAATAGAGGGGGGAAAAGTGTAAACAGTGGTTACCATGGTTTCTTCCCTAACTTAGAAAGGCTTGCTCCTCTGATCAAGCAGTGACTCACGCTGGTACTTTTTACCAAGCTTTACATAGAACATACTGATCTTGTTAAAATGCTGCAAAAAGCACAACTGATAAATGTGTTCATTAAAATGATCTGGGATTTCTTGCCTAAAAAAATATCTGAATTTGTTCCTATATTGGCAGTAAAAATAACATCATTTGGTTTAAAAGAGTTTTTAAAAAACGTTTTAGACAATGAGCCAAATCTAGAATGTTTAACTAATTACAGTTGTTGTTTTTTCCACTTTTATCACATAGACTGACTGCAAAATATCATAAAATGCAACAAATCTGTAAAAAAAAAAAAAAAAAAAAGATATCTGAGTGTTGGTATTGGCTAAATAAAGCTAAAATAAAATATAAATATCAGATAAAACACTGAATTGAATTAAATAAGTTGAAGTTGAAGTACTAAAATCACAAAAACTAAAACTAAAATAAAAAAAGATAGTAGTATTTTTGGCATTTTTTAAAGATATTTTTTATTTAAATAGACTAAAAATTACACAAAAATTAAAATAAACTATTTTTTGAATAAAAGCTCATTCAAAATATTAATAAATACTATAATAGTGTATAAATAATACTAAATTGACACTGGTTTATCTGAAATGCAAAACACAAACAAAAAGTGTATATATATAAGAAAATTTGAGATGGCAAATTATATATAATATATTTAAATATATTATTAACATTTAAAAAGAAGAAATCCCAGAAAATGATGTATTAGAAGATAAATATAAAGATGCTTGTGTGTTTTGTTCTTGTACTTCCTGAGCAGTGAATCACTAGGTAAAAAGAGGCTCCTCCTGAAAAGCATCGACTCCCAGGGGTCAGTGTTTCCATGGAAACTCAACTCCAGCATTCAAGAGGGACTGAAAGGGAGTCGGAATGATGCATAGCAACCAACCAACCACCCTTCCACCCCCCACCTTACATGCTCGCAACCATTCACTTAAAAACAACAGCTACTTGTGCCATAACAGTGCATATGCTCATACACTACCAACAATTCTGTAAGAAAACATCACACTTTTTGAATCTCATTTGTGTAACTTGACATATTCACTTATTAATTGAACCGACAAATTAGCGCTTGATCTCTTTGATCATTGCCGGATACATCTACGCACTGTAGCATTGTGAGAAAACAAAATATGCGGTGTGGTGTTCGCTTTGACAGTTAATTACTCTGTATAATGAAAAGCTCCAGCTTTGACAATGCTGGATTCAGAATATTTGCACTGTCAAAATGACAGATAGAGAGATGAAAATTGTAAAAAGGGGAGACGAGAGGAGCGGGTAGATGTGAGTGAAGAAGGATGTGTGTCTGTGGGGGCGTGTTTTTGTATGTGTGTGTGTACATGCGAACAAAGCGAAGGAGAGACTACAGGAAAGGAGAGAGAGGTTGGGGAGGGGTGGTGATCGGCTCAGCCTTTACGTTTGTTTCTTTTGTGAGTCGCTTCGTTCTTTTCACTCTTTGCCTCAAGGTCTGCTGAAGCTCGCTGCCCACAGACATGTCTTTACAGAGGTTGTTTAGCCTTGCCACTGTAGCTCCAACTCTCATTCAGCTCAACTGAATTAGCATAGAAATGAAAAACTGCCGACAGAAAATTTCATGGACTCCTACATTCACCTTTTATCTAGCTAGAATAAACAGAACCTTGTATAGGAAACATTTTAAGCAAAATAATCATATTCAGGATTATCGTTTAATGCATTGGAGAGCAGATTTTTGGCACCAGTGATGTACTGTGATTGATCAGTACATACAGTGCAGTCCAAAAGTGAAAAAACACATCTGCACAATTTTCTAAATGATCTATTAGGAGATTAATAATTGTGACCTTTTGTATAAAGGAGTTCACATAATGTCACAAATTGTTTAGTGACCCCAAAATCTGAATATGAAATACTTTTCTTTTGTCACTTTTTAAAATCCTAAAACTTTTTTCCAAGCTTAAATGAGATTTTGAATTCATATGGTCTTTAAAAAAATGACACTTCCAAACTCCAGATCTTGACTCCAAATGTTCATATATTAAATGTTTTTATTAAATAAGTATACTGTACATATACTAGTAATTAATATTAAGAATTTTTCCAAATAAAAAGAATAAAAAGAAAATATAGAATAATGTCTATATATACACTCCATTTAAAAGTTTGGGGTCGGTACGATTTTTTAAAAGTCTCTTATGCTCACTAAGAATACTGTGAAATATTTTATATTTTAATATATTTTAAAATGTAACTAAATTATATGTGATGGTAAATTTAAAATCCCAAATCTTTTGTAACATTATAAATGTCTTTACTGTCATATACTGCCCTGAATAAAAGTGTTAATTTTTTTATATAAAAAGTCCATCCTGGCAAATGAGATACACACTAAATGAAAATGAAAAGAAAATGTATCTGAAAATAAATGTTTAATTATTTTATCTGGTCGATATATCCATCTATTAAAAAATATTATTACCAACACTCTTTACATGTACACTATCCACAATATGGCACAGATGATAGATTCTTTTCAAAATAACTATTAGCATAATTAAGTGGCATTTGTTGCTACTTTTAGGAGATCCAGTTCCTTCCTCTTCCTTCTCCGCCTCTTTCTTTATGATGCCATCATTCGCTATGATGGCATTTGGCAGGAGAAGTGCTGATAGAATCGAGCCTGTTAGGTAGGAATCGAGCAGTGTCGACACATATTCAAGTTAATTTGCCTGAATGCATCCAAGTGCTGAGCTAGAGGAGGTGGATGCCTGCTTCATCTATCTATAAAAGAGTGAATGGAAGAGGAGGCTGAGACAGAGAAATAAAGAGTGCGAGAGAGAGAGAGAGAGAGAGAGAGAGAGAGAGAGAGAGAGAGAGAGAGAGAGAGAGAGAGAGAGAGAGAGAGAGAGAGAGAGAGAGAGACGCCTGCTGCTGCTGCGCCACCAGTCATCTGGGACTAGAAGCCTTTGATGAATTGTCGGGAGGATGCTGCAGGGGGTTGTGGGTAATGGGCAATGAAAGATTGGTCAGCCATGAAGGACATGTATGTACTCCTTATGCAGACTGTGTTACTTTGTTCTATTACTACTACAAAAAAAATAAATAAAATAAAATAATGAGAGCAGCATCTGAGACTAGCACAAATTAATCAAAGGATACAGTCTCGTTCTGTGTGTGTTTTTGCTGAAGGGGCAGATGAGGCCCCAGGAGTCTTCGTATCCGGCTGCACGTTATAAAAAACGTTCTGCCACTGAAAAAAGCAGTTCAAACTTCCTCTAAACTCTTTCAACTAGGGCTGCATGATATTGGAAAAAACTTTGCGATATTTACTTTTTCTGCTATATATATTGAGATATGAATAAATGTAAAAATTATTTTAAAATACTTTTTTTAGTGCAAACCATACTTCTAGGGCTGAATGATTTGAGATTTTTTCAATTTTATTTATTCATTTATTTTTTATTTGGGTGTTCACACTTAGGTTTACTATTTACAAGAACTAACACAAACCTCTTTCAGTAACCATAAAGTGAACAGTTTAAAAAAAAAAATCTCTTCACTTGAGTTTGCATAGAATAATAATAATAATAATTGATTTTTATTGTTATTATTATTAATATATTAAACAAAATAAGAAATGTATTGTAATATTGTTTAACTGTTGTAACCATATGACTGTTGTACAATATAAAATAAAAAATTGAGTAATTAATAAAAATAGTTTTATTTAATAGTACAACTGTAAAATTACAATGCTAATATTTACGTCTTTATTTATTCATTTTCAAACGTAAACCCATCAAGCTCTTTATTTTGATGGGTTTCTGGCAAATGGATGTATGCGCTGCCGATTTCAAAGTGAAACACGGCACTTTTCACATGGGTAGCTTGTGAACCAGAGAAGCACTGCATCATGGGATGTGGATGAACAGTGCCACTCTGGAGCCGGTAGTGCATATTTATTTAATTAAATTGCAGTCAGCGCAATTTGACAATCTCACTAAGCCATACTGCGATATAGATTTTATTACGATATATCGTTGAGCCCTACTTTCTACTGATGTGCCAGCAAAATGTACACAGTCCTGAAGGTGACAAGGGGTCTCAAACAATGACCCCTGGCGCATCCCACCCAACTCGGGCACACAGCAACTGTTTCCCCCCTCCCAATCTCTGTCCCCGGAACAGTGCCTGACTCTAGAGCCGTAGCTGTTTGCACTTTGAAGTCTTAAGCGCTTGCCTTTGGGTTAATCGCCTGTCTCCTGATCCCGGGCTTAGCCGCCCATCTCTGTACAGCATCTGCCTGTGTGCTCTGGCTGCTGGCATTGACAAAGAAAAAAAGACTCCATACGAGTTAAAAATAACTCCCTGTCCTCCTCCTCCTCCTCCTCCTTCTCACCTTGGTCTTATGACTGTCGTGAGAGGTTGTTGTTTGCTAGCGAGGGTCCTGTATGAGTGGTCACACTCTCAATTTTCACTCCCTATAATTCTTTCTGTCAGGCTCAGGCGAGAAAGTCGTTTTATATTTTGAGCACAAGAGCAAAATGCAACGGGCAAGGGATTACGCCATTTCAGCTTCTCAATGAGTTTGTAGTGCCAAGGAACCTGTATTCAATTTCTATTTTTTTTTTTAGACATGATGATACTTAAAAAAAGGATACATTTGGAGACATATCAAAGCAATTAACGTATTTATGATCGCAATATAGCAGTTTATTTCATATATAAACAAACAGTTTTAACCCTCAGCTCTTTAGACTGCATTAAATATCCCCAAATCACAACAGCCAAAAATTACAGTCTGTCCTGTAATGGACGAGCTCATAGTACTCTAAAATAAGGTCATTAATTTGCATAAACATCTACAATGTGACAAACATTCTGAAATCTTATTTAAGGCATAATTCACCCAAAAATGAGAATACTGTCATGTACTCAGGTTTTTTTCAAATTACTTTCTTTCTTCTCTGTAACATAAATGAATAATGTCTTAGTACTTTTTTGTCTAAACAATAAAGTCACTGAGGTCCTAAACAACATTGGATCCCATTAACTTTCAATTTTATATAAACATTCTTCTTCAGAATGCCTTATGTGTTCCACAGAAAAAATAAAGGAATGAAATGAGTAAATGATGATAGAATTTTGTAAACTATCCCTTGAATTTTATTTGCATGATTGAAGATATTTAAATAATGGATATCTACATAAAAAAATTTTGCAACAGGAAATATCCATCTGAACATTATGATCTAGTCTTGGCACAGAAACATCACAGATCTCTTCAGAACTCAAACGCAGAGCAACACCAAATAAAGTATGCGCCTTACAAATGCATATTTAATAAAGATCTAATTTATTTTTTGATTTTTTTATGCCATTTCGGACAGCTCAAGTCCTGCATCCATCAAAGAATGTTACAACTCATATCTCCAGGGGTCTGGCTCAGGATTAGAGATGTGCAAGCTTCGGATAGAGAACATCCTCTCACACATAGACAATACCAGATCACCACAGTCTAATATCAATGGGACGACCTGGTTTTAAGGAAGGGGTGACACTTGCTGTGAGACTTGATATAGACATGTCAATTCTTCTGAAATAGCCAATATGATCCCTGATAAT